>OX451348.1:6993255-7468310 GCA_949629155.1 Myopa testacea | reverse complement strand
CTTTCTAACGGTACATACGCCAACTGTATACTTAGTATAGCTTAGGAGATATAGGTGGTTAAATTTAAAATTTCAAACGGTTATAAAGCTGGAAATGGAAGTGAGCGCAATTTGCTGTTGCTGTTGTTGGAATCACAGTTAAAAACTACAACAACGACATCAATAACAACAAAATTGGAGATATCGTCGGGATTAAAGCGACATTTATATTAAAACTCATCACTTCTTAATTTACCTATCGGGTATGCTGTTAGAACCCTGGTTTTTACTTTAAAATGATTTTTTTTATCTTCCAGGAATTTCAAATGTTTTTTTTACATTGCACTGTTGCTATGTGCCTACAAAAATTTAGCAGGAATTTCTGCGTCATCGAATTTCTGCTTAAGTTTTTTCGTTCAAGCAGAAGCATAGCAACGATTTTTTCACAACGAAGCTGCGGCCGCTGCCGCTCTAACTGTTGCTGTCGCTGTCGCTGCTTTTGCTGCATTGTTGTTACACAATTATTCACTGCCTACAGGCATATCTGTGGCCACAAACCATAACAGCCTAACTCCGTTTTGCTTACTTTTCAGGAGAATGATTTAAAGTTTCACTTCATTTACTTATTTTATTTATTTATTTATTCATTTATTTAATTTTTTTTTTTTTGCAGAATTAGCTGCAACTTCTACTTTACTTTACTTAAGTATAGGTTAATGCAAAAGAAAAAAAATAAAAAAATCTAACTATGTAAATGTAATTTTTATAATTTGTCTTTTAGAGTATAACTTCTATAATAAACTTGCCACAACTATAAAAATAACTATTGAAATTAGATTAAAATAATCTAAATTCAATAACAATGACAATAACTTAAATCCTAACTTGAGTAAACAAATTCGATTCGTGGTCACATATTTTACATGTACATATGTACATATTATATTTATGTTGTATGTATGCCTGGAATCAAATCAACATCTACATACGATATGGAAAATTACGAAAATAATTTTCAAACATGAATATGTGACCATTACACTTTTAGCCAAGAAAATGTTCAGAGATTTTCAGGAAAAGCCTTTGGCACATAAATTCATCGCAAATAATGTTATTTTATTTCGTCTATGTCCTCCTAACCAACTCATGAAATTTTCTCAACAGAAAGGATTCATCAGATTTCCTAGAAGAGCCATCGCTTCACTTCTTTCAATTTGATGCATATATTTTTCTAAAACTATGTTCTTCCATATACCCTCGGTGCTCCTAACGAGACTTGCCATCAGATGCCAGCAACGCCTTCTGACCACACCGGAAAATCATCTTGAATAGCTCCAGAGTTAAACAAGCTAGGATACTACTTTTCTTAATTATTATATGTATGTATACGTATTTCTAACATCCACTTTGTTTTCATTTTACGTTTTTCCAAGAAAAACACGCTCTTCAGTAAAATGTGAACATAAGACAACATATTTTTATTTTCAATTTTCTCAGGCACTATTCCAGGTACAGACCTCGTTGGGGTATCCAAAGTTTTGGAAAAATGTTAGCTTTCCAGATTTCGGGTTGTCATTTTCGGCAAGTGTGCCTAAGGGGCCAGTAACGGCGCCTTAAAAATCTTGAAAACGCAGAATAGCATGTGGATTTTCTCCGGAACTACATTAGATAGCATACTCATTTTTGTACTCAAAGTTCCGGAGAAATGTCCTCTTTGAGACAGAATCAGTTTCATCGAGGTAGCAAATGTTTAAATAGCCAGCAACGGTGATTAACCAATTTGGGGCTCGAAATTGGCATCTCAATTATCTCTGTACCAGAGCAAGGTACGACAATAATTTTTATGCACGAATATGAGGAATAGTGTCCTCTTCGAGATGTAAGACTTCATCGAGGTAGAAAATGTTTAAATAGCCAGCAACGGTAATTAACCAATTTGGGGCTCGAAATTGGCATCTCAATTATCTCTGTACCAGAGCAAGGTACGACAATAATTTTTATGCACGAATGTGAGGAATAGTGTCCTCTTCGAGATGTAAGACTTCATCGAGGTAGAAAATGTTTAAATAGCCAGCAACGGTAATTAACCAATTTGGGGCTCGAAATTGGCATCTCAATTATCTCTGTACTAGAGCAAGGTACGATAATAATTTTTATGCACGAATATGAGGAATAGTGCCCTCTTCGAGATGTAAGACTTCATCGAGGTAGAAAATGTTTAAATAGCCAGCAACGGTAATTAACCAATTTGGGGCTCGAAATTGGCATCTCAATTATCTCTGTACCAGAGCAAGGTACGACAATAATTTTTATGCACGAATATGAGGAATAGTGTCCTCTTCGAGATGTAGTAGACTTCATCGAGGTAGAAAATGTTTAAATAGCCAGCAACGGTAATTAACCAATTTGGGGCTCGAAATTGGCATCTCAATTATCTCTGTACCAGAGCAAGGTACGACAATAATTTTTATGCACGAATGTGAGGAATAGTGTCCTCTTCGAGATGTAATAGGTTTCATCGAGGTAGAAAATGTTTAAATAGCCAGCAACGGTAATTAACCAATTTGGGGCTCGAAATTGGCATCTCAATTATCTCTGTACTAGAGCAAGGTACGATAATAATTTTTATGCACGAATATGAGGAATAGTGTCCTCTTCGAGATGTAAGACTTCATCGAGGTAGAAAATGTTTAAATAGCCAGCAACGGTAATTAACCAATTTGGAGACCCCAAATTGGGATCTCTGTTATCTCTGTTCCAGAGCAAGGTAGGGTAATAATTTTTATGCAAGAATGTGAGGAAGAACATCCTCCTCAAGATAGAACAGGTGTCGTTTAGGTAGAAAATGTTTAAATACCCAGCAACGGTAGTTAACCAATTTGGAGACCCCAAATTGGGATCTCTGTTATCTCTGTTCCAGAGCAAGGTAGGGTAATAATTTTTATGCAAGAATGTGAGGAAGAACATCCTCTTCAAGATAGAACAGGTGTCGTTTAGGTAGAAAATGTTTAAATACCCAGCAACGGTAATTAACCAATTTGGAGACCCCAAATTGGGATCTCAAAAATCTCTCTACCAGAGCAAGGTGCGACAATAATTTTTATGCACGAATGTGAGGAACAATGTCCTCTTCGAGATAGAATAGGTTTCATCGTGGTAGAAAATGTTTAGATACCCAGCAACGGTATCTAAATACATTGAATTATCGGTATTTTGAAATAGATTTGTATGAAAACGGTTCATCGGATTTTCAAGATCTTTGTGTTAAAAAGTTTCTGAAAGAGTCCTCTTTCGATCCCCATAGCTGTCATTTTGTCGACATTAATCCTAATTCTATAAAAACGCATCTAATTGTAGCATCATTTTAATAATCGCTTTGTTTACCTTTTTCATTTCCAGGAAAAGCAGCAGATTGTAAACAAAGGAGAAAAGCATTCTCATTTCCACTTTTTTCAGGCATTTTAAGACCCACAGACTTCGTTTATGCATCAAAATTTTTGGAAAAGTCTGGGCTTTCCGCCTATCGAGTTGTCATTTTGGACAACTGCTTCTAAGTGGCCAGCAATGGTACTTGACCAATCTGGAGAATTATCGGGTTTATATCTAGAACCGAGCGAGCTAGGGCAATAGTTTTTATGCACAAATGTGAAAAGGAATATCCTCTTCCAGATAGAACAGGTGTCATTTAGATAGAAAATGTTTAAATAGGTCAGCAGCGGTTCTGAACTTTGTTTAAAATACGTGTAAAGATTTTCTTTAATATATAAATAAATCTAACGGCTACAATGGTTGTTTTACATTTTGATGCTTGCTATTGATGTTCGCTTTAGAACTGCATACTTGGTAGGTGTCCTGTCGCATCACAATTTCCAGCAGCTGCTCTTGAAGCATCGAGGATATTATTGGAAATATCTTTGAAACCAAGCAAGCTAAGTTACTCATTGCAGTGTCAAAAAATGTGGAAAAATATAGTCCTTAAGATAGGGTAGGCGTGTTTTAGGTAGAAAATTTTTTAAACCCCAGCAATTGCAATTTTCTGTTGGGTTCCACATACTCTTTTTAAAATTTGCCCAATTAGTCTGATTTATTGAATTACTAGATATTTTATAATAATCCAGGGAGATAGACCATAATTTTTCCTTCAAAACTGCATATTAGGTTTTCTTATTGCAATTATCGTTTATTTTTAATAATTTTTCCTAAAAATCATCAAACCTACGTTCCACACAGCAACGAACAAAATAAACCACCCTAAATCGTTGCTAACTTTCGTTGCTATTTGCACGCACGTCTTTCTGATTTACAAGTGAGGTTTGTATGTACATACATATGTATGCTGTCAGTAATGTACAGTGACCGACAAAAGTCTACGTACGACCCCCAATTTCGCTATCCAACGAACCCCACAAAATTTTTTTTAAAAGTAATGATGCAGTATTCTTTTAAATGTATTTTTATTAATATCTTTTCAAACAACAAAAGAATTCGATATAAACTAAGAAAATTATTGACAAAAATCGAAAAAAAGCAGTGACAAAAGTATTACTTATAAATATTATTAAAATACTTAAAACTAGTACGAATCTTAAAATTACTATATGGTTGGTCCACCACGGGCGTCTATAACTGCCTGCAAGCATCTGGGCATTGAATCAACTAAATTTGCGAGTTCTATAGAAGTTATATTTTCCCATTCTTCTATCAACTTCTCCTATAACTTTGAAGCACTTGTAATAAGGTATTTTCTATTTTTTCTTTCTAAAAGCGCCCAAACGTGTTCAATAATGTTCAAGTCAGGGCTTTGGGGCGGTGAATATCATTGCCGTGGGGCGTAATAGAGCAGCCACTCGTTGACAACATCAGCAGTGTGCTTTGGATCGTTATCCTGTTGGAATACAACGCTCTCCCAGATTAAAAACATCAACACAACCTTTTAAATTTTGTTCTTCATTTCATTCATTTCATTTCATTCATTCATTTTCATTTCATTGTTCATTCATTTCAATTTTGTATTTTCATTTCATTTAAATTATTTAAAATCAAATTTTTAATTGGTTATTTCAAAAATTATTTGAAATAATTATCGCATCATAATAATGTTATTTCGTTCAATTTGCCGAAGCCTTATATACTTATATACTCATACTATACTCATACTATAAAAATTAAATAAAGAAACGATATAAAATACTTTTCTAACTTCTTAGCTCGACCCAATATTGCATTCAAAACACAAAAAACACTCATTCAATGCCTTTATCTGCGTACAATACTTTGCCTTGGATGTGTTGGCTAGCTGCACATCTAGCACGCACGATTCTGCTCTTTTCGAAAGCACAATCCGGCTCTTTTTGCTAGCACAATTCGGCACTTTTTGCTAGTACAATGCTAGAGCTAATTTTCGCGCTGCTTTCTCGCTGTCGGTGCGGAGAAGCAAATGTGAAACCCATGAGAGGGGTTGATAATGAAAGTGTGTTTCGTGCTACCGTTCGTCTCCGAAACACGAAGCTGTGTTGCTGTAGCTACCCTGCAGTAAAATCTTCTAGTTCTTAACTGTAGAATAAGTAGTTCTTTTCGAACCAGTAGTAACCCTCACTGCATCTTATTTTAATGGAACGAACTGTCGCTTTTCACGTGGCGGTGTCCTAGAAGGTGGCAATTGACCCGCTCTGCATTACATTAGAACCAGATAAAAGATAGTTCACAAATGACTCTTCTATACTAGTTCAAAAAGCACTAGAATAGTTATAGTGCTTTGTGAACTATCTTTTAACTGGTTCTAATGTAATGCAGAGCGGGTCAATTAAAAACAAAGTGATTTTTAATTGAATTTTGCTTTCACTTATATTTATTGTTTGTTACATATGTATAACAAATTTAAACGTATTTTTATTCATTCTTCTTTTCGATACATATGTTTTTAAAAATTCTCTTTTTTTGTAGCTGTATCGCCTTTCTCAGTTGAGTTTCGGGTGGCTCCAACACCGGCAAAGTTGAAATAGAATCTGCAAATTTGAGAACTTTGTAAGAATTTATTCCATTGTAATTAAATAAATGAGTGACGTTTATTATAAAATTTTACCTAGTAGTGCACTATAAAAATTTTTAAATCCTTTAACCGTCTTTTCCCGTGCGTCCCATCAATATTAAAGTTTAAGAATACGTCCTCACTTAATAGATTTCTCAAATTTTTTGTGAGGCACTGGCGTAGAAGGGTGGTTATAGTGGATACCTTAAACGGTATGATGTAATGAGCAATTTAGAGACTATTAAAATTCAAAAAACCTACATACATATATACTGCGATTAACTGGAATTATTTTGGCATCCACATGTTGCAGGTTTCTTGAATTTCGGCGCAGTTTTTGCAAGTGTGTTTTTTCCCATCTGAAAATCAAAAGGGATAGTTATGTAGCATATTATTGTAAAACGAAATGTATGTCATTAGAATATATGTAGATCTTTTGATCAATAAAAAAGTCAAATATTAATTTTTCTTGAAGGCTTTTACTCACATTTTGTACAACGGCTACTCGCTGCACCCACATTCAATCGCTATACAAATCCCAGAGATTTTTCCTCTGAAACGTAGACTGTACTAGAAAGCGTTAAATACTTTTTAGGCTGAACCGCACAGTTCCCAGAATTGTCGGTGTAATGCGTTACAAGCGGTAAATTGTTCTCAGTAGGCCTTTTTATGTTTAAAACCCTTTGGAGTTTTATTCTACTTCTTATAGAGCGTTTACTCATGGCTATATGCTTAATAAAATATATAATAAATATGATTCTCTTTTACTTACTTTGTTAAAATAAAATTTTCCGCAGCACAGAACGTCCCTTTGCTTCTGTGAACGATTTGCAACTAACTTCGTTTCTTCTAGCGACCGATCGAAGCGACGAAGTTATTTTATATACAATTTGCACAAAACGGTAAATTTCAATATCGACTGACTCCCAGCCGCATTACTTTGGAACTAGTAAATATCCAGTTCCGAATATACTTACAAATAATCACTTTAGCTGCATTACATTGCAACATTGGGTTATTATGGTTCCATTTGCACTAGTAGCAAACTATTTCTTTTTGGAACTAGTTGCGATTTTTACTGCAGGGTAGCTCTGGCACGTTGATTGTGTTGTGAAATTGAAGTGAAGCGCAGTCGTATGGGCAGAGCAAGTGAAACGAGACAACACAATCGATGTGAATGTTCCGGGGTGTGCTGCTCGCGGTGCGTGCCTTCCGAACCCTGATACTGAGTGCAATACATTTTAAGGAGCAATTTCACTTTAGCGGTTTTGCCCCGATTTTTTTGTTACTTTTTTTACCGTTATTTTGGACCATTATAATGGTAAATAACCGCCCACTTTTGGGGGCGTGGCATTAGTTTGCGTGTTATCGGCGTTTGAAGGTCGCGAAAGGTCACCTATTTAAAGGTTTATTATACCCAAATTAGGAAAGGTATACTAACGATCGAGGTCTCAAAGGAAAGGTATTGCCATGCCCCTCATTTCCTTAGTACACCACTTTACCGCCAAGGTTACGGTTTGGAAGATATTTGAGTTTTAAGAAAAAAATTGTGTAGGTGCCATTATATAACCTTCCCCCTCCCTCTTCTATGACAATTAAGGTATATATTAGAAACACTATTTATAAAGCCCATAATATGTCTCTTTTCAGCGATATATAATATGTCATACTTACTGCTATAGTTGGTAAATTGCAGAAGGAATGATTATTTAAAAACAGTATTTTATGTGTATTTCATGATGTGTTTTTTTTTTATTAATTATTATTTATTAAGTAGGAATTTATTCGTCTGGTACAATTTCATAGTGATTATAACCCTCAGTATGTCAAACACCGGCTACGCAACAGAATAGTGTTTTGTGGCCAATTTTAGGGCACTCCTAAACAATTGACAATATCGAAAAAATATATATTACTAAAACATAGGTGCAAATATTTCCTTTCAATCGGTATATACACCTTCGCTATAGGGCTAATAGTTTGGGACTTATCGCTCGCCAAAAATTCTGCATTTCCGCAATTCAAACAGTAAGTTCACTCAAACGCAGTTAAGTATTAACCACAACCAAGGCTACGGGCTACAAGATACTAACTGCAAAAGTAGCTAACTTCCAGTGATAGCGGCGTGAAGCCAGCAGCAAATGTCAAAACGCAAATCTTTTTATATGTAAAAGGTAAACAAACACAAAAGAAGAAGCAGCATACCTACGCCGGCAGAGAAAAATAGAACTCGGTCGACTGCAAGCGCCGTGAAGCCTAGCGGCTAGCTGCAAGATGCGTAGCGGCTAACCACAGATACGTAGCGGCACTGGAAATCAATGTTTTTTTTCTTGTTCCCCATAAGAGCCAATGTAATTTTGACAGATGCTTTAAGCATTAACCACAACCAAGGCTACAGGCTACTAACTGCAAAAGTAGCTAACTTCCAGTGATAGCGGCGTGAAGCCAGCAGCAAATGTCAAAACGCAAATCTTTTTATATGTAAAAGGTAAACAAACACAAAAGAAGAAGCAGCATACCTACGCCGGCAGAGAAAAATAGAACTCGGTCGACTGCAAGCGCCGTGAAGCCTAGCGGCTAGCTGCAAGATGCGTAGCGGCTAACCACAGATACGTAGCGGCACTGGAAATCAATGTTTTTTTTCTTGTTCCCCATAAGAGCCAATGTAATTTTGACAGATGCTTTAAGCATTAACCACAACCAAGGCTACAGGCTACTAACTGCAAAAGTAGCTAACTTCCAGTGATAGCGGCGTGAAGCCAGCAGCAAATGTCAAAACGCAAATCTTTTTATATGTAAAAGGTAAACAAACACAAAAGAAGAAGCAGCATACCTACGCCGGCAGAGAAAAATAGAACTCGGTCGACTGCAAGCGCCGTGAAGCCTAGCGGCTAGCTGCAAGATGCGTAGCGGCTAACCACAGATACGTAGCGGCACTGGAAATCAATGTTTTTTTTCTTGTTCCCCATAAGAGCCAATGTAATTTTGACAGATGCTTTAAGCATTAACCACAACCAAGGCTACAGGCTACTAACTGCAAAAGTAGCTAACTTCCAGTGATAGCGGCGTGAAGCCAGCAGCAAATGTCAAAACGCAAATCTTTTTATATGTAAAAGGTAAACAAACACAAAAGAAGAAGCAGCATACCTACGCCGGCAGAGAAAAATAGAACTCGGTCGACTGCAAGCGCCGTGAAGCCTAGCGGCTAGCTGCAAGATGCGTAGCGGCTAACCACAGATACGTAGCGGCACTGGAAATCAATGTTTTTTTTCTTGTTCCCCATAAGAGCCAATGTAATTTTGACAGATGCTTTAAGCATTAACCACAACCAAGGCTACAGGCTACAGGCTACTAACTGCAAAAGTAGCTAACTTCCAGTGATAGCGGCGTGAAGCCAGCAGCAAATGTCAAAACGCAAATCTTTTTATATGTAAAAGGTAAACAAACACAAAAGAAGAAGCAGCATACCTACGCCGGCAGAGAAAAATAGAACTCGGTCGACTGCAAGCGCCGTGAAGCCTAGCGGCTAGCTGCAAGATGCGTAGCGGCTAACCACAGATACGTAGCGGCACTGGAAATCAATGTTTTTTTTCTTGTTCCCCATAAGAGCCAATGTAATTTTGACAGATGCTTTAAGCATTAACCACAACCAAGGCTACAGGCTACTAACTGCAAAAGTAGCTAACTTCCAGTGATAGCGGCGTGAAGCCAGCAGCAAATGTCAAAACGCAAATCTTTTTATATGTAAAAGGTAAACAAACACAAAAGAAGAAGCAGCATACCTACGCCGGCAGAGAAAAATAGAACTCGGTCGACTGCAAGCGCCGTGAAGCCTAGCGGCTAGCTGCAAGATGCGTAGCGGCTAACCACAGATACGTAGCGGCACTGGAAATCAATGTTTTTTTTCTTGTTCCCCATAAGAGCCAATGTAATTTTGACAGATGCTTTAAGCATTAACCACAACCAAGGCTACAGGCTACTAACTGCAAAAGTAGCTAACTTCCAGTGATAGCGGCGTGAAGCCAGCAGCAAATGTCAAAACGCAAATCTTTTTATATGTAAAAGGTAAACAAACACAAAAGAAGAAGCAGCATACCTACGCCGGCAGAGAAAAATAGAACTCGGTCGACTGCAAGCGCCGTGAAGCCTAGCGGCTAGCTGCAAGATGCGTAGCGGCTAACCACAGATACGTAGCGGCACTGGAAATCAATGTTTTTTTTCTTGTTCCCCATAAGAGCCAATGTAATTTTGACAGATGCTTTAAGCATTAACCACAACCAAGGCTACAGGCTACTAACTGCAAAAGTAGCTAACTTCCAGTGATAGCGGCGTGAAGCCAGCAGCAAATGTCAAAACGCAAATCTTTTTATATGTAAAAGGTAAACAAACACAAAAGAAGAAGCAGCATACCTACGCCGGCAGAGAAAAATAGAACTCGGTCGACTGCAAGCGCCGTGAAGCCTAGCGGCTAGCTGCAAGATGCGTAGCGGCTAACCACAGATACGTAGCGGCACTGGAAATCAATGTTTTTTTTCTTGTTCCCCATAAGAGCCAATGTAATTTTGACAGATGCTTTAAGCATTAACCACAACCAAGGCTACAGGCTACTAACTGCAAAAGTAGCTAACTTCCAGTGATAGCGGCGTGAAGCCAGCAGCAAATGTCAAAACGCAAATCTTTTTATATGTAAAAGGTAAACAAACACAAAAGAAGAAGCAGCATACCTACGCCGGCAGAGAAAAATAGAACTCGGTCGACTGCAAGCGCCGTGAAGCCTAGCGGCTAGCTGCAAGATGCGTAGCGGCTAACCACAGATACGTAGCGGCACTGGAAATCAATGTTTTTTTTCTTGTTCCCCATAAGAGCCAATGTAATTTTGACAGATGCTTTAAGCATTAACCACAACCAAGGCTACAGGCTACAGGCTACTAACTGCAAAAGTAGCTAACTTCCAGTGATAGCGGCGTGAAGCCAGCAGCAAATGTCAAAACGCAAATCTTTTTATATGTAAAAGGTAAACAAACACAAAAGAAGAAGCAGCATACCTACGCCGGCAGAGAAAAATAGAACTCGGTCGACTGCAAGCGCCGTGAAGCCTAGCGGCTAGCTGCAAGATGCGTAGCGGCTAATCACAGATACGTAGCGGCACTGGAAATCAATGTTTTTTTCTTGTTCTCCATAAGGGCCAATGTAATTTTGACAGATGCCGCTTGTATCTTGTAGCCTGTAGCCTTGGTTGTGGTTAATGCTTATGGAAAAAAGTTATTCTAGTTCTACGACGTGAAGAACAAAATCTAAAGCTTTGGTAGTAGTCATCGAATTGACCTGACCTACAGAATTTATTATTTCTAGCTTTTGTCCACTGACGTTTTTTTATGTTGAATCCTTGATCATAAAATTATACATGGAGTTAGCAGCTTATATGTTGGTGTTTTCTTTGTTTGTTTATGCTGGCAAAAGTTTTTAAACAGAGTATTTTAACTTTTCAGTTTTCACTTATTTAAACCATGAAAATGTAATTAAATGTATATTTTTTCCTATATATTTTACTTTTCATTAGTATACAATTTACGTTTACATATACACGGTTTTATATGAGGTACATATGAGTATATATATAATATAAGGTTTTTATTTTTTGTGCACCGACATATTATATGTATTAAACATTATATACTTATGTCCATACATCAAAATTAAAATTTCAAGTCTTCTTATAGGAAATTATAAAAAACCAGAAAGAGTGTTAACTTCGGCTGGCCGAAGTTCATATACCCTACACACGTTTACTTAAAAATTGGGCGTGGCAATGGTCTAATTTTTTTCTTTTTCAATCTCAAATAGCCTGTGATGATAGTCAATATTCGTGCCAAATTTGATGAAAATATCTCTATTCGTTCTCCTGTAATCGAATTTTATTTAATTAGTGGGCGGACCACGCCCATTTTTGGTAGTCTTTTTTTGGTTAGAGACAGTCCACTTCTGGACAAAATTTCAACCGCAAATTCGTTTTACAAGCTGGGAAATTGAGCAATAAGCATGGATGAATTTATATTCACCATAAAAAGTAGGCATGGTAATGGTCCGATTTTGCCCATTTTAATACCAATGAGTTTCTAAGGCTAAACAATATTCGTGCCAAATTTTCAGTGAGAGATAGTGAACTTCTGGATAAAATTTCTACCGCAAATTCGTTCTACAAGCTGAGAAATAAGCATCGATGTATTTATATTCACTATAAAAAGTAGGCCATTTTCAATACAAATGAGTTTCTAATGATAAGCAATATTCGTGCCAAGTTTGATGAAGATACATATCTCTATTCGTTCTTGTAATCGTGATTTCCACAGACAGACAAACAGACGTACGGACAGGGCTAAATCGACTCAGGAGGTGACGCTGATCAAGAATATATATACTTTTGTATACCTGTCACGCATCCTTGAAAGCGTTACAAACGGAAGCACAAAGTGAATATATACTTCGTGTGTAGGCCATAATAAAGGAAAGTAATAATTTCCTTGATACCATCCTAAAGCACTAAGAATCCCTTAGGTCGTGTTTACACGTGTCGCACCTTTGCAACTATTCATCGACCGTGTCCCCGACATCGTTTACACGTGGGACAGATTGGATTGTGGAACGGTGTGACATGGATGATTTTCTTGCATGATTTTTTTAATATTTTTTGGTACCATTTCCATACATTTAGATACTATTTAAGAATTTATAATACTTTTTGACTATAAACTTTGCAAACCTTGTTTTACACTCAACTTCGTGATAACGCCGTGATTATAGCCGAAAAAATAATGGAAAGTTTAGAGAAAATAGAAATTGAACTAATTTCTGTGACAAGTGAATATATAGACGCGTTATTTACAATTCAGCAAGAAGATGCTGAAATTATAGCCGATGTAATACAAACTATACAAATATTGGAAGAAGTGCGGAGTGCTGAACCCACTCGAAGAGGAAGTTGTTGGGTGAAGGATTGGAGGAAACGCAAAAGCTCAAATGGAGCATTTGCCATACTATACAAGGAAATAAAAGACTCCGACAGATTTTCCTATAGAAATTACTAAATTGGTTCGCTGAAACCACAAATAGTTTTGCAATAATTGGTGCTGCTGTTGTATTTGATGTCAATTTAGCAAGAAGGAATAGTAGTTGCTGTAAACTGAAATTTAATTGTTTTTTTGTTGTTTCTAATGCTAACTCCAAAAACCACAACACTTTTTGTCGCTCTTATCTGGTTTCCGAGTTATAGCACCTTGAAGTTTAAAGATTTACGAGCTGTATCTCTTAAACTATAGGAGATACCTACATGATATTTAAGTCACCAGAAAGGTACAAAGGTACAAGACAATTGGCTTTCATTTATAGAAAACAACATTTTGTTGAAAATCGCTCAGAAGATTTAGCTCGTAAATCTTTAAACTTTAAACAGACAAGAGCTACAAAAAGTGTTGTGGTTTTTGGAGTTAGCATTAGAAACAACAACATCAACAAAAACAACAATAAAATTTCAGTTTACATCAGCTGCTATTCCTTGTTGCTAACTTTGTATACATTTACTTTTAAATATGGGGACAATGCATACCTGATTTCAGAATATGAATTTTTTTTCACTAAAACGCAACTCTGTTTTCTGGTGTCCCCAGAAATTTCGAGGGACATCTAATATCCCCAGGGTACACGCTCACTTTCATACAATCCATAGTTCATCTTGTAGTTTGGCTGTGAAAACAACAACAAATGGTGTCCCCAGGGGACACGTGTCGCACGTGTAAACACGGCATTATGGAGATCGAGAAAAAAGTTTTTGTAATTCGGATATTACACTATAAACATTGTTTGCTGTCGATGAACCATTTGTGCTCTCTCTCAAAATTTTGTTCAGAATTGTGATTACACATAGAGCAAACAAATATCAATATTTACAAATACAAAGCAAAGTTACGGAGTTGCTTTGTGATTATTTTTCTTACATGAAGTACCTTTTATCAATAAAAGTGACAAAAACTTATTTCAATCCTAAACGCGAGTACTATTTTGTTTCAGCACACTAGAACACCGTTTTAATCGAAGTTTGTTGTCGACGACCACAAACATTTTGTTTTGCTTCGCAAAAGTTCATCCTCTCTGGATGAACTCAACTCTGAAATCTGAGAGCGTAAGGTTGACAGTTTTGTACAGAAAGCAAAAACAATTTTACAGTTATTTCGAACAATGTTCGTAGTGTAATATCCGCATAAGTAATGCCGTGTTTACACGTGCGACACGGTGTCCCCTGGGGACACCATTTGTTGTTGTTTTCACAGCCAAACGGCAAGATGAACTATGTATTGTGTGCAAATGAACGTGTCCCCTGGGGAAATTAGGGGCCTTATCATGAATAGTCACTCGAACGAATCGTTTGCTTTTAACGCTTATTCTGCTTTATTCTTTTCGTCGATTACAAAAACAAAAACATTATAAAGCGTCAATTTCGACGAAAAACACGAAACGGAATCAGTGTTAAAAGCAAATGATTCGTTCGAGTGACTATTCATGATAAGGCCCTAGATGTCGCTCGAAATTTCTGGGGACACCAGAAAACAGAGTTGCGTTTTAGTGAAAAAATATTCATAGTCTGGAATCAGGTATGCATTGTCCCTATATTTAAAAGTAAATGTATACAAATTTAGCAACAAGGAAAAGCAGCTGATGTAAACTGAAATTTTATTGTTGTTTTTGTTGTTGTTTCTAATGCTAACTCCAAAAACCACAACACTTTTTGTCGCTCTTGTCTGGTTTCCGAGTTATAGCACCTAGCAAAAAACAATTAAATTTCAGTTTACAGCAACTGTTATTCCTTCTTGCTTAATTGACATCAGATACAACAGCAGCACCAATTATTGCAAAACTATTCGTGGTTTCAGCGAACCAATTTAGTGTAATTTAGTAATTTCTATAGGAAAATCTGTCGGATACTTTTATTTCCTTGTATAGTATGGCAAATGCCCCATTTGAGCTTCTGCGTTTCCTCCAATCCTTCACCCAACAACTTCTTCTTCGAGTGGGTTCAGCACTCCGCACTTCTTCCAATATTTGTATAGTTTGTATTACATCGGCTATAATTTCAACATCTTCTTGCTGAATTGTAAATAACGCGTCTACAAATTTACTTGTCATTGAAATTAATTCAATTTCTACTTCCTCTAAGATTTCTAACAAGTTGCACCGACCAAAGCCATCGAACGACAATCTTTGTGTTTACAGCACAAAATCTCTAAAACCAAACAAAATTATCCATGTGCTCGAAAGTAATGGAACAATATATATTTGTCTATATATGGCAAATATATAAAGATTAAAGTCATACCAATGATAATAATGAGTGAAAGTAGAACTTCATGGAAAGTGGTAACTAATATTCTTGTTTGTTTTGTTATTTTACTTTGTTAAATTAGCCCTAATTTTAAAACCCCTGGCAACAACAATCCCATATGTCTCCCGTTGCCAATTTTTAATAGGTCTCAAATATAAATTGCACCTTTTTGTTTGGGTTTTGTTTGTCATTTATGCTCCGTTCTGATATTTCTTAAATGAATTTTTATCGTGCTTAACCGTGTTTAATTTGGTGAACTACAGGAAAGTAATTGTTACATTAAGTGTGTTAATCGCCAACCATACAGCAATAAAGAACTTGTGTCCAAATGTTGCTAAACATGGAAAATATGTAGAATTAAAACCCATGAGGCATTAAACAGTCGAGTTGCTGAAAATATAAAGAAACGTCAAAGGCTAAAATGCAACAAGAGGTGCAGAGACAGCGGAGTATGCTTGAGACCCTCGACAGAACTTGCTCTTGATTATGGGGAACAAAATGGTGAGTGAATGCATCGGTTTCGCTGCTCTAATTGCTTTTGTCCAAAGTTAGTACAGTGACCCAGCTGCTTTTCCAATTTTAATCATATTTGAAAAATATATAATTGAATAAGAAAATAGTAGCTTCTAGATGGCCAAAGTTACAAGTGAATCGTGTCACAGTTGCAACAGCGAAAGTTGCATCTTTGCTTTAAAACACATCTGCCTTAAAAGGACAGCTGTAATTTAGTGGCTTAAATATGTGGGATATTATAAATGAAAAACTCCCACATCTTTACGTAAATTTTATTCCATGGCGATTGTGTCGTTAGCCACCTATGCATAATGCATAACTTTTTGCACTTTCTGCATATTTTGCACAAAAAACCAAACTGGTTTTCGCAATAATAATTTTCTAATGTGTTGTTTATAATTGGCCAGGTCGATATATGACCATCCCCTAGTGTATTTCAAAAGCATGAGATTTATCTAAAATGATTTGAGCTTCAGAAGATAAAGTTTTACGCTCTGTGATTGTTATAAATACAATAACCATGTTAGTTCATTATTTATACATGTACCATCTGGGTAAGTTTACATATATCTACAGTGTCACAACCACATCCTAAAAAATGAAATAATCTGGTCTGTAGTGAACAAGTTTCTTTTACTTCTAGTCTTGGTTAGTTAGCAAACAGGTTAAGCTTATTGTGTTACCGGTTAATATTACTTAACGGTGCAGACAAGAATCTGGTTAGATTCTTTTAATTGGTCCCGATCCTTGACACACTGGCATGAATTTCAGTGCACTCAAAAATTTAGGCAACCAATATTTTCTCTTATTTTCGAGTATGTATTATTTCAATATCACAAGGAAGCCAAAAGTTTCATTCATTACAAATTTGCATTATTTAGCCAATATGTTTATTTACGTTAAACTTTATAAGTACATTTAAAATATGTTTTGGGAAGGCCTTAAAGTAACACGGGAAATTGGAAAATATGTTTAAGGAAACCGGATGTGCTCTATGTTTGTTTGCATATGCTCTTAATGTTTATATTTAAGAGCATATAAATGACATACACATACATATATATATACAGGGTGTAACGCATAAGGTACGCCAAAAAGCTAGCACGGGTAGGTTGGGTCGACACAAGAAAAAAAATCGTATGGAAGGGGGCCATTTTTTTAAAAATTACGGTATTAAGTATAGGTATTAGGTATTATTATTATATAGGTATATTATACATATTAAGTAGTTTCCGAGAAAAGTGAGAATTACGAACTAAGCTCCTTCTTTTTTCCATATTATTGCACCAGTAATAAAACACAAGTAGCCAAAAAATTTATATTTAAAAGGAAAGTATGCTTCGTAATTTTCACTTTTCTCGGAAACTACAAAACATAGATTCTTCGGGTTTTAAGTACTTCCTCTAGAATTGATTAGAGAATTTTATGGTCGGAAAAAAATTTATACTTAATACCGTAATTTAACAAAATAATTGTAACCAAAAAATTTTTTTTTGGAATGGGAGGGGGCCATTTTTTTTAAAATTACGGTATTAAGTATACAAATTTTTGCGACCATAAAATTCTCTAATCAATTCTAGAGAGAATGCTTCAAACCGGAAGGATCTATGTTTTGTAGTTTCCGAGAAAAGTGAGAATTACGAACTAAGCTCCTTCTTTTTTCCATATTATTGCACCAGTAATAAAACACAAGTAGCCAAAAAATTTATATTTAAAAGGAAAGTATGCTTCGTAATTTTCACTTTTCTCGGAAACTACAAAACATAGATTCTTCGGGTTTTAAGTACTTCCTCTAGAATTGATTAGAGAATTTTATGGTCGGAAAAAAATTTATACTTATAGCCTTATTCCAAGAGTCACGGTCGTCTCTAAATCGTGTCTAAATCGTCTTTAAATCGTCTCTCACTCGTCTTTGGTATTCCAAGAGTCACGGTCGTCTTGAAAATCGTCTCTCAATCGTCAACGACGTAAACTTTGGTCGTCTTGAGGTATTCTAAGAGACGATTTAGAGACGATTATCGTCTTAAATAAGACGAGTGCTTTTTAGTTGTCGTCTCATACAAAACATAAATTAATTTAGTGCACAATATAAAGCTGGACTTCGTATTTATGCTTTATATAATTTTTTTTAGTTATATGTAGCTACATACAGTCGAACTTCCTTATAGTGAACTTCTATACAATGAAGTTATCCTTATTATGAACTAAAATCAAGAACACAGAACACACAAAAAAATATTTCTGTATAATGAAGTTTCTATATAGTGAAATAATTGTCTGTCCCCGTGGAGATTCACTATAGGGAAGTTCGACTGTATATGAAACTGATAATTTTTATAATGATACTAGAAAAGGAAACAAAATTCACGAAATTTCCACAACCAAAAATTAATCGACAGAGTCCATATTTTCGCGCACAACTCAACGCACAAAATAAAAATGCAGTGTGTTGTTTTATGTTTTATGTAAGTGTTTGTTTAAAAACACTTATAAAAGCATTTTAACATTGTTCAATTCTCCGCGTGGAATTGAAACTGTCTTTGTTTACCATTTGCTTCATGGTTGCAAACCAACAAAAAGAGAAAAACAATTTTTTGCTACAATTTAAACGAAATAATATACAATAGCACTTATATTAATCTACATATAATTTGCCAAGTTTATTCTATATTTTGTCAACGTTTGTTGCCAAAAAAAACAAATTTATAAGGTTTTCATTAATTGAATTAACCTCAATTATAATATTTTCGTCTACCATCACTAAAATTTGCATCTTGTGCACAAACCTTATTGGCAAATAACAATGGCTGTAAAATAAACGTATAGTCCGGTGACCGCGACGTAAGAGCAAGACGAGACGAGTTCCGTGACTCTTGGAATAGGTCTGTTACGTCGTCGTGACTCGTCAGAGACGATTGTCGTCTTAGTCACCGTGACTCTTGGAATAAGGCTGTTAATACCGTAATTTAACAAAATAATTGCAACCAAAAATTTTTTTTTGGAATTTTTATTCCAAATTTTAAATTCGACATTCATTTTCGCAAAAACTGTTTGACATAGGAACCTAATTTAAAAAGGATATTAAGAAGCGGATATTTCGCTTTGAAAATCAGCAAGCAAAAGTTATCTAGGTCTAACCATTATTTTTTAATATTATTTTTTTCGGTGTTAAGTCGGATTTTTATAAAATGTCACCTCCCGCCTAAACGGGGGGAAATTGACACCCCCTCCCATACGATTTTTTTCTTGTCTCGAACCATCCTACACGCCCTAGTCTTTTGAACACCCTTATGCGAAACACCCTGTATATACAGTATCGGCCAAAACCTAAGCACCCCCTAAGTACATTTTTTTTAAAATGATAATTTTTTTAAGAAAACAAAGTTATTAAAATTTATTTTTTTTATTTTTTTATTTATTTATATCTTTATTATTGAAAAACATAAACTTAAGGAATTCAGAATTTAATAAAAAAAAGTTAAAATTCAAAAAACATTTTAAGTCGCAAATATAAGCGGACTAAACTAAAGCACCCCCTAATATTGTGTTTGGAAATTTTACTACGCTACTGCGACATTACTGTATTAGTTAACGGTACACTCCAAAAATGCAGCAGCTATTAAGCTGCAGTGTTAAGAAAAAGAACTTGTTAGAATTTATGCGAAAATTGTCATTGTTTTAAAGTTTTCGTTGAGATAAGAGTAATGGCACGCAATAAGTACTCAAGTGAATTTAAAATTAGAATTCTTGATGATTGGAGAGCCGGCTTATCAAGACATCAATTGAGTGCAAAATATTCGATCAACAGATCAATTATTTCTAGGCTAATTAAAAAGTTTTTGCAGACTGGTCGCACATCTCCTACTCATTCTGGAGGAAGGCCACGTGAAACTTCGCGACATGAAGAATCCTTAATTAAAAGGACAATCCAAAATGATCCTACAGCATCTTCTAGTCACATACGAAACCGCTTAGATTTAAAAATTAGCGAAAGAACGATTACCGCAGAAGGGCGGTAGAGGCCGGATTATTCAGTCGACGACCAGCAAAAAAACCTTTCATATCGTCAAAAAATAAAAAAGCCAGACTTGAATTCGCCAAGGCCCATCTCAACTGGAGTGTCCAAAAATGGAGGACTGTGCTGTTTTCTGATGAATCTAAGTTTAATTTAAAGGATTCAGATGGCATAAGGCGTGTACGCAGACCAAATGGACAACGGTTGAATCCTAAATATTGCAAAAGCATGGAGGCGGCAACATAATGGTCTGGGGTTGTTTCTCTGGGCAAGGGATTGGGCCAATTCATAAGATTGAAGGAATTATGGATCGTTTCATGTATCGTAACATATTAGAAGACGTGATGTTGCCTTATGCTGAAGAAGAGATGCCACTTAAATGGACATTCCAGCAAGATAACGACCCAAAACATACGTCGAAATTGGTTAAGGAGTGGTTCCAGAACAATTTGATAGAAGTTCTCCGTTGGCCTGCCCAATCCCCCGATCTTAACCCAATCGAGAACTTGTGGGAGATCGTTAACTTAAAAATCAACCGAGAAAATTGCAAAACCAAAGAAAATTTATTTGAAGCCGCAAAAATAGCAATATCACCTGATATAATTAATAATTTAATATCCTCTATGCCTAAAAGATGTGCGTGTGTCATCCAGAATAAAGGATTCGCAACGAAATATTGATTTCAATAGTTTTTTTTTGTACCTGAAATTAGGGGTGCTTATATTTGCGACTTAAAATGTTTTTTGAATTTTAACTTTTTTTTATTAAATTCTGAATTCCTTAAGTTTGTGATTTTCAATAATAAAGATATATATAAATAAAAAAATAAAAAAAATAAATTTTAATAACTTTGTTTTCTTAAAAAAATTATCATTTTAAAAAAATGTACTGAGGGGGTGCTTAGGTTTTGGCCGATACTGTATGTATGTATATATTAATATATTCTATACTTGGCTATATAAAAAAATCTTTGGTTAAAACGTAACGGGTGTAATAATCTTGAACGTCAACAATAGATGACAGTTAGTTCTCAGAACGGAGTTACTTAATTTAATGTCTCTAGTTCTACTTTGGTTCTGCCTTTTAGCCGTATTGTGTCATTATATTTTTTGATAACTACTGATTGCATTAGTTGTTTACCTTGGAATTGGTTGTATTTTAGTTTCGTTTTTAAAGTTATTTTGATCTTTCCTTAATTTGCAGCAGTAAAATTTATATTTATTTGGATGTTATAAAATAATTATTTTCCAGACGTAAACGTTTTGTTACGATAAGCGATCGCCAACGCTTATACGTTTGGACATAATACAATAAGAATATCAATGCAAGCTTTTTGAGCTATTCTTTGAATGCACGTGTATCTGTAATTACCCCATTAATGAAAGAACGACAAAACTCATAAAATAAATTTTCAGATTAATTTTAATCATAAGTCACGAGTCAATTATCGAATATAAGTATGAAGCTTTTTAAATGAGTGAGTACGTTGGTGCGTAACCCTTTGTCAAGTTAATATGTATTGTTATTTTATTGAACTTGGTCCTATAAGATAGCATCTTGAAACTTCTTATATTTATCAGATACAGATACAGTTAGAATATCACATGGGTTTCAAAAATATACCCTGATTACTATTGAATTTCTTGGTGATTGCCTTAAGAATATTTGGCTGCGTTGGATATAACTTTTTGCAAAAAATGTCACCTTTTTTTTACAGACATATTTACTTATGCGTTAAAGTTTTGTAATGACATTAAAGTTTTGTGCGCACAACGGCACAACTAGTTTAACTGTTACTTCTAAGTAATCCTAGTAAGCAACCATTTTTAAACTTATATGAATTAGTTTTTCAATCCTCCAATGGTAACCTATCTAATCCATACAGTAACTGAGAAAATGCGTTTGTTTCTGTTCCATTGAAGGACAAGATCCGTAATTGTAGCTTTTAATATACTAAGATACCATGACACAATTAAGTTTAGTGAAATTCCAATCAAAACCAACCATCCGCTTATGGAGAGCAATACGCTCTTAAAGCAATAATATTAAACTCAGCCTAGTGACTGAATTGGTATTTCAATTTCACCTTCTAATTTTTTTTCACCAAACTACCCCTCTCACCAGCATGTAAACAAGTTGGTTCATTCGGTTTCCCAAACATTCACACATTTCCCCTCTGATGTGCCTTGTATCACTCGCGATTGGTTTTTTGTGCTTTTCCTATTGCATATGAAGTATGCAGACTTACAATCTTCAATTGAAAAGTATTACTTATACTTTGCATATCAATAAATGCATTTAGAAAATAATAAATAAGGTAGTAAAATTTGTAACGTTGTTTGTGGAATCTCAATGAACGTACCTTCATTGAGTACCTTCAACGCACCTTCAATAATGATAAATCTAAAGATTTTCAGTTGCTGCAAATATCTCATCACAGACAGAAGCATGGTTCATAGTAGAAGAAAACATAATAAAAAATATATTAATGTAAACCGTAGATATAATACAATATAATTGCATATCTACATATGCATTCAATATATGAAGCAAACATAATTCGAAAATATTAATGTAAACCGTAGATATAATACAATATAATCGCATATCTACATATGCATTCAATATATCAAGAGAAACGACGGATTGGTTTTTCTTATCAGTCTGTTTTTATTAAAGATGTTCGAATTATTACAGTTGTTTCTGATGTTAGTTGCAGATGCAGCTGTTCGGATTCGGTTGCGGTACATCTGTTGTGAGAGATGGTGAGCATTTTTCAAATAAAGGTAGATGAATTTACTTCAGTATAAGTTTTGTTATTGTTTATGCTCCGTTTGAGTTGAAATATCACCAGAATATTACCAAATGTAACTAAATAAATAATTGATTTAAGGTCTGTTTAAGGTTGCTTAAAATGTATTATAAAATATATTTATCAATGTTCAGTGTTTAAAGATTTTAGTAAAATGTCATTCATTTCACTAACCTTTTTAGCTATTTCAACTATTATTAAACCAAATGCCTGCAATGGTTGGGAATCCATAAGAGACAGCTGTATCAACTTGCCACAACAATAACATATGTCTGTACTGAAAGTATACATATATAACACGAAACACTTCTATATTGCACTATTAACAGTCCCAAATCAAAGGAATTCAAAATGGTTAAAGGCATCCTTGTGAATCGGCGCAACGATGAGATGCTGAAAAATCAGTTGAAGATGGAGCATGCGGATCTCGTGGCTGAAATGCAGACAGTTGAAAACCTTCCTACCCATGAACGTCTGCAGTTGGCACGCCTGTAAGTAAATTGTTATATACTCGGAGTGTTTGGGAGTTTATAAAATTTATTTTCTTCGGTCAAATAGACGTCGCACACAACAGTTAAAAGCCGCGCGCCAAAAAGAAAAAGAATGGATGAAATTGCAACGCGCGAAAGGTGTTGCACCTTCATTGAATGGCACAACTACACATCACTTCCGCTCATCATTGAGTCGTCACATATCGTTCGAGAACAGCGTCGTTCTTTTGGAGGCTGCCAGCCGTAACGACATGCAGGAAGTGGCTGAGCTTCTGCAGCATGGAATCACACCGGATGCGGCCAACGAAGATGGCCTGACGGCGCTACATCAGTGCTGCATTGATAACAATGTAGAGATGTTGAAGCTGCTGCTGCAGTATGGTGCTAATGTAGACGCCCAGGATAGTGATAAATGGACGCCATTGCATGCGGCGTCAACATGCGGTCACCTGGAACTTGTGCGTATATTGATTGAGCACGGCGCGAACTTGCTTTCTGTGAACACGGACGGGAACATGCCATACGATCTTTGTGATGATGAAAATACTTTAGACTTCATTGAGGCTGAAATGTCGAAGCGTGGCGTGACCCAAGAACTAATCGACGAGACGCGTTCATCGACGGAGCGACAAATGCTGCGTGATCTAACAGATAGTGCTCGTGTTGGTGGAGACTTAGAAGAACCCGATTGCCAGGGCGCGACTCCGGTAAATTGAACCGAAATACTGCTGTTGCATGGTTTTAAACATCAGTATTTTTTACAGCTTCACATTGCATCTGCTAATGGATACAGTAGAGTTGTGGAATTTCTACTGGAAATGCATGTAAATGTTGATGCTCTGGATAAGGATCTGTGGTCACCGGTGCACGCAGCTGCTTGTTGGGGGCATGTAAGTTAAGTGCGTGAAGATAAATTCGTAAATGCGACGATAACTTAGCAAAGATCTGAACCCTAAACACGAATACGAATTTGTATTTTGTACTCATTCCAAAGTAATAGCTTCAATAGTAGCGCTCTTTTGTTCAACGAAATATATATTTTGAGCAGCAAATATACATATTTCAAGGGAATAATATATATACTTCAAAGATTGCGCCTACTTTTGAAAAAATTTTTACATTTGTGGAAATGAGGTGTCTCAGACGGTGAAACTTCTTCCCCAATATTCAACGAAAAACATAACTTGGCCAAGTGGAATATAAGGTTCGATAGCCTACTCCAATACCTTTCAGAATCAGTAAAAACTTTTAGTGCACTCGGAAGGATTTGGTCACCATGGTCATTTGAAGTTGGCCTTACCCAGTGCAATTGTGCTATTTTCATGATTTTTCAGGGAAAAACTTTGTTCAACGAAAAACATAACTGGGCCAAGTGGAATATAAGGTTCGATAGCCTACTCCAATACCTTTCAGAATCAGCAAAAACTTTTAGTGCACTCGGAAGGATTTGGTCACCATGGTCATTTGAAGTTGGCCTTACCCAGTGTACTTCCACAAATGTAAAAATTTTTTCAATAGTAGGCATAATCTTTGAAGTATATATGTATATTATTCCCTTGAAATATATATGTATATTTGCTGCTCAAAATATATATTTCGTTGAACAAAAGAGTTCTACTAGTGAAGCCATTACTTTGGAATGAGTACAAAATACAAATTCGTATTCGTGTTTAGGGTTCAGATCTTTGCCAAGTTATCGTCGCATTTAGGAATTTATCTTCACGCACTTATGTAAGTTTACCTTTCCGTTTGTTGAATCTACTTTAATACTCGGTTTATAGTTGGAAGTACTAGAGATGTTGGCCCAGTATGGTGCTGATTTGAATGTGAAAAATAAGGATGATGAAACCCCTTCAGGTAATACTTTTGTTTATTCTGTACATGATAAATAAACATTCCCGCTTAGACATCTGTGAAGATCCCGAAATACGTGAACGCATAGAACAATTAAAAACGGAACAGGAAACCAAACGTTTAGCTGAAGCCCAAAGGCGTCGGGTACGTCGATCTCAAAGCAATAACACTAGGTTTGTTATAACTAAAATATTCTATTAGTTAAAAAAATTATTGTGAACCACTGACTCATTTCAGAGCACAGTCTGTCCGTCGCACGTCATTACGAGATAAAACACTAACAACCAAAAAGGATGCAGTTGAAGAGGCGCGCCTTCGTTTGCAGGCACAAGAAGTGTTAATAGCTCCTGATAGTACGACAATGGAGTCTTCTCTCAATGGTGCTAACTTATCTACCACTAACAACTCTGGAAACATAGAGAATAACTCTACAAATGATAATGCCCAGTGCAAACGTCATGCGTTAGAAATAAACGGCGACATCCACACCACAGGGACAAATTCAAAGCATCAAAATAACAACACAATATATAACAACAAGGAAAAGAACTTTATCCCCAGTCTTGCCTTAAATAATAGTCCTGTTTTGGCTCACACAGTATTATCGGCCGATGCCATAGATTCAATAAACTCCTACCCAATACCACGTCGGCCTCCAGACGGAAAGGAAAACGACAACGAACTGATGCCGAATAATTTGAAGGTTGCTGACGTTGAGCAACAGCGGCCTAATTCATCCACATCATCTGTCATTGGAGCAGCCTCGCATCGTCATGCATCCGCTACAAGCCCTCCGGAGGCGTGGACTGCACTTGGCTCCAGCAAGGACACAGCCAATGGTAAAATCAATGTTCAGGTGACGGTGTTAGTAGGTAAGTGAATAAACGGCATTTCAATCGTAACAATGTTTCCATATACACGGTTCAGGCATTTTTTTGGGTATTTATTTGTTTAATTGCACCATTTGTTTTTATCATATGAAACCTCCATCATGTAAACGTCTACGTCCATTAACAACCGAATCCAATCGTTCTCATTCTGTCAGACACAACAAGCACGCATCGCCATCTCCACAATGTGTCTCAGCTGCCGCAGCTTGAGTCGAATTCTTTTTCAGGCGCTACTTTGGCAAATTTGAAGAAGCAGCGCTCCCACTTACGCTCATGTATTCTTAATGAGAATGGTTCTGTTTTAGGAGCCGTAAGCAGTACCACCACCACTGCTGCCACCGCCACCAACCACAGCAACAGCATCCTTTCCGGCGAGAGCTCTTCGATAGTTAGTTTGAACCCGGCTTTGATGGACTTTGGGGATGTGAATACAAGCGATACTAACACGACTTATTCGGTAAATAGGTTCAGCGGAGTGACCGGAGACGTAGTGAGTGATAGTACAAGATCGAGGAAATGCTGCACGCTCATGTAATCGACAGAGATACATCGAAGATTTCGTACTGGTTGTATTAATACATACATTTTGTATACCCTTTGTATATATTTAAATTTAATTTCTCTTATTTGGAATCTAAACTTTATATATGACCTAAGCCTAGTCGCTTCGGTAAATTAAGATATAAAACAAGAAAAATTATATAATAATTTAATAATGAATAACATGTAAAAAAATGAAACTAGTTGCTTTGTAAACAAATATGTTTTATGGTTGTGGGAAGTTTATTTATTCTTAAGTAAAACTTAAAAACCTCTCGTATTGGAGAACAATGATAAGATTTATTCCAAGAATCATTCCTTTAGTTAAGTGTGTATTTTATAAGTTTATTGAACCTACAATTTAGCCACGCTTCTTACCAATGCATCACAATTGAAATACATCAAAGACATAGATATAAAAATTTATTTTTAAATCTATTTTTAATGAATGTTAGATTAAAATAAGCGCAAGTGTCTTTTAGGTTTACTTTGCTATTAAATACGGCTGCTAAGAGCGACTGTTGGTAGCCCATTTTATTTATTTGTGAAAGTAACCGAAAAGTTATTAAAATTTGAAAAAGTTTTTAAATTTATTATTTAATTGTGTATTTATTGCCCATTCGTATTATCTGCGCATAACTAATTAACTAGATATGCATAATTAATAGCTTTTAAAATGTTCATGGCCTTTGACATTCGCTTAAAAAGTATGATGAATAACAGTATACATTTTCCTACAATAAATTATTGAATTGGTTACAATTTAGCTATAACAAACTATAGTTAATAAATTTCTTTGATAAAGGCCATTTTTAAAGTCCTAAAGAGCATAATTCGTTCAATACCCAATCGTACTATTTTTGATTGTAGTTATTAAGCTAAGGTAATATACTAGGTACTTTATAAATGCAATTGTATGCAGTGAAATTTATAGCAAATTGTATGCAACGCTATAGTGAAATAAATATTTAAGACATTTTAGACATTGGTATCTCACTACATATTGGCTTTCGTTGCAATGGGAACTTTACAGAAATCTTGTGAAATATAAATTTGCAAACATGTTGAAAGAAACAATGCCAAAGATTTTCATATGCACACAAATGAACGGATTTTGCGTCGATGTAATGCGTTTATTTATCACTATCAAGTGTTTGCAAAGTAAAAGTAAAAATAGAGTATACGTTAAAAGCATGCGTATCATGGAATTATCTAGAAATCCAGATTATACCACAGAATAAACAGTATACAGAATGCGCATGTCGCCCAACGAAGCTATCTGAATTATGGGTGCTATCTGAATTAAATTTGGTTAACAGAGCTTTGTCGCTGTTAATTTGTCGGGCGACGAAGTTCTCTGCTGTTATTAGTTAGGCAAGTTTCATCAAAAGAGCGAGTTCAGTGCACACTCTACCAACAAACACACATGATATGAGAGTGCTGTTTCTCTTGTTCACGTTCGTTCGAAGATCTTTTCGAATGAGTATGAAGGGATCGGAAGATCGACTTTGTTTCTTTTATTTTGCACTAACAATGCTAGCGAATATGCGTAAGAAGAGCACTCGTATGTTAAGTAAAGTGTGAAAGAAAGAATCGATAAATTTATTGTGTACAGCGGGCGATGAGAAGAACGGTGCGATTCGTCTTCTTTTGTTTCTCTTACAACAACAAACCATGTGCCGTCCGTCCGTCTGCGTTTGTTTTCAATTTTGCATTTTATGGTTTTTGGAAGAAATTTTGCTTTTTGTAACTTTGTTCTGCTTCTTGTACGATGCCCAAGCTTTGTAAAGCGCTGGCACGATCTACGTTGCGAGCATAGTGTGCTGTTGAAGAATTTGAATAGACAGATGATCTACTTTAGTCGGCATATCAGCACATTGAATACGTTTTACGAGTAACATTAAAAAGTTAATGGAAACCCTGTTATAGGGTTAAACGAATGTTTTTTAAGAATTTGAAATAACACGAGATAGAAAGAAAATATAACTCCGTTCATAAACATTTTTTTAACAATTCATAGATTATCAATATTCTATGCATTTTTCTCATGATTTCTTCTTTTTTTACACAGTAGTTTTGTTTTAGAGAACGAAAAAAGTGCTAGTCGACAATTTTTTAGGAGTTTGATATGCCTGCGAAAACATTCCTACATCTTCCTTGTGTAAACATATACATATATTTGTCCAAACATATGTATTGTACGGGTATGTGTGTTCATATTTATAGTACAATAGAAATGCTGTAGGAAAAAGTCGACTGAGCAACGATGATACCGAATGATGACGAAGTTGCCGTCGGGAAATGTTGATCAGCTCACTCGGTTCGGTTAGAAACACCAAACGAGTTGAACTTTACAGAAACAAAGGCTGTTAAATGCTGGTCGTAATATTATTAACAGCGGACGTAATGTTAAGTTAACAGTGGTCGTAATATTGCGACCACGGAACAAAATTTTTTTTGTATGAGATGCGCATTCTGTATACTGTTTGTTCTGTGATTATACATACATATGTATGTATGTTTCCATATACCGTTAACCGTTTTCAGAAGTTATGCTACGAAAATTAAGTTAAGCACAAAAAAATCTGAAATCTCATTTAAATCTCAATTATACAACCTAAGGGGTTTGTTCCTTCGGTTTATGTTTATTCGACGTAAACATTATATTTTAAAAATCAGAGCACCGACAATTCATACACCTTAACCTTCACATTGACAGTATACACCAGGGTATAGATAATGCATTTTATTGCTAAATATTTCCAAGATTTCTTAACCGAATTTAATATCGCTTTAAGTCAGTGGCTAACGTTTTGAATTTGTTAGGAAAACGCAAAAATTAAATGAAAAAGTTATTTCGTCACATTTAAAAAAATATTTTTTAGCTGTTTTCGATCATCTTGACGTTTTCGAGGACTCCTGGGTATAGATACAATATTTGTAGGAAAATCCAATCAAGAAGCTGAAACTTTAAAATGCTATGCAGTAAAAATCATATCTTAGTATAGTATATTATAGTATGTCATATTTAGTATTCTTCATTACATATTTACTCAGAAACAGTAAAGAAATTTTATGTAACGAAACGAACGAACGATTTGTTCTTTTTCAATTGTGCATAGCCAGATGTATACCGCATTATATCGTCAGATATGAATGAACTATTCTAAGGCATGATGGCACATTGAGTCGGTTGGATGCAAGGTTTATAGAATAAACCTCTTTCTATAAACCTTGGGTTGGATGGATTATTTTCCGTACAAATTATATAACCTGAAAGTGCAGAAATATCAATGATATTATAAAATATTGCCAGGGACCATCGATTTGTCTTTCCTTGTGTAGAATTTTGAAAAATTCGATTGAGCTGAAAAGAATACTTCATCTTACTGTGGTTAAATATTGTGAATGCGGCAAAAACCAAATTTTTTCATTGTTGTCGATAATTGATAATTATCAAATAAAATGTTCGTCACAAGTACATACGAAACCAAAAATCCAAAAGGTTTAAAGATCTATTTTAGCTGTTTCAGTAAAACGAAGGTGATACAAAATATTTCTTCAACAAAATTGTGTATCATGGTGTGTTCAATTCCAATTTGTTGTTTGTGTATTTTGTCAACTCCCCCCGGTTAGAGTAGCCTACTCCACGTTACTTTCGAAGGTTTATTAGTTTAAAAAAGTCGATTCTTGCAAATTCTGATTATTCTTTCTAGCATTTCATTCCAAGTATGTATGTCCTTTTTCAGATGATGAACGGCGATAGAGAGATAGGACACTTCGAATCAGGGATGACGAGATAGGGTAATGCAAGATAGGTGATTTATTGTAGTTCTACCCTAAACCTTGAGATTAAGAGTATATTCACTTTGTCACGAAATGTGTAAGGCATAGAAATAGAGACGATAGCTATAGAAAAGTATTTACATTCTTCAAAATTTCATTCCTGGGTATAGAGGAGCATTATCCCTTAATGTGCCAAATATGGGCGTGTTCCGCCCACTTTTAGGTTACACAAAAGAAGGTTTTAAATGAATATACTGCTTTTATCTTTTTTCTTATAAAATTACTCTCTTGAAGTTACGATTTCAGCAAAAGGTTTTAAACTATTTTTCGGATTTCAAAGTAATGTTAGCAAAAAATATGCGTGCATCCTTCCTCTTTAATTTAATCTTAGTTGTAATCGAATCGGTTACATACATACACTACCGGCCAAAAGTTTCGAAGCACCACTCCTGTTCATAGAAAATCGTGTGGCATTTCTATATTACTGTATAAATTTTGATTTTTTCTTTTTTAATAGGATGGTTGTAAAGTGATAACTGTTATATGGAACCAAAACGGGTTTACGGCGTTCATTGTTTAATTGCATGCTCAAACAATGCACTAAGTCAAGAAATTGGGTTTTTTTGTTTATTGCACTTGCCATACAAAATCGAGAAAAAGGGTTATAAAAAACTTTTTTCAGGTACTCAGGGTAATTTTTTTTTAATGGGGTAATTACTAAAGGTAATTATGAATAATTATTACCATCCATTTTTTACCCTGGGTCAAGTGGAACCATTCTTTGTTCCTCAAGATTCAAACTGACCAAACGTTAAAAAAACCGAAGTCATGCCAAAAAATAAGATTGATATAAGATCTGCAGTGATTACTCTTCATAAGGAAGGCAATTCCGAGCGGATAATTGAGCAAAAATTAAAAATTTCGACTAGTTTTGTGCATCGCACCATACAAAAGTACAAGGATTATCGAACTCTTGAGGTCCTTCCGCGGTCCTAAAGGCCAAGATCGACAAGAAATCGTGAAGATAGAGCAATGAAAATATCAAGCAGACGGAACAGAAGAAAAACGGCTCCAGAAATAGAAGCCGAGATGGATAACAGTCGATCAAACCCGGTGTCATTAACAACTGTAATAAGGCAGCTAGAGATGCTGGTCTTTGTGGAAGGATTGCTAAAGAAAAACCCTTACTTCGAACACGAAATAAAAAGAGAACACTTCAATGGACTCTAACCTATAAGAAATGAACCGAAGAGGACTTAAAAAATGTTCTTTGGAACGACGAATCACAGTTCGAGCTGTTTGGGTCTAATCGAAGAATTTTCGTCAAACGTAGTGTCCAAGAGAAGTTGCTGCCGGAGTGTGTAATACCAACTGCGAAGCACGGCGGCGGTTCCATTATGGTCTGTGGATGCTTCTCAAGCCATGGAGTAGGCGATTTAATTCGTATCGATGGAATTATGCGAAAGGAGGAGTATAGAAAGGTACTGCAGCACAATGCCATACCATCATGCCTACGATTGATCGGCGAAGGTTTCGTGATGCAACAAGATAACGATCCCAAACACAGTTCCAAATTTTGCAGAGGCTATTTAGAGAACAAACAAACATCTGGAATATTAACAAATATGATTTGGCCTGCCCAGTCACCCGATATGAATCCAATAGTGCTTCTATGGGTTGAGCTGGGCCAAAAGGTGCGAGAAAAAGCGACTACGTCGACAGAGTAAATGTGGAATGCATTGTTGGAATCATGGAACAATATACAAACGGGAAACCATAAAGAAATTAATCGCCAGAATACCAAGAATTGTAGCATAAGTTATTCAGTGCAAAGGGGGATTTTTTGATGAAAAATCGGTTTAGACGTTTTTGTAAAAATTTTGATAATACAAATTATTCTAAAATATAATTTTAATGTAATTTGAAAGGAAATATAATAAACTTTAAAATTTACAATTAAACTTTTTATTTTTAAAAGCTTTGGATAACTATTGTTAAGATTTGTGGAAATTTCAAGGGTGCTTCGAAACTTTTGGCCGGTAGTGTATGTCAGCTGTAGTAGCTCTTCAAGTAGATGGACCTTAACGTAAAGTGGCCAAAAATTTCAAAAACGATTATCACGAAAACGACTCGTTTAATTTTTTTTAGTTTATCATTTTTGGAATCAGCGGACCAAAATCCTTTAGAATGTGTTGTCAAACAGCCCGTTACAAAATTTAATTTGTTAAAACAAATGTTCATTTGTAAGCTGGTGCTATTTATACCAGAGATAAACAGGTAGTCTTTGGTTTACAGTAACTTAAAAGATTAATCTCGGCCCAAAAATGGAATTAAATCGTAAACATTTTCGTGCGATTATTTTTTACAACTTTCGACGTGGATTAACTCAGCAACAGTACATGAATGAACTTAATTCAATTTTTGGCCATGAAGCTCCATCAAGGACCAGTGTTTATCGATGGTATGGTGAATTCAATCGTTGTCGTAGTTCACTTCAAGACGAATTTCGTGAAGGTCGTTCAAAATCAGTTGTTGTTCCGAAAACCATTGATGCTGTGTGCGAACTGATATTGCAAGATCGTCATGTGACCTATCGTGAGATTGAGACAACCTTAGGCATTAGTGGGACCAGCATACATTCAATATTGCATAAACATTTGACTGTCAAAAAAATTTGTTCGCGTTGGATCCCACATAATTTGTCAATCGCTCAAAAAAGGCTTGTGTCGATTGGTCGAAAGAAATGCTCGAATGGAAGAAATGGTCGAAAGAAAGTGTATTGATTTTCATGAGGAATATTTCGAAAAACAATAAAGTGATTTTTGATGATTAATATTTGTTTTTGTTCTCTAATCCCGAAATATAAAAGGCAACCCTCGTAAGTAGACTTTGAATTGAAACACCTGAAATACATTCTACAGCACTTCTAGTTGGGAAAAAGTTCATAGCTCTTTATATTAAAGCTCGTTTCTGAATCAACTGAATATATAGATTTTGGCCCAGTGATTGTAAAAACATCTTTCGTCTAGAAGTTTGGACATTGTAACGGTTGGATGGATTATTTTCCGTACAAAGTATATAACCTGAAAGTGCAGTAATATTAATGATATTACAAAATATTGCCAGGGGTCAGCGATTTTCTTGTGTAGTATACTGATACAGCATCTTATTGATGGTGTCAACAGCACCTTTTGTTTTATTATAATAATGGATTTAATAATATTATCTGGTTTGTGTTTTGGTTCAGGCACATTTGTATCCTTGTGCTGTGATGACAACAATATTACTGACTTATTTCTTTCTGATATATAAAAACGAGTTGCAACAGTTCTATACTTTTGGATCCTTGGAACTCGGAAGGAATGCAGATCTTGTTTTTTTTTCAATGATTCCAACCATAGACAAATTCGGTGCGAGCAATTCTTTACATAGAGAAAGTGAAGAAAAACTAGAAAGAGTGTTAACTTCGGCCTGGCTGAAGTTCATATACCCTACAGTGTAGGGCCTACACACTTGTACTTACAAATTGGCGTGGCAATGGTCTAATTGTGTTCTTTTTCAATCCCAAATAGCCTGTGATGATAGACAATATTCGTGCCAATTTTGGTGAAAATATCTCTATTCGTGTTCCTGTAATCGAGTTTTATATAATTAGTGGGCGGGAGACTTCTGGACAAAATTTCAACCGCAAATTCGTTCTACAAGCTGAGAAATTGAGCTATAAGCGTGGATAAATTTATATTCACTATAAAAAGTAGGCGTGGTAATGGTCCGATTTTGCCCATTTTCAATACCGATGAGTTTCTAAAGATAGTCAATATTCGTGCCAAGTTTAATGACGATATCTCTATTCGTTCTCTTGTAATCGTGATTTCCACAGGCAGACAGACGGACATGGCTAAATCGATTCAGGAGGTCACGCTGATCAAGAATATATATACTTTTCTATACCTGTCACGCCTCCTTTAATGCATTACAAACGGAAGCAGTAAGTGAATATACCCTATTCACTTCGTGTGTAGGGTATAAAAATTATTCATTGTCACATTTCTTACTGAGTTTTTATAAGGTGCAACTCAAGAAGGTTGCGCTAGTAAACAAAGAAAAGTGGTCTCGTTCTGCGCATCTACGTCAATAAGTATTTCTGAAATCACTAGGGTCACGACACACGGTACAAATTCCAAACTTGAAAAGTGGCATGAAGAAGAGTTAGAACAGGTTAAATGTTACTCGAACGCTCCGAGAAGAGTTAGAACAGGTTAAATGTTACTCGAACGCTCCGATTTTGTTGTTGTAGTTTTATACGGTACTTCACTTCATTATTCATTATTGGAATAATAATTTACACAGTAATTCACTTCAAAAATTCACATTAAAAATAATTGCTTTAACCAGTGTGCAGGCGCCTCGAAACAATATTTCAATACAAATACTTATTGACGTCATTTGACGTCCCTGTCAAACGAAAATAAATAACGGACCTGCGCGTGGCGCAACCTTCTTTTTATTAACCTTGGGTGCAACTAAGGCCGTAACTATGCATTCGACCTGGTTCTTGTCTGGAACGCCGTCAATTTGTCTGACTTATATTTGGCCATTCAATGGAAATCCGAATCACAAGCTTACCATATTTTAATTCCGTATTTTGCCGCTTTAGATGGAATATACTGAGTAAACTAAGTGCGTCCTGTGAATGGAAAAACCTGTTCATCAAATGTGATGCTTTTAAATGGCCTGACTAATCTCTTAAATTTGAAACTAACATAAGAAAAATTTTACTTATGGGAGCTGCTTTATCTTTATTCGTTCTGGTTTGCCGGGTAGCACCGAATCGAAATGAATGAACCTCAAAATACCATAAAAACAACGAATAGAAATTGTGGCACGGTAGAGCGAAGAAACATTGGTTTTCCAGAGAAGTATTGGATGAAGTGTTAATGTGTTTACATCATTCAAAGGTCTAGACATCATTCACCTTCAATACTTACGCTGACTTCTTCTTCATTGGAGTCTTCGTCATTAGTTTCTTCTTCATTGGAGTCGGTACAATCTTCCATCTTTACCAGTACGATAGGCTTAATTTCACTTTAGCGGTTTGGCGCAGCCAAAGTTTTTTACCGAAGCTTTCGTTTTTTACCGAAGAATCGAATCCCAAAATTTTTTTGGGGGCGTGGCTTCCGTATAGAAGATATGGGCGTTTGAATTGCGAAAATGCAGAATTTTTGGCGAGCGATAAGTCCCAAACTATTAGCCCTATAGCGAAGGTGTATATACCGATTGAAAGGAAATATTTGCACCTATGTAATGATAAGCTTTCCTTTTTTACCGAAGAATCGAATCCCAAAATTTTTTTGGGGGCGTGGCTTCCGTATAGAAGATATGGGCGTTTGAATTGCGGAAATGCAGAGTTTTTGGCGAGCGATAAGTCCCAAACTATTAGCCCTATAGCGAAGGTGTATATACCGATTGAAAGGAAATATTTGCACCTATGTTTTAGTAATATATATTTTTTCGATATTGTCAATTGTTTAGGAGATATTTTAGTTTTAAGAAAAAAATGGTGGCTATTACAAACCTTCCCCCTACCTCTTATATGACAATTAAGGTATGTATTAAAATCAATAACCTTAAAGCCCATGATTTTCTCTTTTCAACGATATATAATATGTTGCATGTGCACCAACAATTCCAACCACACTCACTGAAATATAAAAAAATGAGTGTTTTACAGACCCCGAAATTTCCGTTTTTTAGCATTAACCATCGTTTAACATACTGAGGGTTATAATCAAAAAGCGCGGCCGTAGGCCGAAGGCCGAAGGACGCATACACGCCCTAAAGTTGGCCACAAAACACTATTCTGTTGCGTAGCCGGTGTTTGACATCCTGAGGGTTATAATCACTATGAAATTGTACCAGACGAATAAATTCCTACTTAATGAATAATAATTAATAAAAAAAAACACATCATGAAATACAAATAAAACACATCATGAAATACAAATAAAACACTGTTTTTAAATAATCATTCCTTCTGCAATTTACCAACTATAGCAGTAAGTATGACATATTATATATCGCTGAAAAGAGAAAATTATGGGCTTTATAAATAGTGTTTCTAATATATACCTTAATTGTCATAGAAGAGGGAGGGGGAAGGTTATATAATGGCACCTACACAATTTTTTTCTTAAAACTCAAATATCTTCCAAACCGTAACCTTGGGGGTAAAGTGGTGTACTAGGGAAATGAGGGGCATGGCAATACCTTTCCTTTGACACCTCGATCGTTAGTATACCTTTCCTAATTTGGGTATAATAAACCTTTAAAGAGGTGACCTTTCGCGATCTTCTTTCGCCGATAACACGCAAACTAATGCCACGCCCCCAAAAGTGGGCGGTTATTTACCATTATAATGGTCCAAAATAACGGTAAAAAAAGTAACAAAAAAATCGGGGCAAAACCGCAAAGGTAAAATTGCTCCGTACGATATATGTATGTACATGATCTATACCCGGGTATATACTGTCAAAATTAAGAGGATTTTTTTGCCGTCAATGTGAAGGTTAATGGTGGGTGTCACACTGGGCATCTATGCGCCAGACTCACACGCTCTGATTGGTTGATTGCAAAAAGTGGAACAGCTTTTGATCCACGTTCGCCTCAATGTTAGCGCTAAAATTTTGGCTGCCTCACGAGCGTCAAACACTAACACATGTATACAAACTCGAAGCACGGTAAGAAAATTTTTCTTATCTGTTGCCTTCTCATTTCTGTTTTGTTATGCGTAGCAGCCACAGCAAGGGCTTAAGAAAAAATGCATGCATTAATATAAAACTATCGTAAAAATAATCCGCTCTGCAAAAAAACTGGTTGACAAATGCTACTCAGCGTTGTCGTCTCTACTACGATAGTGGTATTTTAATATTATTAGAGAGCATATATTGCTTTCTTAAAGGCAGTACTATTATTTTATATTGACTTTATTTAGTTCTTTAACCGTACGTATCTCATCGTCTAAAACGTTGCTATCTTTAATTAACGTGGTACAAATGAATAAAGGGTTTTTTACAAAGGAATATTAGATATTTATTTCATATTCTTTGCGTACTACTATATGCAAAAAGTACTGCCAACTTTTTTGCATTTGTACTACTGCTACTGACACGTCAAATCAATCATTCCGTACCGTGCTTTCGTTGAAATGAAAGCGCTTACAAACACATCTCAACCGCTTGCACGTACACGAGTTTGAGGATACGCACAATTTTTTGTAGTGTGACAGGTTGCAACGTAAACAGCTTTTTCTGAGGCGGCCTCAAGATGTCCAATGTGACACCCACCAATCGGATGAGGACTTTATTGATATACCGTACATTTCTTGTAACATAAAATAGTTTTTTCTAAAGTTAAGTTGGCAACTTTGAAAATGTGCACTCGGAGAACTGTCAGTTAAAAAGGGAAATGCCGCGGGATGAGATTATTTTTAGAGTATAACCGAAAAACTTTGCTAAATACAAACTAACCATGAGTGCAGGAGAAGCTACAGACGTATACGAGGCACTGCAAAAGTACTTTGGACACAAATGCTTTAAAAGTCGGTTGCAGGAAGACGCCGTCAAATGTGCCATACAAGGTATGTTGGTATTTAAAATGAATCAGTGCCTACAGTAGTGCTTTGGTTCGTTAACAGGCAATCGGGACATCTACGTCAGTATGCCGACAGGATCGGGAAAGTCGTTATGCTTCCAATTGCCTGGATTACTGTCAATCAAGTGCATCACTATTGTCTTCTCGCCACTGCTAGCATTGATCAAAGATCAAATCGATCACTTGGCCAAAATGAATATTATTGCTGATTCCCTTAATTCAAAAATGACACAAAAGGAACGTGAACGAGTTGTTTGCGATCTAAGGTCGAAAAAGCCAAACATTCGATTTCTATACATAACGCCGGAGCAAGGGGCGTCAAAGGGCTTCCGTGACCTACTTGAATCATTAGTTAAGTACAACAAAATAGCATTGTTCGCCGTAGATGAGGCACACTGCGTTAGTCAATGGGGTCATGATTTTAGACCTGACTATCTAAAGTTAGGTGAATTGCGTAAGAAATATCAAGATATACCATGGATTGCGCTCACAGCAACTGCTTCAAAAGAAGTGCGCGAGGACATCTACAAACAACTACATCTGCGACTACCTGTTTCAGAGTTCAAGACGTCAAGCTTTCGTTCAAATCTTTTCTACGATGTAGTTTTCAAGAACTCTATCCAGGACGACTTTCAGCACTTAGCTGCTTTTTCTAAATATTGTTTAGATTTAGAATTGTCGAAAAAGGAAACTCCAGAGTCAAAACGTAGTTGCGGTATCGTCTACTGCCGCACACGTGAAAACGTCGAACGCGTGGCTTATGGTATTTTGCGACAAGGCGTGTCAGCTGTAGCCTATCACGCTGGTTTGAAGTCGACCGAACGTGTAATCGTACAGGAGGAGTGGATGAGTGGAAAGTACAAAATCATTTGTGCTACCAACAGCTTCGGTATGGGTGTTGACAAAGCCACTGTACGCTTTGTTATACACTGGGATATACCACAAAATATTGCTGCCTACTATCAGGAGTCCGGCAGAGCTGGGCGCGATGGGTTGCAATCATTCTGTCGCCTATATTATTCTCGAGATGATGTAAAATCGATTAAGTTCTTGCTACAGTCAGACTTAAATAAACACAAGGACTCCTCGAAACGCGAGCAGGCTCAACGCGCCATGAAAAACTTCGACAACATGGTGTCATATTGTGAAATGTTGTGTTGCAGGCACCAGCTCTTTTCGAACTATTTCGGCGATCCCATTCCGAATTGTAAACAGCAGTGCGATGTTTGCAAGCATCCTAAGCAGGCCGAAAAGGCTCTTCAAACCTTTCAACAGCTCAGCATGGATGCGTTTTTTAAATCGAGTGTGAACCTGGAGGACAGTGCAGATCTTTATGAGGGTAAGTCTCATAATTTAATCAGTTCGTAGTTATCAAAGAGGAATCTTCCCAGGTGGACGATTAGGCCAAAAGCGAAATGCACAGGAATATTGCGAAGGTGAGTCGGATGACGAGTCAGCCACAGGAACCAGCAACCTTAGCAAGAAGGTTAAACGCGAGACCGAAGACTTTATTAGAAAACAATTTCAAATCCGTAGAGCCTTGAACGCAGCTAAGAAACTAGAGAACGAACCCCAAACGCAAATGGCAAAGGTGAAACAAGCGCAGGCAACGGTAGTGAAAGTAGCTGGCCTCAAAATTTCTGTCCGAGAAAATTACCTGAAAGCCCTCACAGATGCTCTGAGAACAAATGTAGAACAATGTAAGGATGATTCACCAGGGAGTGCACTGAGGCAAAGGGATTTTGAAGACGTGGCCTTGGACATTGAGTATGAATGCTTTACCAAGAGCAAAGTGGCGAACCTGTACCGTCTTTCTGTGGCTAAAGAGGTAAGGAGGTTTAAGTTGAATTAGTAAATAATAAATATAATGCGAATTTCGGAATCATATTTCTCGCAGCTGTCTACTATTCGGAAGCAAACATCAAATAGTGTCGTTTTCCATTTGCTAAAGAACTACGTCCCAAAGCCTGAAACAAGTACTCGAGGTGTGTGGAACGGTGGAAGTGTAGAATATTTTCAACGGAAGCTTAAAGAGTTGGAGAGTAGTCGACCAGAAATCGGAGGAGATGATAGAATTTCTTTGCCGACGTCATTAAAAGCGATACCAAAAGCACTCCGCCAGAAGAAAAACTATAAAAAAGATCTAAATATACAAACAAGTATTGATGGTTTTTTCGAGAAGACTAAAATTGATATGAGCAGCGAAAGTGAAGGTAGTGAGGAAAATAAAACCTATAGTAATGGAATCATGAAGCCAAGTAACTCGGATGAATCGGATGCTGGGGAAACAGAAGGTAAATATAAAAGTGGCACATGAAAGCAACGTTTATGAAAGTTAATATGAAATAATTATGAATTTGTTACGGATGTAGAAAATTCTCAACCAACTTTAAATTCCATCGGTATAAATAAATCTTCTATTGAAAAAGAAGACTTGGATCTCCATACTGAGCATAAAAAGCCTGAGGAAAAATTCCGGTGCCTTGGAAGTATGTACGAGTTTTTATAAAAATATTGATTTTGTAAAAACTAATATAATTATATCATGAATGTAGAAAATGCTCTTGTGACTGAGCATCTTAAGTCAGTAGAATCAAATTTTCCAATTGTGGAAAAAGATTATCTGGGGGAAACAGGATGTGTTAACGAGCATCTAAATTTACCAAGCGGAATGATCGAGCATCAAGAAAATCCGACGGATCAAGAGTCCTTACAAGAAGAAAAACAAGAACTTGTTTCCAACGAGTCAAAAAAAAGTTGTCCGCCTTTGTTCGTTCCAAATAAACGAAATTCAATTCGCAGAAAAGAGCAAGAACAGAGAAGCAAACTGCAGAAACAAGTCGCTGCCAAACAGAAGTCTGATATAAGTAAATGTGTGGTCGAACTTTTGAATCCATATTACAAGCGTAAAATACCATCCAAAGACCTGTTCAAAGTAATTGCAAAACGCCTTACAAATAAAATCTGCGAACAAAAGTTGGGTAATAAGTTAAAAACATCATAAATTTATTTGTATATTTTTTTTTAATATCAAATTTTAATCTAGACTCGAAAAACTGTAAAACCTTTATCTTGGATACGTTTCTAAGTGTGGATGTGATAGCCAACGACAAGGACATCGATAAGTATTTTCCGGAAAATTAAAGTTACTTTTATATAGAAGTTATTTATTATATAGTAAGTTAATATACGTATAAAATTCTGAGTTGCCACTCTCAACGTGCACCAAAATAAATAAAACAAAGTCAAGCACACAGTCCCAATTTCCAGTCCCCACTTCAATAGAATTGGGCGCCAAATTGTGGTTGTTAAATTTGGTTCTATAAGCTAAATTAGCCACAAAAACCCGTCAGTGTTTTGAGAATCGGCCTCAATTGATGGAGAAACTACAGTGGCGTAGTAAGGGGGGCCGGAGTGGCGCTCCACTCTGGGTGGCACAATGTCGGAGGTGGCAGTTGTGGAAATCAAGTAGTGACTTATTGAATTTTAGGGGGCTGCAAGTTGTTTAACCGTCCCGGGCTCCATGAGACCTAGCTACGCCTCTGTATAAATAGTAGGCGTGGTCATTACCTTTTTCAAAACAAAATAACTAGTTTAGTTGTTTTATTATTGTGATCAAATTTAAACTTTATTTCCGTGGTAATAAACTTGTTTTCATGAGCTATACTGTATAAGTAGTGTAAAAGTGGGCGGACCGCACCCAGTTTTGATGTAATAATGTTTTTTTGGAAAATTGTTATCTAAAAAAGTTTTAATGAACTGAAGATCCAGTTCATTAAAAGAACGACGAGGGAAATTTCGCTAAAATCTAAATCGCCTCCAAATTCATTGTATAACCTTTCCTACGTAAAGTAATCTGAATCGCGTTTTTTTAATGATATACAGGTCTTCATATAAAATTATTTTTCAGTTTTATTTTTTGACGTTTTCGAAATTCGGCTATATTCAAATTAGAGGGAAATCTTAAAATTTCCCTATAACCCAGATAGAGACCTGAGTAAAACCTGGGTAAGTGTCAGTTGTATTGCGAAGATCTATACAGTTCATTAAAAAAACGCAGCTAATGCCGTGTTTACACGTGCGACACGTGTCGCACGTTTGGAACTATTCATCGGCCGTGTCGCCGACAGCGTTTACACGGGGGACAGATTGGATTGTGGATCGTCGTGACATGGATGATTTTATTGCATGATTTTTTAATACTTTTTGCTACCATTTGTATAGCTTTAGATACTATTTAAGAATTTATAATGGTTTTGACTATAAAATATTACAAAGCGTTTTACTACACTTTACTTCGTGGCACCGCCCTGAAAAACAAATAATAAAATCTCTATGAACTATACATAATTGTTACAAAATAAAATTTAACCCAACCTTACCCACTCCTATTTATGTATTTTAAGCAATAATAATTTAAAATAAACTTTATAATAGATATTAATTGATTCGCTGAAACCATGAATAGTTTTGTAGTAGTTGGCGTTGATGTTATATTTCAAGTCAATTTAGCAAAAAATATACGAGTGGCTGAAGAGCTAAAATTTTACTGCTGTTGTTGTTGTTTCTTATGCTAACTCCAACAACAACAACACTTTTTGTCGCTCTCGTCTGATTTTCGAGTTACAGCACCTTGAAATTCAAAGATTTACGAGCTTTATCTCCTAAACCATATGAGGTACCGACATGATATTCATGTCATCTGTAAGGTATTTCAATTGTCTTTCATTTATGTAAAACAATATTTTGTTGAAATTCGCTCAGGAGATTTAGCTCGTAAATCTTTAAACTTCAAGGCCATATTACTCGGAAACCAGACGAGAGCGACAAAAGATGTTGTTGTTGTTGGAGTTAGCATTAGAAACAACAACAACAACAGAAAAAAACTAAAATGTGAGTTTAGAGCAATTGCTATTCCTTCTTGCTAAATTTGTATACATTTACGTTTAAATTTTATGACAATACATACCTGATTTCAGTCTTTAACTATTTTTTCACTAAAACGCAACTCTGTTTTCTGGTGTCCCCAGAAATTTCGAGCGACACCTAATTTCCCCAGGGGACACGTTCATTTGCACACAATACATAGTTCATCTAGCCGTTTGGCTGTGAAAACAACAACAAATGGTGTCCCCAGGGGACACCGTGTCGCACGTGTTAACACGGCATAATAACGATAACAATCTACGTTTAATGTTACAGGGCTATTCTCGTTGTTAACAATGTTCTTGTTAATGCTTTTTAAATTGGTATTCTGGTAGGAAAGCCTTAAAGTGGAACTCCATAGCATGCGTATGCGTGCGTTTGACATTTGGAGTTTTCGAACATTTACGTGCGTACCTAACTAGCACGTCCATAGCATGCGCGCGCGTGCGTTTTTCAATCAGCTGTTTAATATATTTTGAGTGAATGATTTTGTGAAAACTATGGTTGATTTTGTGTAAAAAGCGCAAGTATGGGCGACGATTTCGGATTTGGCAGTGTAATTGCAGTATACATGCAATACACAATTAATGAAAGGAAGAAGGAAGTTTCAATTTGTTCCGATAATCAACGCTTCCTTTAACATACATATATATTTTTGTGCACGCACACCTCGTTGATTAAGTTTTCGTCATTCATTTTCTGTAAAATATAAACAAAAATATTAGAATATATTAAATTAAACATAATTCATAAGCAAAATTTTTACTTACCAATTCAACAAAATGTAAACAATTTGAAGTTGGTTGCTGTGTCAACTGTCATCCACACGCATGAAAGTAGAAAATTTTCTACTTCCATCCGTTTTCGAATTTAAGTTTGAATTTCTTGCGTGCGGTTGCATTTCCATGCGTGCCTATGGAGTTCATCTCATAAGAACGTGTGTATTCTACTTATCTGTCAAACGCACGCACACGCATACGCATGCTATGGAGTTCCACTTTTATGCTGTAAACACATAGAATGTAGCTTAGCTACATCAGTCTCAGCAAATTGTCAAAAATCTGCGCTGCTGAGACGCCGCAGAGAACAGCTGGTTTAATTTTTACAAAATCAAATCTGCAAAATCCATTCTAAAATAAAAAGTGATAGATAAATAAAGCTTAATTTAATATAATTATCATATAAAAACTCACACAGTACGATTATGCCTCAAAATATTAACTCAAATGTTAAATACCATGTAAATAATCATAAAGAGAAGGAGAACAAGAACAGCGACAGCGACAAAATTGGAAAATTTTCCAAAATTGTCGCCGTCATTGGCAGAGGCAGCGGCTACCTTTTATTTTTTTCTCGTTTTCCATAAGAGCCTGTGTAATTTTGACAAGATGCAGCTACAATGTCGCTGAGCTACATTCTATGTGTTATAGCATTAAACACAATCAGGGACGCAAAATGCATATTTATTTTTTAACTGTCAAAATTACACGGGCTCTTATGGAGATCGAGAAAAAAGTTTGCTTTCCATTTTGCTTCCCTAATTTGCTGCCGCAATTTGCATCCCGTATCCGAGCTAATTCTAAAGCATTAAACACAATTGGAGCAACAGGATACAAGATACATTTTAGCTGTCAAATTTACATGGGCTCTTATGGAGATCGAGAAAAAAGTTTGGTTTCCAGTTTGTTGCCGTGGTTTCCATTCCATTTTGTATCTTGTCTCCGGGCTAATTTCTAATTTTGACAGCAACAGAATCATCCTTGTTCTTCTTCGGTGTGTTTGTTTACATTCTGTCATGTAAAATTTGACAATTTGCATTGTGTGGGGTGTCACACTAGGCATCTTAATGCCAATTTATTTAAGTTAATATTTAGGAGTTCGAATCATAGCTTCGTTGTGAACAGACGTATTTTCTGTGTTCGCTAATTTGTAATAATTTTTCTATTTCGAGTTTTCCGCCATCTTTTTTTTGGTTTTTTGGAAAATCTTAATTTATTTGCTGTGCATCGTCGGGACTTATCAGATCAGAGCACGAGCATTATTCCTGCGAAATCAAGATTACAAGCACTATCAAACTACTGCAATTTGTTCACAATTTCTTCGTAAAAGTTCATCAGTTAGTTTAATCTACTTTTTCGATAACTAACTCGCTCGTATTCGATGGAGGTTGACGTCCAAGTAGCCGGAAATGGCTTAAAGCCTAGGATAAAACGAACTCGCACTAACAGTAACAGTTCAGCTGATATCGCTGATTCGCTAGGAGATAATAGATTTAAGCTCCTTTCTATCCAACCGAGCTACAGATTGAAACCAAGCCTGACAGAGAAGGGCATGGCCACCGGCAAACAGAACCTGATATCCAGCAGCGCTACAGTCTCTGCCACCACGGACTCTCGCCAGAAAGACATCAACCAAACGGAACAGCAGCAATCAAGGCATAACTTCTCGGGTATAAAATTCTGCCCGCCTATTATTCTCTACAAGACGAATATTAAACTACTCACGGAAGGCTTAAAGGAATAAGCTCCAGAATTACTTTTTAAAGTTAAGTATATTAATAAATATAAGTGCAAACATTTTGTTAATAATCACAAGTCTCACTCCGAACTTATCGAAATGTTAAAAGCAAGTAATGACATTGAAGCTCATACTTTCACAGCTAGTGAGGATAAATCACACTCGTTAATTCTTCGAGGTCTCACATCAGACTATAGTGGGGACGAAATCAAGCGGGAGCTCAACGTAATTATTCCAGATCTGGTCTCCAAGGTTTCTCCATTCCTAACTGAAAGACAAAAAAAAATCAACGAGAGTTCTGATCTCTTTCTGGTTCAACTTCTCCCTGGTAAGATCCCTGATGAAATTCTTAAACTCAGATACCTTTTTTACTCCCGTATCACTTGGGAATAATAAGTCAGATAAACCAAGAATGCAAAATTTTCAATAATAGTGATGTAGGATACACTCGAGTATCCTACGCAGACATTGTCAAAAATAAGCAACCCGCTTCTCGTATTGACCTAACTCCCTCCTCTGTTGCAGGTGCATCTAAGGGATTGTTCTCCGATTTTTTCGATCTTTCCACTACACTTTTTGGTTCGGATATAACTTCCTTGGTGGCAAGGGTCAAAAAGTTCATGAAGAACATTAACAGCGATATTTCTATCGAAATGAAGAGACTGGCATACTTGGAATTGTTAGACCAAGTAATCCTCAATTCCAATAATAACTTTGATGGGTACACATTTCATCTCCTTAAACACCGGTTCCTTGGTGGACAATAGTAGACGCCTCGATCTATTTAAACTATTAAAAAGACACAATGTTTTCGTTGCGCTTCTTCAGGAAACGCACCTGAAAAGCAATCATAAAGTTTATTTAGATTCCTATAACTTTTTCCGTAACGATTCTAATCAGGGAGTTGCAATAGCCTTAAAAAAAGATCTTCTCTTTAATTTAATTGACACAACAAACTTCGATTTCCCTTGTATCTTACTGTCGATTTCTTTTAAAGAGAATGATTCGGTGAAAGCGCTTCTGCTGGGATCAATATATCTTCCGACTAATTTAACCCGTGCAGCAATCACTACCGAGTTAGACAAAATCAGCGTAATAGCAGCTAACTATGACGGAGCAATAATAGGCGGAGACTTGAACGCTAAAAGTCCTTCCTGGGGTGATGCTCTTAGGAACATGAATGGTATTGCCTTAGAAGCGTGGTTGTCACAATCCTGCCATATATTTTCTCTTCTTTCGCCCAATAGTCCCTCGTATCCAAATGGCTCCTCCTTTTTGGATCACTTTATTGTCTCAAACTGTCTTATTGACCAATTGAACCCAAACTATAATATATCTACGCTGCCATCATTCTCTGACCATTACGCAATTCTTTTAAACTTAAACATGAGTGAAATTGTGTACATTCTTAAGCAACCAGAAAACTTTATATCATATCAAAAAACCAACTGGAAGAAATTCCAAGATGACCTAGACGTTCAGTTAGCTAATCGGCTCCCTCCAGAGTTTTCAAACCTTTCTAATGAAGAGATCGACTCCTATATTCTTAGTCTCAACTCAACTATACAGAGTGTTGCTCGAAATAACTCTGAACTAATCAGTCCATCTTTTAAGAAATATAAAAACCTTCCTCAGGATATTACTAACCTCTTCAAAATTAAACATAAATGGCAAAAAAAATTAAAACGAATTTTCCATGCTACTTATAATATGATAAACCAATCTTATAAAGAGCTTTCAGCCAGAATTTCACTACTAAAAATAATAATTAAAGAGAAAGTTAAAATTTGGCTTGATCAACAACTTCAACAGAGACTCTCTAAAATTAAACCAGGTCCTTCCGCCTTCAAGGAAATTAACAATCTCATAGGGAAAAAGAGCTCCTCTTGTGAGTCGTTAAAAATCAATAATACCATTTATTCCACTGAACCAGTCATTGTTTCGAATTTCGGAAACTACTTTGAGAGAATATTTCGTAAAAGTCGGCCTACTTCCGATCAAAACTTGGTGCTACAAGTGGAAACTACTGTGGATCAATTTAGAAACACTTTACCACCTCGAATTTTTAATTTCGACATTTCCAACTCTGCTCTATCTCCATCGTTCCCTGAATTCTTCACTTCCACCGGAGAAATCAAAAATATCCTCAGCCACAATAATTCCAAGAAGTCATTTGGTCCTGACGATCTCTCAAACTTTCTCCTAAAGAAACTTTCCAAATCTGCTATCGAGTTTTTAGCAATTATCTTAAATAACTGTTTGAATAATGGTTACTTTCCTAAAAGTTGGAACATCGCGAAAGTAATTCCGATTAGGAAAAAACCTAATATTATCGACATTTCAAACTTCTTACTTACTTACAACCTTACTCTCCAACGCTGGCAAAATTCTTGAAAGAGTAATTTACAACAAAATTGAAAATACTTTAAACAATGGCATTGATCCTGTTTCAGATTACCAGTTTGGGTTTAAAAAAGGACACTCCACGGTGCACGCCCTATTGAAAATGCACAGTGACATAACTCAAAATTTTAGAAATAAAAAATGTACTGTCAGCTGTTCTCTGGACGTTGAAAAGGCGTTTGATAGTGTTTGGTGGGATGGTCTTCTCTTTAAACTAATACAAATCAACCTTTCTCCAACGATCTTTAAACTCCTAGACAGTTTTCTTACTGATCGATTCTTTTTTATACAAATCAACCAATCAAAATCCACATTAAAGAAAGTTGAGCGCGGAGTTCCTCAAGGCTCAATCTTGGGCCCTCTTATCTTTAACATATTTTTATATGATTTTCCTCATTTCCTGCGTGTGCCAGACTTTCCATCAAGCTCAGTTGCACTTTTGTATGCTGACGATACCATGGTATATGCTCACGCGAGATATCCCAACGATGCTTTGGCAGCCGTCTCTGCTCATATTCAGGTAATTAACGAATTCTATAAAAAATGGGGTTTAAACCTTAACATCGGTAAAACAGAATGTATTTGCTTCCGGAATGCATCAGGGAAAGGACCTCCAGGAGTAGTGAGGGACAGTAAAAATCTTTATCTTGCCGTCGATGGCGCTAGGATCCCATTCAAAACACACATTAAATACTTAGGTATAAATTTCAATAACCTTTTCAAATTTAATAATCATGCAAGGTCTACATTGACTAAAGCCAAGCGTGTTGCAGGATTGCTAGCGCCGTATTTTAGATCCAATAGCGGCCTCTCAAAAGAAACCAAGCTGTTGTTCTACAAAACCCTAATAAGACCAGTTGTGACCTATGCCTTCCCGTGCTGGTTTTCGTTCTCACCGTCGGTGGCGAGAGAGCTTGAAGTGTTTGAAAGATAAATTCTGCGCTTAAGTATTAACAAACATTTCCAATCTTTTAACAAAAAATATGCGAACAGCTACATCTACGATAAGTCCGGAGTTGAACCCCTAATGAGATACTCCTTAAGAGCTATGAAAAAATCCGTAACAAATTTACGCTATATAGATAATGATCTTATAAGTAGTACGTTTTTTTCTCTATCCAGAGAGCCTTGGAATTCTGCAAATTATTTATCTCCTTTGTGTATAGACTCAATTGACTTAGATTCTATATTAGCAGGTAATGACCAATCTGCTTTAGTTCCTTTGTTTTACCAGAATAGTTCATCTTGCCAAAATAGAGGATAATTTTCCTTTCACTGTATTGTAATTTGATTTCATATATTATAAAATAATATATTAAATGTTGTAGACTTTAAGTGCCTTATCAAAAACAAAATAACCTAATCTAATATTACGAAACTCATATACCTCTGTAATAGTCTTATTTCAAGTGTATTACCTGATGTACCTTATTATTATTCTAAGTCAAATAGCTATTAAGCTTCCAATAATTATAAGAACACTTGCAAAGCTCCGGGAGCAAGAGCTTTATATAAAACTTAACGAGTAGATCTCATATCTTAATTAATAAACAAACTCGCGAAATTGTACTATTGGTTAAAATACTACGAAATATCATGCACAAGGCAAAACTTTACAGCCGTTACTGTAATCCTGTTGCTCCAATTGTGTTTAAAGCATAACAATCAGAGCAACATTTCCAGGCAACAAGAAATTCCATGGCGTTAATTATAATGGCTGGGCAACTGTTGCTCAACAACAAAAATTTCATATGTCAAATTCTTAATGGTGGTATAGCACTAGGCCACTTGAGACCGCCCTAGAAAACCTTCAACTGTTTCTTACATTTTCTCCAGCATCCTTTTTTAGAGGATTTTCCATTTCTTTTAGCAATTGATAAATATATTGAGTAATTTTTCTTAAATAGGAATGCCGCATATTTTCATATTTCAGAAATAAATTGCTTGTAATAATAATAATGAAAATTTTGTTAAATATTAACTTAAATAAATTGGCGTTAAGATGCCCAGTGTGACACCCCCACAATGCAAATTGTCAAATTTTACATGACAGAATGTAAACAAACACACTGAAGGAGAACGAGAATAATAATTTTGTTGCTGTCAAAATTAGAAATTGCCCGGAGACAAGATACAAAATGGAACGCAAACCAGAGCAACAAACTGGAAAGCAAACTTTTTTCTCGATCTCCATAAGAGCCCATGTAATTTTGACAGCTAAAAATGTATCTTGTATCCTGTTGTTCCGATTGTGTTTAATGCTGCTTCATTCTTGTTTCTATTTCACCTGCTGTAAAATTATGTGAGTATTTTTCTGTTGCTTTTTCTTATTATTATTCTGAATAATATATTATTTAAATGTATTTGAAATATATTTTAATACAGATTAAAATAAATAAACTTCGGGAATTTTGGTTAGCATGAATATATTGTTCTCTACTGTCTAATATTTGACATTTCGTATTTCTGCTTCCCGAAAATGCTGCTATTTGGTTTAAATCCGAGCCATTTCTTGCGTCCTCTAACTTGAATCTGCATCTTGCGTCCCTGATTGTGTTTAAGGCTTAAATTTACACGGTGAAAGCTTTGCACAATTAACATATGCCGTGTTTACACGTGCGACTCGGTGTCCCCTGGGAACACCATTTGTTGTTGTTTTCACAGCCAAACGGCAAGATGAACTATGTATTGTGTGCGAATGAACGTGTCCCCTGGGGAAATTAGATGTCGCTCGAAATTTCTGGGGACACCAGAAAACAGAGTTGCGTTTTAGTGAAAAAATATTCATAGTCTGAAATCAGGTATGCATTGTGCCCACATTTAAAAGTAAATACAAATTTAGCAACAAGAAATAGCAGCTGATGTAAACTGAAATTTTATTGTTGTTTTTGTTGTTGTTTCTAATGCTAACTCCAAAAACCTCAACACTTTTTGTCGCTCTTGTCTGGTTTCCGAGTTATAGCACCTTGAAGTTCAAAGATTTACGAGCTAAATCTCCTGAGCGATTTTCAACAAAATGTTGTTTTATATAAATGAAAGACAATTGAAATACCTTTCTGATGAAATGTAGGTATCTCGTATAGTTTAAGAGAGGACAGTTCGTAAATCTTTAAACCTCAAGGTGCTATAACTCGGAAACCAGAAAAGAGCGACAAAAAGTGTTGTGGTTTTTGGAGTTAGCATTAGAAACAACAACAACAACAGCAACAAAAAAACAATTAAATTTCCGTTTACGGCAAGTGTTATTCCTTCTTGCTAAATTGACTTATTATAATAATACTTACTTTTAATACTTACTTACTAATACTTACTTTTAAATATAATATATGTCCTTCAAATTTTTCCAGATTGCTGCACATACGCGTGGTATGCAGGCAACTATAAATGACGTCGATAGTTTTGTTTTGTAACCTAGGCTTCGGTATGACTCACCAGTAGCCAAATACCGCAGAGTTACCGACAACTGCTCTTCAGGTGGTACAGATTTCCGCATAGTCGTTTCGGTCTTCTCCAAATCTCTTTTCACAAAGTTCAGTAACAAATTAAATTTACCCTCAGTCATTCTGAGGTAATTTCTATAGGAAAATCTGTCGGAGGCTTTTATTTCCTTGTATAGTATGGCAAATGCTCCATTTGAGCTTTTGCGTTTCCTCCAATCCTTCACCCAACAACTTCTTCGAGTGGGTTCAGCACTCCGCACTTCTTCCAATACTTGTATAGTTTGTATTACATCGACTATAATTTCAGCATCTTCTTGCTGAATTGTAAATAACGCGTCTAAAAAATCAACTTGTCATTGAAATTAGTTCAATTTCTATTTCCTCTAAACTTTCCATTATTTTTCGCTTATAATCCTGGCGGTATCACGAAGTTTAGTGTAAAACAAGGTTTGCAAAGTTTATAATCAAAAAGTATTATAAATTCTTAAAGAGTATCTAAAGCTATACAAATAGTAGCAAAAAGTATTAAAAAATCATGCAATAAAATCATCCATGTCACGACGATCCACAATCCAATCTGTCCCCCGTGTAAACGCTGTCGGTGACACGACCGATGAATAGTTCCAAACGTGGGACACGTGTCAACACGGCAATAGCAGAGATAATGAGATAGGACACTTCGAATTCGCCGCTTCAAAAATCGGTTTGACGTCTATTTTTTATGAACTGCTGAATTCATGTACACTATACGTGAGAGCAACCATATTGTTGTTCTTGTTTATCTGTCATACAGTATGTTGACAATATCAGCTGTTTTATGTTTCACCACGGTTTTTATTATTGAAATTATTTCCAATTGTGTTTAGAATAAATAAAGTGACTAGCATCCCGAGTTTCTTTTATGAAATGCTAAACACCTGAATAAATTCATACTTAGTGACGACTTCGATATACTGATCTGAAGAAGTTGTGTTTCAATTTCTAAAAACGTGGATCGAATACAAATGGCAGGAAGCACTTACAGAGCTTCTGGCTTATGTGCGATTGCCTCTGTTGTCAACTGCTTTTCTGATGGAGAAGGTGGAGGCACTCTGTAATACAATGGAAAGCCTAAAATTGGTCCTGAAGACGGTAAAATCTCGTTTACTGTGTTAACAGAAACATATTTTTTTACAAAAATATTATCAGTGAACGCTATGATCCACGCACAAATACATGGACAGAGGTATTTTATCCAATGTATTTATTTTAACATTTTATAAATGAGTCAATATAGCTTTCAGATTTCCCTTTCTCCTAGAATGAGTTTTTTTAATAAATGCGCCTCACTTGGAAATAAATTATTTATTTAAAGTGATATTAATTCCGCATTTTATACGGTAAGCAGTGAAGGCAGCTGTGAACAGACACTCAACAAACCCGCAGATACTTTTATAAGTTTCGAATGCAAAGAGTTTGTTGCAATTCGGAAGGAAGTTCGATTAGGAATAAAGTATTTTAATTTTAGATTCTGTTACTTCCGTTCGAAGTAGCTGCTATACCGCTAATACCGTCAAAAGATAAAGCGTCACTCGCTATCTCTTTCTGGCTGCAAAAGAAATGTAGCCAAATTCACAAGTTCATAAAAAATCGATCTTGTTTTCATCTTTATCTGAAGATAAAAGAGTTTCCAATCTCATTAATCTCCGCACACCAGTTTGGCACTTCACAAAATTGTAAAGAAAAGAGCTTTACCCCCTTATAAACCATAAACGCTCTGTCCTTCTAGCACCCGTTTTGTTTTGTGCTTTTCGTAGTTTTGACGTTCCTAACAAACAAAATACGAAAAGCACAAAACAAAACGGGTGCTAGACGGACAGAGCGTTTAGCGTTTATAAGGGCCTTAATTTCTTAACCAGTGTTGTAAAGACGCAAACTATGAAAAGGTTTCGTTTTCGACGTCGGGTCGCTGCTACTGCGAAAATCGGATAAATTCTCCGATCGCCTTTCTTTGAATTCTCCAAAAACTGAAGTGGTAAATCTCGATTTTGGATAAATTCATTTCTTAATTTAATTTTTTTGGGGTTGATTATTTTTAATAATGCTAAACGTTTTATTTATTAATTCAAAATTTTTGACGATTTTTATGGTCGATTCATTTGTAATTCAGACAACACATATTCTGAATTACAAGTGATGCTTTCTGATTTACAAGTGGAAAAGGTGTAGTTTTCTTCTTCACTATCGGCTTCAAAGCTTGGTAGAGCGCTAACTTTGCGATTGTAGTGTGTTGCTAAAGTATTTGCATAAGGAACAGATTTATTTTTGTCGGTACACTAGTATTTTCCTTGAATACGCTATAGAACAAAACACCTCATGGAAAAAAGATTACGGAAATATTACACCATTCTAAAAACTGGGCTTATGTGAATCTTACACATATACATATATTTCGTTTAGTTAATTATTAAAACATTTTAATTCTGAAATTATTGATAATTGACAATAAATAAGAAAAAACTGATGGATCAATCTGATATAGCATCATTTAAAAAACTTTCCTTCCACGACAGACCAAAATTTATCAAATATCATATATCAAATAATTTGTGGCACAGCAACAAATCCATTTTTATTGCATTGACAACCTTGCATTGATAATCAAAACTTCAGAAAAAAACACAGGCTGTCAAATTTCACTTCCGAAATTATTTTCTTGCCGACCCAATGTAGAGAATGCTAAGGATTGATTGCTGATTGCTATATAGCTCTTGGTACTACTTTAGCGGTATGGTGCGTGCCGTATAAATGACATATGGTATGTTTATTTTTGACATTTCAGAATTTTCATAATCCGTATCGTTAGCTTCATTTATGTTTTTGGATGAGATTATTATGGATTATTATTACCTCTACTAAACAGCTTTAGTAGACACAAAAGTAGCGTGGCGCGCTCTTACACAAAAAAATGCTCCTGCATAGAGAGAGCATATAAAACAAAAAGTAACAAATTTGACAAAAAACTTGTGGTCTGTTTATTATTATTAATTTCTAATTAATAATAATTTATAATAATAATTACATAATAAACATACATTTATAATAATAATTAATAATAATTTATAATAATAATAAATAATAATTTATTTATTATTTAAAAAAAAAAAAAAAAAAAAAAACTTATTTGCTTCTACGTATCTTCAACAGTTTCTAATTCGTATTAAGTTATTTGCAAACGACGAGCTATATAGCGAATGTTATACGTAAAAAGACACCGACAGAGATCGCTGATGTAAAACGTTGGCTTGATCCGAAATAGCTATACGATCTGCCAATCAAATTGGTTCAAATCCTGTTGCAAATGAAACGCTGAGCCGGAAAAGTATGTATATACACCACGCATATAATATAATACATATATTCATATTTTTCACCGTTTAGAAATATGCAAATAATTGCAAATAATGCAAATAATTGATAAAAATAAATGCAAATAATTCATTTGCAATAAATATAACATAATAATAATACAGAATTATAAAAAGTCGTTTGTTTTCATAAGTTTCGATCCTTCAACAAAATTGTACTTAACATAAGTAAAGCATTAAACACAATTGGAGCAACAGGATACAAGATACATTTTTAGCTGTCAAGCTTTAAATTGCTTGTAATAATAATAATAAAAATTTCGTTAAATATTAACTTAAATAAATTGGCATTAAGATGCCCAGTGTGACACCCCCCACAATGCAAATTGTCAAATTTTACATGACAGAATGTAAACAAACACACCGAAGAAGAACATGGATGATTCTGTTGCTGTCAAAATTAGAAATTAGCCCGGAGACAAGATACAAAATGGAATGCAAACCACGGCAACAAACTGGAAAGCAAACTTTTTTCTCGATCTCCATAAGAGCCCATGTAATTTGACAGCTAAAAATGTATCTTGTATCCTGTTGCTCCAATTGTGTTTAATGCTTAACAGGTATTTTATATTCCTTTATAATGGTACCCATCCTATATGCATGTCATCGTATATCTATATCGTATAGTTTAGGAGATATGCCGGTTAGAATTTCAAAATTGATTGCACTTTAACTCTATAACAATACGAGGGCAGAATAAGTTGTTGTTTTTATCAGCGCCATCAACAACAAAATTGGAGCCAGTTCCTAATGGTGAATTTAATCCGAAATTTTGGTTGGATTCGGGAATTAAATTGTGGTTCGGGTATTTTTTTGTCGGAAATCTTAAAAACATACTTGGCAGCCCTCAATAAACACTCAATAAGATGTAGTGTAGGTGGGCAACACTGTTTCATTCAAGAACTCTTGTTCGGATTTCCCGTAAAATACAGTCGTCTGCTGCTCGTCTCGTGGTTTGGTTGTGCTTGGGTTGGTTCGTGAATTCGTTTCCTTGGTTGTTTGTTGTCTTTTGCCTTTTTTTTTGTTTAGTTCTTGTGGTTGAACGATTTTATTTGTTTGAGCTACTTTTAAGGTAAATAATATATCCAATAAGTTCGACAATATATGTTGCAATGAAACGATGCTTAGTGTTTGCAGTTTAAGTAATTTAATGCGTTAAATACTTTATTCTAAGTGCCACCTACCGCCAGACGTTTTGTACATATGCAACACAAAACTACCTTTTGATACACTGCATTCAGTGTTGTGATATCTGCTTAAGCTTAATTAACTCTACATTCTTTAACTAGAAACTGGAACATATCTAGCTTTTTAATTAAAAATGAAGAAGTATCTTTGATCCACGTGAAATCTGTGCATCTTTTGTCAATTGTGTGCATATAGTCATAGCCGGTTTTTAGTGAGTAGCTAAGAAGAACCGAATTTTCAACGTTTGATTTGCTGCTGCTACATACGAAATCCCGTTGTTGCCATGACGATAACAAGAACTTTATCCAGCAGTACCTTCACATTGAAGACCAGCAGTAGGATGCTAAAACGAACTCAAAAGAGGTTGCCACTTCCAAAGTTGTCAGACTGGCATCTTATTTTGCTAACTGTATTGACGGTGTCTGAGTCATCGGTGATTATCGCCACAAAGATTGACAGTATCGAGAGCAATACATCACTTCACACAGGTGCAGATGCTGCTGTTGCGCCACATACAGCGGCTCTCGCAGCACCAGTTGCGGCCACTTCTATTTTGGAACAATTTAGTCCCAACTGCAGTGTGGTAGCGCATGTCTTTGTGTCGAATGGAATCGAAGCAACAGAGATTCCACAAAAGCCCAGTAATGGTAAGTACAATCGTCTCTATTTAATTATGTATAACCATCGCTTGGTAATCATCCAATATTGAAATCGGATCTGCCTCCGATCATCCCTGTTAACGTAAATTGCTGACAAGTAGCGTGCAACCTTATAAAGTTATGGGAAAACAAGTATCACAAAAATGTTGCCAATCAACTATTATATTAAACTATTAAACATTGCAGTGCCAGGCCGTGTTAGTTCTATTTTCATTCCTAGCATAGATATGCTTCTGTCATTCCCGGTAGACTTGCTTTCATTCCTGTTGACTGACACATTCACAGTGTATCTTCATGTGAGTCGATCCGTTCAGAGGGAAGGACCGAACGACCCATGTGAATGTGTGCGTTAATATCCACACTCAACTTTTCGTAAATGGATATCGAAGCACGCCGCGTTTCACCTCACATTATTATTTTTCTCGCCCGAACTTCGCACAAGCTACGCCTTGCAACATGCCTGGCGCTATTTCTGTGAATGATTTTAAAGCCATTGCCTTAGAGCCTCCACATTCCTGAAGTACTTGTGTTAGTGTCTTAATGTAACGCATATCCTCTTTCTCCTGTTTTTTGGTTTGTGCAGTTTACCTGTTTCATTTCTGTATGGTTGCTACCCGTTTTCCTTGCCCTTTTTTAGAAAATGTACCTGAGTCTCTGTTTATTTATGGATTTCCACCGCTGTGAACTCAACTTAGGAAATATTTCCTTGACTGGTTCTCAATGCTACATATGACAAAGACAGACAGGTTTCTTTAAGTTCTTACTAGATGTGCATGCATGATTATTCTTACGTATAAATTTAATATGTTAGAATAGGGTTTAGTTTGATAAGAGGTAGACAGGTAAAATCTCTAATAATTACTACTAAAACCAAAGCAGCCGTTCATCGCAATTATTAGTTCATCGATCGTGTATTGATTTGTGGAAGTAGCAAATATATACAGGGTCCGCCAAATAACTTTTTTTTTTTGAAAATGCTATAAAAAAAACTACTGAATATTTTCTCAAATTTCTTTTTTTATTTGAAAGTACAATCCTTCCGTTAATAATGGAAAATAATTTCATTCAAATGACTGCCTCGGCTGGCCATGCAGTAGCCTACACGATCGGTCCAATTTTTAAGCACATTATCGATTGTGTGCAGCTGTATTTCACCAATGGCTTCACGAATATTGTCCTTTAAAGCGTCAATTGTCTCTGGCTTGTCGGCGTAACACTTATCTTTGACGGCACCCCACAAATAATAGTCCAACGATGTCAAATCGCAGCTCCGAGGTGGCCAAACGACATCAGCTCTGCGGCTGATAATGCGATCTTCAAAAACAGGGCGCAAAACATCGAGTGTAGCTTCGGCTGTGTGGCATGTAGCGCCGTCCTGTTGAAACCAAATGTTGCCAATATCCTCCTCTTCAATTTTTGTGAACTAAAATTCATTCAACATGGCCCGATAACGATCGCCATTGACTGTAATGGCCACTCATTGCTCATTTTCGAAGAAAAATGGCCCAATTATGCCTCTGGACCAAAATCCGCACCAAACAGTGACTCGTTTTGGGTGCACCGGCTTTTCAATGTATGCGTGCGGGTTTTCTGTGCCCCAAATGCGACAATTTTGCTTGTTTACATACGGAGCTGACGGTGCTTCTCTTCTTCCCAAATCCGTACGCAATTTTCGCACACATTCTGCAACATTACCATGATTTTCAAAGTAATGTCGCAATATTTCCCAGCGTTGTTCAAGCGTATACACAACCATATTCGTTCAGCGGAAGGATAAAGCTAATTATCTGTCAAATCAGACATGAGCTAAGTGTTACCATTCACGAAATAAGCACTAGTTGAAAAAAAACGTTAGGTGGCGGACCCTTTATAATTATTCATACAATTTACTGCTATTATACAATTTATTAATATTGTTGAACAAACTCATCAATCACTCTAACATCGATTTAGTTTTATGGTCCACAAGCAAAAGTTTTTCATAGGCAGTCTCAGGGTTAAGGGCAACAAATGCGTAAATTATAATATCACTTTGTATTTAATTTACTCATATAAAAAGAGTATATAAGAAGAGTAACTCCTCATTTTTATTCCATCGTCTTCTAAATTTTCAAATAAAACAGCTTCTTACTGTTTACGATATAAGTAAATACATAATAATGTAGGTTAAATAATATAATATAATAACGTAGATCATTGTGGTATTATTTTGTTTTAAGGTCTATTATAATTATAATTAAAGGACAACGCTGAATTCAAAGTGTGTGTGGTCTACACACTTAAAATCTGTCTCTCTTCTACTCAAAAGTGGAGAAGTAAATTTACAAAACAAACTAAAAAGGTACAGAAAAAACTACCACAAATTCCAAGGCATGTCAATGAAATATTTTCGAGAGCTGGCAGCGGCAAGAATCGCTGAATGGCATAAGAGAGCAAGTACACAATGATTTCACATTCCGCACCAACTCGGTTTGTTCGGTTGAACACCTTACTTTATCTAAAAAGTTAAGAAACTGGAATGATTGGCCTGCGGTTGAGCCCGGCCTTTTGTTCGCCTTTTGGGTTTTTTATGCCTTCTGCGTGTTGATGATGTTATAAGCATAAAATGCGTTTAATTATTGACTCTGTTTCTGAGAAGAAGGTACTGATTCAACAATGGATGGTAGTTCTCACGGTCGTGTTTTTCGACTAATAGACAGATGGAAGTGCATTCAAATGTATGTATGGATGTATTTGTATACATGCATTCTCGTTAAAGATAAAACATAAATCCATGAAAACATGATCGAATATGACCTATAATTAGGTCACATCATTTCACTTCATTTGAAGAATGGTAAAACAATTTTTGCTGAGAAAAAAGCAACTGATAATCATCACAAAAATTTTTCATTTAAAGACGCTCAACTGTTTGCGAAACCAGTTCTGCAAAAGCCGGCTTCTAAACAGGTAATCCCAACTAAGAAGGAGTACAATTGAACTGTTGCTTTGCACGGTTAAAGCATGAAGGTATTGAATACATGGGTTACTTTAGCTAAATAATAGGTACTTATAGTTAAATTGCATGTGTTCATTGTAAATGCGTATATGTAGGTCTAGTACTAGCGCTAAGATACACGGCCGCTATCGACAAATTGCTATCTGAAACAACAAAAAAAAAGGGTTACAGCAACATTTGTTCGAAATTTAATTCACTTCGTATTTACTTGCATTCAAATATAGTATGTACCTAAGTAATTTTATTATATTGTATTTATGCAGTAATTTTGCAGAAAGGTATTAATTTTAAATGTGCAGTTTTATGTCCGAATGAAGAGTGCATTATTATATGCATGTAGAGTTGTATTTCGGTCGATTGTGTGTGGGTTCGTATAATATTTCGTTGCTTAACATCAACTCGAGACGGTTATATGAATGGTTATCTGTAAAACGTATTGATTGTCGCGAAAATCTTGATTCATAGAAACCGGAGTCCGTAGGCAGTAGCGATTACATATAGTATGTATGTATGTAGGTTGAACACCAGTTTGGCATCTTCAAGTTGAATATTAACTGAAATAAGTTTCTTGCTCTGCAATTTTGATCCGTACAGTTGAATGATATTATTTCCCGTTAAGATTGATAAAATTTGTCTATACGAGTAATACCAAGTCGGTCTAAGTGGTATAACATGTTATTAAGTTCCCTTTATTCGTTAATGTGAGGTTTTTCATAAAAAATTCTGTGTATGCATTTTTGCTTTTTAATACAAGTTTGGTGGGACTGATTTCTTTCATTGTTAACTGAATAGGAAATTAACCCTTCTGTCTAATTAAATGCATAGCTCATTGCTGTGTTCTTTCGGATTTGAAGAACTGTACAATTTTTAGTTGAAAATCTGGTGTCTACGTGACGCAAGAATGTTATCATATATGAACTGATAAGATATTTTTATTTATTTTCTCGGCTTCACCTTGATCATCCCTGTTCGATATACAAAAGAATAATCGAAGAGAGGATCACAAGTGTGTTTGTGTGTGAATTGGAAATATTATGAGAATCACGTAACCAACACAAAGACTTTCGGCGCAATATTACGAATCATTAAAATTAAGATTCCAGATTTCCAAAAATAATTGATTTAAAGATATTGAACGGCATTATGCTGAAAAATGTCTAGATGCGTGTGCTTTAACTCACATTACTAACCGTTGTTATTTAAAAGCAGTTGGCCACGTACTCCGAACCGGCCAAATTTTTGCATTAATTTTAGTTTTCATTCTGAGTGTCCTACTTTCGAAAAACAAAAAGATGGGAATGACAACGGAATTTCAATGAAACCAGCACTTCTGAATGGAGGTTATGCTGCTCCTTGCAGCACCACTTTTTTTATTTCAAAGAATTGGATGTAAATTGAATATAAATAAATTGTATTACACTTGTCGGTTAACCCTAAAACTGAACTATACTGTAAACTAAAATTTCTGGCAGTATGTCAGAAATACAGCCCACTTGCAATATTAATTCATTCTTCGTGATTTCTAAACGGCTTTGTGTTTTAATACAGTGTCCAGTGCTCTTAGAACATTTAGTGAAACAACACAGCGACAAATTTCTTTAGTATTGTTTTAGGAAAATGATAGTTATGTTTTTATTTAGTATGCTTGGTTAGCATCCACAATGCTTCTAGGGAGTCGTGTTAAATATGTTTTATTTATGCGATGAATCATTTAACTGAAATCAAATTCAAATAAGTTCAGGCGATTCCAGTTGCCATGCTGCCTTCGTATGGTGTCTTTACGCCTCCGGTCACATGCACCATGCAAAATACTCGTACAGCATGTTTAGCATAGTTGCTGTAGTCGTCTACACCTCCAGGTTGAACCAACATATGTACTGGACGGCTGCCTACATTCCCAAGCATCTGGCCGATGCATGTACGGGTATCTGTTACCTGTTCTTTATGAACTGAGCAAATTCCTGGCTATGTGCACACCAGCGCAAGGCAGTCGTTTGTGTGCAGAACTCGATATACTCTTAGCTGCTGCAGACATGTACACGAGGTGAAACGATTCGCATCTCCAGTGTGCCGCTCAACATTCAGGATTTGCTGCTGCAAGGGAATATGACAATATTTCATTACCATGGCTAAATTCCGGTATTTCGAGTATTCGGTGTCTGCTTTGCGAGAATATCTTTAAAGGCAAGTAAAAAGCCTCTCAGCACCTTCAGTCCCACTCGTGAAATTCACATCCTTTAGGCAAACAAGAGGTCGTGTTTTCATGCAAAATACATATATCTACTTTACGAACCCCAACATTCATTAGAAATGATGAATTTAGTGCTTAAGCGAATTATTAAGGAAGCGAAATATCGAATACAACTTCGTAGGTGTATTAAAACAAAGCAGTCATGCTTTGAGGAAGCCTTCTTTCCGGCCTCCGTTTTGCACATTTTCCAGACGCTACTAAGGCACCCTGTTTCCTCAGATTGTTCATTCACATAAACACCCCTTTAAGTACTACTGTTTCAGGACCGTGTATTCATAGGATATGCACGTTCACGCAGTTTTACTTTACACTCATCCTATTCGGATTTTATTCGCATTTCATGCATTTAGCTTGTTACTTGCTGGTGACCTTTCAATTCCTAAGGAATGTTGGCAGCTTAATTCGGGAGGTGTTCAAATATTCCGTTTCGCACGCCGCTGTATGTGTGCAAGTAAAAGAAACACTTTGACATAGAATCTTTAGAACTTTACGGCACGAATGCAGGTATGAATGCAGGAGTTGCACAAGGCAAACAGACTCCACCACAAACACCTTGTGCAGGAGTTGTCGCAATCAACCTCTAGCAATCCACTGATACGAATAAATCATAAAGGAAGAAAACAGTTATTAACACGTTTTATCATTGTGCTTGTTAAAGTACCTGAGCATTTATTGTATTTCCGGTGACTCAATTTTAGGTGCCAGTATGATATGCAAATTTAGTTGATGCATAGTAAAATTTTTGCTACATTTTTCTGTTCGATCAGATAATTTTTATTAAATTCCTCCTTTTTTCTCCATTTGTTAGGTAAATTTCCTAACAAAAGTAGTGATTGCGAGACAAAATAAATCGTAACATATGTAAATCAACGGCCACGCAGATTTTTACAGAGCATTTCAGGGTATGAGGTAGGATAGGAACAAAGAAAGAGCTTGTGGAGGGCGATAGCAGATCACTGTCCAGCTTTTTTAAAAACTTTTAACAAGTGGAATTAAATTTGAAAATTAAACTTAAGTAATTTTAATGTAGAATTAACTAAGTATCAAACCTTCTTTTGTACTTCGTTGAAATTAAATAAACAAATAAAATTTTAAAATTAAAGCAATTTTTTGTTGCATCCTCTAGAATTTCCAGATTTTGTGCTTCTACTCTGCTTTCGCTTCACATACAAAACTAAATGTTTGAAATCTATGTGCATGGAATGCTTACGAAAGAAGATCGCCACGTAAACAATTTCTTTTCGTGTAAACAGTATTTAATTTATTAATGTTTATTTAAGAGAAATTGAAGCTAAACCAAGCATTTGTTTCTTTTATCCCGGTGATAATTAACTCGTAGGGAATATTTAACTGCAGCAATCAGATACAGTCGAATTTATTACATTTCAAAAAGACTGTTTAAATCACTGTTCGACCACAATTAATTATACAGCGCCTGCATACGAAATCCATACGCTATTTCAAGCAAGTGTTGGAATTTTACGATGTTTAAAGAAATGTTGTGAATTATTTGATTAGCACATTCAACACTTCACTTCAGTTATTTTCTAACCATTATATTTACGATTTGTTTATTTTGAACCTATTATTAATGTTCTGTGTTTTTCTTCTTCTAAACCATGATGAATTGCTAATTGAAGTAGTATTCATATGAGTAGTGACAGAGTCCCTATTTGGGGTTTGCATCTATAACAATATGTTTTATGAAAGATGGTTATTGTTACTGCTTCTAGTGAGATTATCTCTAAGATCAACTAAAATCACATTGGCTTCCTGGATGGTACGAGTATGTTGAAAAGTGTATTCGTTTTAGTTCTTTGTCCTCTAACCATTAAACACAAACCTTAAATCTGATGACAATTAATTATTATTCATTGAAATACCCTAAGCTGCTCGTTTTGCATCAATTGCATTGATTGGAAAGCATCATTATTAAGAATGCGTGGAAGAAAGAATATATAAAAGAAAAATCTAGAGGAGTGCTTCTTCAAATGAGGCATTTATACGCTATTCCATGATACAATGTTGTTCACGTCTTAGTACGAATATAAATGGTTAGAATAACAACTGCTACGATATATTTGTACCAAGCTTTTTGCCGTTTATTGCAAGTAAAAAGAAGTATTCTTTGACTTTTTTCAATAAAGTTGAATGCCCGATTCCGTTAAGAGATTAAGTTAAGTATTTTAGATCTTGCTGCAAACTAAGAAATATTTGTTACAAATAAGAATTTAAATTAAATAGGTTTATAATTCGTGTGATCAATATGGTGCGATCGTGTTATCCATGGTGAAATTGATTCTAATTCGAAAATCGCGTAACAATTTCCATTAGATTTATCGCCTGTCATCATTTATAAGCAGGATTCTTGAGGCATAAAATTATTTTTAACTATCAGACAACAAATTAAATGCTATCGACGAGAATATTGAACTTTTAAATACTTTGAATACTTTTGCACTCTTATTAGGGGCTATTATTATTATAATCCCTACTAGGTATTAATATTGTGGTTTAAAAGTATCTAACAAATGGTAATGGTGGTCAAAAGTATCTATTGCTAAACAGTGGATGGAAGATAATGACTAGAAACTGGGTAGACATATTTCTACTCTCAGGAAAGGTATATTTGTTTAACATGAAAAATGGAAACCGGGGTTGGTAGCGTTTTCTGGAATTTCAAAATCTTGAATTCAAAATCTTGAAAGCAAAATCTTGAAAATCAAAATCTTGAAAGCAAAATCTTGAAAAGCAAAATCTTGAAAAAAAATTTTTTAAATATGTATATTCATAAATGTACTTTATTTATTTGCGCAAATAAATAAAGTACATTTATGAATATATTTAATACTTAAAATTTCGCAGCATATTTCCTTGGCTAAAACTTCCATACGATTATTATTATTTTATTTTACATACAGAGTGTTTCGCATAAGAGGGGACATAAGACAGGTCGCGTAGGTTGAGAAAATTCGTTCTTTTAGAAAATTGCTCCTTCGGGCTAAAAGGGGGGAAATCAACCCACGCACCCATACGATTTTTTCTTATCTCGACCCAAACTACTTGTCCTAGCTTTTTGGCACATCTTATGCGTTAAAACTTGTATTAGATATATTCTTAAAAGCTTGATTCTTCGTTTATAAAAGAACGTGCACACACCGCCGTAATATCACCCTCAAAAATTGTTCGAGGTGCTATAATTCAATGCGAAAGGAATTCTCTAGTTCAGTTACCAACTAAATGTCTCCAAAAATTTAAAATTATGAGATTTCGGAAAGAAGTAATGCATTAAAGGAGCCTCAGTCGTTTGAAGAAATTAACATTCCGGATACTATTCGAAATCTCGAATGTTGATAACAGCCACATTGTCGTATTAGGAAACATTTCTAGGTACTGGCAGAAGCAGACATATGGTTAATGGACGGTACATTTGAAGTTGTGCCCACATTATTCTATCAACTGCTTGTTTTACATGGTATGATAGAAACGCAAAACTGGTAAAAGCCCAAAATTATATTCTGAAGCGTTTTATGAAATCCTGTACTTCGGTGCAAGTAATAATATGGATTTAAATTTTTTTATCGATGTACAAATAAAAATTAACCAGTAAGAGTGTTAACTTCGGTATGGCCAAAGCTCATATATCCTACATCTTGTTTTTACATTTATTTAATACGTGGGGATGGCATTTGTCGGATTTTCATTGATATCAAAGAGCCCTAGGGGAGAATATTCGTGTTGTATTTAATACCTATGTTTCTACTTGTTCTCACATTGTTCTTGTTTTCGTCACAAGTAGGCGGATCACGCCCATTTTTTTAGTATATACAGTATGTTTTAATCCTACCCTCATATTCACAACACGGACGGATTAACATTTTCTGTATAAAGTAGGCGTGGCACTCGTCGGATTTTGCACATTTTCAATGCCAAACAGCCTTAATGCAAGAGAATATTCAAGCCAAATTTTATCGCGATAACTCTTTCTGTTCTCCTCAAATCGTGTTTTCTACAGACAGATGGACAGACGTGGCTAAATAGACTCAGGATGTGATTCTGAATACTACTTATATACATTTTTATACCTACCACGCCTTTAAGGTTTTACAAACGGAAGCACAAAGTGAATTCCTTTGAATGTAGGGTATATAAATTAGAACAGAAATTGCTTTAAATTTAACTTTTGTTTTAAATTAAGAAATTAAAAAAAGGCTTAAAAAGTTTTTCAAGATTTTTTCAAAATTCAGTTACTTTCGAACTTTTGCTTTTCAAGATTTTGCTATTCAAGATTTTGCTATTCAAGATTTTGAAATTCCAGATTTTACTACGCTCCCTGGAAACCGTATAAAATGGAAAATGCATAAATGCATAAATTCAAACGCATGCATAGGCATCTACTACAAATATTTCTTAAAGCTACAATAATGTATGCCTTCTATGCCAATGGATAAATACTTAGGTGTCGTAGCAGAGTGTGAAACCACCGAATGCAGATACACAGCGTTTTGTTGTACCTCCAACCCGCCGACCTACATTTACTGGCACGCTTAAGTTCAATACAATCTGCAAAAATCTTTTTGTGTGCTTCTTTGTCATTTATATACATTTTTAATAAATAGAATGTGTAACATATTTACAGTCTACGTCTAATTAAATTTGATTCATTCAGCATTGAGCTGATCATTTCAATTTCGATCATATACACGAAAGTTATTTTCCTTTGAATACAGCGGCATGCAACCATTTCCTTTAACAAAAATAGAGCGATAGTATTCACTACAAAATTTCAGCACTTATTTTATAAATAACTGATCGACCCGAGTTATATTTCTCCATTCCTCATTCCCCGAAACAATCAAATATAATGTTATGGTGAGTATAGTCTGATTTTAAGAATTTTAAAATAAAAATTACGCAAATATTCAGGCGAAAAGATATTCAGGCACTCGTTTTTAAAATACGTATACCAGAAAATTGAAATAAAAGTAGTTCGTGATTTTGTTCTTACAAGCACCGAACGTCGAACGTCGATTTCGTTGCAGTATCGACACGTTGCAATCCTATAGTAATGAAAATTATCGCGGCTCATTACCAGGAAGTTTCACGCGAAGTAATTTTCTTGTTTCTCTGATCATTTAGACGGAACAAGCAAGGAAATATTCTTTGTTTACAAAACAAAACAAAAAAATTTAAATAAACACATTGTAGACCAGGAATAGAGTAAGTAATTCACTAGCTGGATTCGCCTGGGCGTGCTGTGGCGTTATTAACATGCTTTTGAAACTAAGCAGAACAGCTCCACACCATTAGAAGGGAAACGATTTCAACATTTGAAAAATAATACAGTACAAGATGCTTGTTTGTTTCTTGTATATGTAGCAGAGATTCGACGTACAAGCTCATTGATAATGCACATGCACATTGACATGTGCACATGCCGTATAGTAGGCTCTGGCGTCCGTCATTGACCCTGAGGATTTGAACTCCTACGCAAAGTGAGTTAATTTATTCAAATATTTCTACGAAACAACTCTAAGAAAACTTTGATTGTCGTACGCTATAGTTCAAGTGTACTCGACCAAACTAAGCTTTCCTCTGTACACGCTTCATCCGCACGAACCTTCTCCACCGGGTCGAAAATATATGCACCTACAATAATCTTCTTCTGTTTGCTATATATAATAGCTTAGAATATTGCATTCTGTTTTTAAATTTCTGAAAACGCAAGAATCTTCAATCTGGGTAGTTTTTCTTGGGCTCATAGTTAAGGGTTTGTTTTGCCGCTCGTTTAAGTTTCACACCCTTTCAAGGGTGCGTTCGGTCGTTATAGTAAATCATTTTAATAGATTGCACTCTGTCTGAATTTCCAGAATAAAAACTATAATGTATGGAGTTAGGGGTGGTTGGCTATATCGATCTTAAATTTGGTGGTTGCCTTCCTGGGTGGTAGAAGGGTGGTGTTCTATTAAACTTCCGGTAAAATCTGTTCATTCAGAAATATTTGCTATTGTATTTTTTAAGAACTGAATTAATACGCTTGTACTGAACTGCAGAACAGAAACTCGACCGAATAGGAATAATAGAATCCATATGGAGTCGGCGAGCTGTTTGGAAAACCCGATAGTATTGATTGAACCTACATGAATGAATTTGTTGCTTGCTCGTATTTGGCAAATTTTCATTAAGAGCGAACTCTTGTTTTATGCTTTGATATTTAAAGCGATTGCCTAAATTTTATCGTAAAGAACATGAACACATGTGTCGAGCCCTAAAACAATGTCTAGGAAAAGTTGTCTATAATATGAATGGCTGGATGTTGCAATTAATTAATGACTTGGAATCATCGGTGATGTTGATTATAACTTTCTAAACTGAATATTTTGGCAATACGAGTACCCGTATTTGTTGGAGGGGCTCGCTGCAAATTCGATTGTTTAAATTTTAAAGAACCTGTGAAATATATATATTTACTTATCTGCAGCCATTAAAATTCACAACAGAGTATCAAATTGTATATGTAAGCATCTTTCTCTAATGAAAATACTTTTTCTCCCAGCAATCATTTTCACTGCATAGTTTCCTCGCTTAAAATGTTGTTTACCTATTTTTATAGGTTTATTTGTTTACCTTCAAGCTTACAAGTGCTAAGCTTGAAGGTAAACAAATTTGAATTCTTGCACTCATTCACTTCATTACATTCGATAATTTCTGAATGCTTCTTAATGTCATTGCTTTTGCTTGATATATTTAAGGGCCTTATTCTATCAACGAAATCAATAGTGAGAGTTTTGTGCTTTTCGTCGGCATTGAAATTTTGTAATGTGTTTGACTTTGTAATCGACGAAAGAGAGACACCGACTTCGTTTAAACGCCCTCGAAAAGTTTAAAGGTCCTACATTCATACACATAAAGACCGGAACATAAACTATTTAGTTCTCATTTCATGAATTCTGTGTTACTTTCAGATATGGTTCTGCGGTACTGTGAGTCTCCGTCCGTGGGTACATGTTGCACCTATAGCATGGAAACCAAAATGGCTATGCAGTCTCGTTTACAACTAGAAAAGCAGTCAAAGGAGCATATTTCCAAGCTGTCAACGATGCTGAGTGCAAAGGGGCACAAGTTTAATGGTAAGGATATTTATGATTACCGCTTATTTAATTAATAAGTCTGATCATTACGACCTTCAACCAAAGTCTTCTGATAAAAAAATCCAAATATTTAAGAGTACTTTCTGTTTGTTGCAAATTAAGTGAAAAACATATAATTTAATGGAACTCCTACATTGAGTTTGGCGTAATCAGTGGTAATATCAGTTTGGACTTGGAGGACTTTCGTAAATTGAAGCAGAAGCAAGTGTGTTATGTTAACACCATCTTTCAAGCAGTTTTTCAATTGATTATTTCCGCTCACAGTGGGGCATAGACTGCTTCAGTTTAGACTCCTACTGATGATTTCCTTGTTTTGTAATGAAAGCAGCGGTTGCGCAAGAATTGAGTTGCAAAGATGACGCTTGCCGGGCTTTCGGAAGCCCGCATGTGTGATTAAAATTTGATTCAAGTAACATCACGAATCTCTCGTTCTCTTTGAATACTTTTACTTTTGATATCTTTTTATGAGTAATGAGAAGTGCCAGAAGGGAAGGTGTGTCCAAAAAGCAGTAATGTCGGATCTAATGTGCCTTAAGTCTTGTTTGATTGTTTGCTTGTTGTTCTTCACTTTGCAGATATGTTTCAAGCTCTGCTGCTCGAGTCGAAGAAAGAGTTCCATAACATGTTCACGCGAACCTATGGCGTCATATATCAACAGAACTCCTACGTTTTTTCGGATCTGTTCAACGAACTGGAAAACTACTACGCTCGAGGACGTGTGGATCTCACCGAAGTGATGGATAAGTTCTTCAGTACTCTATACCAAAAGATGTTCCAAGTGCTGAACGCGCAGTACTCTTTTGATGAAAAGTGAGTATGATTATTATGTTTTCATTGACACAATTTAAGATCGATTTCAACTTGTGTACTTGTGGCCTGGTCTTACAAGACTTGCTATGCGGTAATCAGAGCCTAATGTTGCAAGCGTTGCTACGTTTCAGTTTACATCCGTCTACTGTGAAAACAAACCGCAAATGGCTTTTTCGCCAACTGCGACTACTCATATGTCTTCAACGTTAATCAATAACAAAGAATATCTTGTGTATTGAGACTTGTGGTGACTCTTGTGGTGAAAAGATGCTAAAAGCCGTGTCGAAAAATCAACACCTCAGTGACGAAATGGTGTCATCTCGTTCGTCTTAAATCCCACTCGGAATCTAAGCGATGTCTACCAGTTCTCTTAATATAATGATTTTATAATATAGTACTAAAATATAGTGCACTTGCGTAACGAACCTCCAATAAGGTGGAAATCCAAAAAGGTGAACTTGCGAGTATTTTTCCCATTTACTATTCTAAAAGGTGAACAGAGTAAGCGCGAAACCTTTAATATAAATTGCGTTGTAATTTAGGTAATTCCCAATTTATTTTCTGTTATCTGTCTTTCATCTGCTAATGTGTGTTATCTCTATGTTCGCATTTGTATTTATGTACATATTTCATTTCAAATGAAGACTCAGTTTTGAACTTTAAAAGATAAGGCAGTTATTGTTGGGATAAAAGGGGGAGGTGGTACCATCTTTCTCTGTTTAGCATATCATAAATAATTAAATACTATCTATATACTGTCTATAAATACTACTTCAACTTATTTTTCAAATAATTTCAAATTTGGCAATTGGGCAGCTACTTTCAGAGTGCTTGGCCACCCTTGGTATATAAGGCCGTGGTTATGCTATCGAGTTTTGCTTGGCAAGTAGGACCTTTTTTTGTTGTTTTGTGTGTAAAAGAGAGAATTGTTTACACACAAAACAACAAAAAAAGGTTCTACTTGCCAAGCAAAACTCGATAGCATAACCACGGCCTAAGATATCTAATAGCTATGTAGATTGCTCTTTATTTATCGTAAATGTGCCACTATTTTTGATTGGTTTTTACTTTAATATTTTCTTTTTTCCAGATACTTACTCTGTGTTAGCGAACATATGAAGGAACTCAAGCCCTTCGGTGATGTACCCGACAAACTCTCCGTCCAAATAAAGCGTTCTTTTGTCGCCACGCGAACTTATGGACATGCACTTACCACCGCCGCAGAAATTACAAAGAAAATAGTAAATGTAAGTGCAACAGCGTTACGTTTCCTTCAGAGTTTGTACGAAATGTTTGTCTTTTAGATACGCCTGAATGCCGACTGCACAGCTGCATTGACGAAAATGCAGCATTGCAGCGCTTGCAAAGGATACGCAGAGAAACCCTGCACCAACTACTGCATAAACGTGATAAAAGGATGCCTGCACTACTTCAGTGAACTGGAGACAGAGTGGGACAACTTCGTACAATCCATGGATAAGGTTGCCGAAAGATTGCTGGGTTCCTTCAACATCGTCATGGTTGTGGAACCCATCAACATCAAAATTTCAGAAGCTATCATGAATTTTCAGGTTGGTAATTGCTAAGCACTAACATCCGGAAAATGTAACGTAGGCATAGCACTCGAAGTTAGAGACCTTTAAACTCCATCCGGAACATAAGTTAACAAAATTCTTAAGACGTACTTCAACTTCAAAAGTGAGACAACCAAAATGTTTCATTATTCAGAAAACGCAATTTTGTGATTGCAGCCTAAACAAAACCTTTTTGGCATCAGTTAACAAAAAGAAAATAAATTGAGTGGTTGTTGGTGGATTGTATATGCATTGCGTAGAGTTTTAATAAATACATAAACTCGAAAATGAAAAATTTTGAGTTGTGTCACTTTTGAAGTAGATTAATATCGGGGAAATTAATTTAAATTGTTAATAATATGGCAAGCTAATATACTTGTTAATTACTTATACTCGTAATTTAATACATCGTATTTTCATAACAATAAGATCAAAGTCTAATCTATTTCAATAACTTGATATAACTCAAGGATTCTGGCCGAGATATAACAAATCGTGTTTTCCAAGGATGTGGTCGTCCCACCCTTGGACGCCAGAAGCGAGCACTTATCCCACGGTGGACGTCTGCTGATTCTAATGTGATAATGAAGCGTTCCATGCAGCAGATGCACTCCGACTCAGCCGAGATAGATATTCTCGATATTGATGCTTACTTAGACGATGCAATTGTGCTACGCGAAAGGCGTGCTGCAGATCCAGGCTCCCGCGATGATGGAATTGCTTCTGAAGAAAAGTCATTGAATACTCGTGGAGGAGGAACTGGCAACCGTAGAAATAAGAAGAAACAACAGAATCGCAAAACCGATGACAGCGACTACTCAGGTCGCGAACCTGTTTTGGATAAACTCATCAGAGATATTAGACAACGTGTTAAAGAAACAAAGAAGTTTTGGTCCACTTTACCGCATCAAATTTGTAGTAACGAGGAAACCTCTTTATCGCCAGAAACAGACAATATGTGCTGGAATGGACACACGATTGATCGGTACTAAAGTAGACAAGGTTTTGTTTCTTGTTATAAATTATATTAAAACATTTACAGATACATGCATTCAGTTACCACAGAACATGGCAGGAACCCAGAGTTTCCTGGAAACCCAGCCACAACACGACAAACCTCAATGGTAACCACACAATTGTATTACCTCAAAAATACAATAAACCATTTAAGGAATGCGTACAACGGCCAAGACGTGGACTGGAGTGACCAAGGTAAGGACACATATTTGCACAAACACAACATTGACAAATGCCTTATAATTACAGACGATCCTTATGACGGAAGTGGTTCAGGTTCTGGCGGAGGCATAGATGATGAAGATGATGAAGAAGAAGGTTCAGGTGACGATGGAAATCCATTTATATCTAATCAAAAACCTGGTTTAGAGAACGTCGACCACCCATCTGTACGCGTAAATGTCGATGATGAAGATGACGAAGACCGCAATAACATCCTGACACAGACTTCGCGCCCCAAATATACTGGTGGCAGTGCGACACATCACGATCAGGAGACCAATGAGCTGGATGGAAACAGTATTGATCACTCAGATCATGTAACGGAAAGCAGCGGCAAGTCACAGAATTCGCCGATGTCACTGCGGAAAGCACTATTGTTATACTTGCTGCCATTATACATGGCGTGGTTTGGTGGTATGTGCGGTGACTTACTGTGATTTTTTCGACACTCGGTATTGGCGTTTTCCGAAAAATAGGTGTACTTAGGTACTCACTTTTGGCATCTAAGTCTTCATTTATTTCACAAAAGATGCAAGAGATTTATTTTGCACAAATCTTTGAAAAACAAACGAGTTATATGTTCGAATCTTAGTTCATGTGGAACCAGGAGCTTAGCCAAGCAAATGAAAAATATACGTAAAAGAAGCAGTTATTAAAAGTAATTTAAGCAAAACATGTGCATGAGAATCAGAAGGACTGCAGGGTGCTTGAGAAACTGAAAAGTTTGTATGAATCCAATAAAGTTTATGCACTGTGTGTATGTAAGTTTTATATGTATATGTATGTGTCATATGCATAAGCATATTAAAATTTAGTTTGAACGTATTTGTATTGTGAATATTTTTCGAAACGTGTGAATCAATTTTGGATGCTGCATTCGTCCAATTAACATAAATATGACGAATGTATCACTAATTATTTTAGGGCTCAGAAGAAGGGCTCAGCCTGTTGTATCTATTATTGCGTTGATCAAATCCCTTTAATTTATTAACCATTCATTAATTCTTTGTTTTTAATATATTAATGAATGGTGGTAGTAAAGCTTGACTCCACTTATAAACGGTAATATTTTAAGATTAAAGCGTACATTATGATTTTATTTTTATTACGAAATATAACTGTAATGGATTTCGACGCAGTCCTAAGCAGTATATTAAAACTAGTATATGTTATTGTCTATCTTTAGAATTTTTATTTTGACTGATTACCAAAATTTCTTGAGATAGGAATGAAACTATCGTGAGGTTTTGTTCTTTGTAATTGATTTATCGCGGCAGCATTCAGTAATCGTGCAATTCGTGAAGCGCCAACTGTGGCCATAAGTCATTGTTTTATGGTAAAGAGACAGGTTTATTTAATTGATGTCCTTAGTTTACCGGAGTTATTTTAGTTGTATAAATAAATTTGAGAATGTGATTATAATAATAATAAACAATTATATACATGAAGTAAAATTTCTATATTATTTTAAGATGTGAAAGTAGAAGTTATGAAAATGACGGAGAAATCATATACCTCCATCCCCAGTTTTGAATGTAATTTCGAGTTTCCAAATCACACCCAAGCTTATCGAGATCGGATGAAAATGATTTGTAATAGGCATTTATAAATGAAAAGGTTCCGAACAAAGCTTATATATAAATAAGATGTTTATAAATATATGTAGATAAATTAGATTTTCGTCTGCACAATTTTTAATTTTATTATTTTTCATAATTTAATTGTTTTTAAAAACAAACACCCAAATTAATGGTGATTTAAATACTTTGCATAGATTATTAGAACAAATTATTAAATATCACAATAAACTGACTTTCGTGACTTCTGGTCAATGTCAACAGAAGCGGTGCCATGAATTAGGGCCTTATGCTCGATCAGCGAACGGTACCGCTTCTCAGCGTTACTCTTTGTTATATTCGTGAAACAGCTGTTCAAAATGTGTTTTTAGTATACACACAACTTCGGCTTCTGATAGAAGCGGTACCGCTAAAATTTCTCCTCTTTACAACAACAGTTTACACTCTTCTTACGTATTTACGTTAGAAAAGCTTATTTTGGAAACAACAGTAGCGGAAGCGGTGTGCCGTTGCGAAGCGGTTGCTTATTAGGCTATTGTGTATTATTTTTTGTGGTGTTATAAACACAATGCCTGCCGGCCAACGAGCATGTATCATATATGATACATGCTCATTGTGCCGGCTGGCTTTAGTAAACAAAAAGTTTGATGATATCTATAAAATCAGTAGCTTCTGAGCCATCGACGAGATGGGGTTGTATGCTGCGCTTCTCTGATTTTGCTACACCCAAAAAATTATCATTGTTTGTCTTTAAGACAACATTTATGTGAATTTTTCCTTTATATTAAAAAATATTATTGAATTATGCAATTTACTTCATATTATAAAATATACCATTATCTACTTTATATATGCTTCAATCACAATGTGCTGAAATAATCCAAATATATAGCGTGGAAACAAACAAAAGTCGAAAAAAATTAATGCTTTGTGTTTCAGCGCATATATTTTTCTCAGTGATAAGTAAAAAAAATGTCCAATACACACTCAAGAGAGAACAAAACAGGTATAAGAACAAATTCACATTGAATACATATAATCACAAGAAAGAAAGAGACGTCTGATTGTAAAATTTGTGTACACCAGATACACAACTTTTACATACCAGTTGACATGTAGGGGAAATACACTAACGGCCAAAAGTTTCGAAGCACCACTCCTGTTCATAGAAAATCGTGTGGCATTTCTATATTACTGTATAAATTTTGATTTTTTCTTTTTTAATAGAATGGTTGTAAAGTGATAACTTTAATATGGAACCCAAAACGGATTTACGGTGTTCATTGTTTAATTGCATGCTCAAACAATGCACTAAGTCAAGAAATTGGGTTTTTTTGTTTATTGCACATACAAAATCGAGAAAAAGGGTTATAAAAAACCTTTTTCAGGTACTCAGGGTAATTTTTTTTTAATGGGGTAATTACTAAAGGTAATTATGAATAATTATTACCATCCATTTTTTACCCTGGGTCAAGTATAAAAGGCTGACCTAGAATATTGACACCATTCTTTGTTCCTCAAGATTCAAACGGACCAAACGTTAAAAAAACCGAAGTCATGCCAAAAAATAAGATTGATATAAGATCTGCAGTGATTACTCTTCATAAGGAAGGCAATTCCGAGCGGATAATAGAGCAAAAATTAAAAATTTCGACTAGTTTTGTGCATCGCACCATACAAATGTACAAGGATTGTTGAACTCTTGAGGTCCTTCCGCGGTCCGAAAGGCCAAGATCGACAAGAAATCGTGAAGATAGAGCAATGAAAATATCAAGCAGACGGAACAGAAGAAAAACGGCTCCAGAAATAGAAGCCGAGATGGATTACAGTCGATCAAACCCGGTGTCATTAACAACTGTAATAAGGCGGCTAGAGTGACTGGTCTTTGTGGAAGGATTGGTAAAGAAAAACCCTTACTTCGAACACGAAATAAAAAGAGAACACTTCAATGGACTCTAACCTATAAGAAATAAACCGAAGAGGACTTAAAAAATGTTCTTTGGAACGACGAATCACAGTTCGAGCTGTTTGGGTCTAATCGAAGAATTTTCGTCAAACGTAGTGCCCAAGAGAAGTTGCTGCCGGAGTGTGTAATACCAACAGCGAAGCACGGCGGCGGTTCCATTATGGTCTTTGGATGCTTCTCAAGCCATGGAGTAGGCGATTTAATTCGAATCGATGGAATTATGCGAAAGGAGGAGTATAGAAAGATACTGCAGCACAATGCCATACCATCATGCCTACGATTGATCGGCGAAGGTTTCGTGATGCAACAAGATAACGATCCCAAACACAGTTCCAAATTGTGTAGAGGCTATTTAGAGAACAAACAAACATCTGGAATATTAACAAATATGACTTGGCCTGCCCAGTCACCCGATCTCAATCCAATAGAGCTTCTATGGGTTGAGCTGGGCCAAAAGGTGCGAGAAAAAGCGACTACGTCGACAGAGGAAATGTGGAATGCATTGTTGGAATCATGGAACAATATACAAACGGGAAACCATAAAGAAATTAATCGCCAGAATACAAAGATTTGTAGCAAAAGTTATTCAGTGCAAAGGGGGCTTTTTTGATGAAAAATCGGTTTAGACGTTTTTGTAAAAATTTTGATAATAAAAATTATTCTAAAATATAATTTTAATGTAATTTGAAAGGAAATATAATAAACTTTAAAATTTACAATTAAACTTTTTATTTTTAAAAGCTTTGGATAACTATTGTTAAGATTTGTGGAAATTTCAAGGGTGCTTCGAAACTTTTGGCCGGTAGTGTACGTAAAGCACAGTTCTCTCAACGGGGCTCATCGTAAGAGTTAGCACATGCTGTTTTAAGAGCAGCGGCAACGGAGGTACCGCTACTGTTGCGCAGTTCGAGCATGAGGCCCTTAATTTGTATTCCATTAGTGACTGGACAATTTGGTCTCAAAACAACAATTTTTTCCTTTTCAATGAACTATTTAGTATTTGTTCAGAGTTCGATTTTATTGGTTTTCATAGAAACTGTAAATATGGAAATCAACTCGAGAAGTGATGATGAGTAAGATTAATAGATATCCGCCGAATTTTTTGTAGGTTTGAATTGTTTTTAATGCAGAAGGATAGAATTATAGCCCTCAACGTAGGTACTGCAATTAATGAATGTAACTGGTAAAGTATTTCTTTATCTTATCGTTTTAAAACGAAAGTTACGTCACATCGCATTCCTTTTATAGCATCGAAAAGAATTTATTATATTTTAATTAAAATTAGTACATACATTATACAAATTCCAGATATATAAAATTTTAAAACTTAATTTGCTCTCAATTTATCAAGTGTGCTTCACCAATCTAATTCCATTGTTAAGAAAACGAATATGTTTGCAAATGTTTATACTTTCGGAGTGTTTGATTTATTTACGTTTTATTTAAAAATAAGTACGTACATACATATATATATGTATAGTTTAAACTTATTTCGATCTATTAAGTCGAAAAACTTCTGTTTTTGTTCTTAATATTTTTAGTGTAACTAGGTAATAAATATTATAGTTCATACAGCAGACACATGAGTAGATCGTTCACATAATATACCTTAATATGTCGAACATTTCTAGGCTTCTATCGACGGACGTGTTTTTACGTATACGAACACCACAATCAGTAATAAAAGGACACCAAGTGCTGGTAATACAACTGTCTGCAAATTTTTTTGAATAGCAATGTTTTCCAGCTTACGCTCCTTCCGCTGCTTTCGTGTTTCTTTCACTTTTCCTTTGAGCTGACGCATGTCTGCAACGAAGAAAACAAGGACGCTGAGAAGGATTAACCACGATCAATGGGACAAACTGCTACTGATATAAGTGCGACGATGTTGTGACGTACACAAATCTTAAACTGACAACCACCGCGAGTCTAAAAGCTTTGACGTTTCAAACTAAATAGCTGTGTTTATTGCGCCTTGCAAGTAGCAACGAGCATGATACATGCTCGTTGCAAGTAGCTAATCACAATGGTTTGTGTCTTTGCTTGGAGGCTCAAGCAACTCAGTTAAACATCAATAATTTTGTTTAAACGTTTAGTATTTAGCAAAACTATACAAAGTATTTACAAAAACTTTATTATCAACGATAACTATCCAGAAATGAAACAAACCATCCATTCGCAAATAATCAAGGTGCATTCACTTGACAGAGTCCATAAAATCCTTGGCTTCGTTGATTTTAGCAGCCAAATAGGGAGAGCCACCGCGATCAGGATGGTTAAGCAGCATTATTTTTTTGTGTGCATCTTTAACCTTGAGAATATGAGCATTTTAAATTAGTACATCAAAGTTAAGTAATCACACGGGAAAACCTTCATTTTTGATGCCGCTGGACTGACTCCAAGTATCAAAGCAGCCTCACGTCTATTCATTTTTGGGTCAAAACCACCCTTGTAGTATTTCGAGCTGATTAAAGACTCTGCGTCAAATTTGGGTAGATTCTTCATAGCCTCTGATAGTTTTGAACCCATTGCTGGCATTCTGCGCATTAAGTGTTTCCCAGCGAATCCAATAGCTGCAATGCCAAGACCGGCCAATATCATGGAACTTGCCTTATATTTAATTTGCATAGTTTAATTACAACCAATATCGATAATAAATTTGCAGGACTCACCATCGAAAGCAATGCTAGTATGCTTGAAGGATTAATGTAAACTTGGGCTGTGCTGATACTAACTAGAAACTTGAACGAATATGAAACTTCCTAATCAGCTGTTTTGGACAGTAAATTATTTCCTTATGTTAAAACCAGAGATTCGTAATGTATCGTTAAAACGAGAGCGAAGTGTTGCAGAATTGGGATTTAGTTCACTTGATTAATATTACAGTGATATTATTATTCGAGTTAATAATAATTTGGGCTTATGTTGGGATCTGAGCGGAAATGCCAATCGAGTTGTTGTCGCGCGATTTTTCATAAAAATTTTTCATTTTCTCAGTGTAGCCAGAGAATCAAGTAAAATAGTACGTGAAGTGGGGTTCTTTGTAAACTTTAAACTGTGATTAATGGGGGAAAAAGAGTACTAAAAATATTAAAATCGCGTTTTCTCCAAAAATATGCGTTTTTCGTCAATATCTTACTTTACATAAATGAAAGGTATTTAAGTTACCTTTTTAACGATATATAACTATACCGGATATCTTCTATAGTTAAGGAGATATTAGGCAAATAAATTCAAATTTCAAAGCTCTATAACTCCGAAACCAGGGGAGAGCTCAAGATAAAATTGTTGTTGTTGGGGCCTGCTCCTCATTCTACAACAACAACTCGATTGGCGTTTCCGCTCGGATCTCGATATGCTCCATAATTTGTTTTTGTCTGCTCTACAACCATAGGTAGTAAACAGAGAGAATTTTTTTCAAAAATTATCGAACAGTTTCTAGTAAAATTGTCAAAATTTATATTAAAAGCCTATCCTACACGAGACAATGCTTGCACAAAACCAGAGATAATGAGATAGGACACTTCGAATTCGTCGCAAAACACAATGGCATTTTCACTAACGCTACGATAAAAAATTGTGATTTTGTGCAAAAAACTTGTACTTCGCTGTGAAAAACTTGTACTTCGCTGCAAAAAACTTGTACTTCGCCGAAAATAAATTGATCGCATGAACGCATGCAATATCTGTTTTTCAGGGGTTCGTTTGTGAAACGTCAAAACAAATAAATAAAAATATTATCCTTTTTATATGTGTAAAATATATATAAAACATAACTCCCCGTTCCGTATAATGGTAATTAATATATGCTTCCATATTTTACCAAGTATTGGTTGTTTATTTCTCATTTTTACTTTGGTATAAAGTAGTCGTTGTATTAATTTTTCGTTGCAAATGCATAGTTGTTCACCTTGTAACAAAAAGAATTACGACTTATAACTCTAGAATGGTCGCATTTATATTTTTTCATTTGTTTTCTAATATTTTTGAAAATTATGTATTGTTATACATCATTAATGCACTTGGGGGGTCAAACATCCGTTGGCACCTACCATTTTAGGTTGGGGAAACTTCACCACCCTTGTTTATATATGGTGAAATTTATATTTTAAAAGCCTTGGCTATACGCAGTATCTTTTAAAAGTATCTCTGCCAGAGATAATGAGATAGGCCACTTCGAATTCGCCGCTTCAAAAATCGGTTTGACGTCTATTTTTTATAATCTGTTGAATTCATGTACACTATACGTGAGAGCTACCATATTGTTGTTATTGTTTTCTGTCTTTCAGTATGTTGAAAAAAACAGCTGTTTCATGTTTCACCACGGATTCATTTAGTTTATACATTTATTTATTTAAACATTATTGTTTGCAAAAGTTTGGAGCTTATATTAAAGCTATATAAAGCAATATAAGATATCTGGAATGGATATTATTTGAGGCCTGTAATGCCCAAACCTAAGGTATGGTAAGACTGAGTGTAATTTTAATAAAAACACAAATAAGTTAACTCATTTCATGCAGATTTACCAGGAGAAACAGAAATGGTAAAACTACTGCAGATGATTCATAATTATTGCTGCAGGATCAGCACAAAGTAATGCAAGACAATGTGGAACGTTTCCAATCACGTGTCGGCTTTTGGAATAATGTTTTTGGGTTAGATAGGTTGGAAAATGAGGTTGGTGTCTATAAATTACATACAGTGAAATAAGATGAGTTTTTATACTTTTTTAATCGCAGGTGCACTTTGCTACAGCTACTGATTATGTAGTTTTGTGCTTGAATTAGGCACGCACAATGGAAAGTTGTTGCAACAAAATCCAAATACTTGCAAAGTGCAATTGTTGAATGTATCTCACATTAATGACTTAGAGAAGCAAGTCAATTAGTGGAACATAAGAAGCATCATAGTCAGAATGTACCGGTGACGCTGAACTCGGAAATTTCTTCACTTCGCGTGGCATTGCATATGGATGAACTGTAGGCACAATTAAAAGAGAAGGAATCGGAGATAGCTGCAAGTGTTAATTCCTGTTGAGCTTGACTTTACCTACTTTTTTAACAGGCTCTTACAGCTGCAATCAGTAATTCATTCCAAGGATAAGATTATCAAAGAGGAACGTGATGAACGGATCAGACAAATGGAGAAAAAGCAACAGGATGTTGCTAAAGTGCCATCCGAGTTACTTGCTAGCGATTTAAGTAAATTTGAGAATATGCATACAAATCTGTAATTTCAATTTTATTGTAATGTATAAAAATGGTATTTTTATACCCTACACTTTAAGGTTAAGGGTATATTCACTTTGTCACGAAATGTGTAACGCATAGAAATAGAGACGATAGGTATAAAAAAGTATATATATTCTTGATCAGCGTGACCTCCTGAGTCGAATTAGCCATGTCCGTCCGTCTGTCTGTCTGTCTGTTGAAATCACGATCACAGGAGAACCGGTAAAGATATCGTAATGAAATTTTGCAGAAATATTGTTTCTTGTGGTGTGCAGGTTGGTATTGAAAATGGGCAAAATCGGTCCACGACCACGCCTATTTTTTAGTAAAAATGTGATATCAGCGTTCGTTTTTGAGTTATGACAACAAAATTTCATTCCTGAGTATAGAGTAGCATTATCCGTTAATAACCCAAATATGGGCGTGATCCGCCCACTTTTAGGTTACACAGGCAAAAGAGGGTTATATTGTTAAATATATGAACTTCCTGAATAAAACTTTAGATAACAACTTGTTTACCAAAAAAACATTATTACATCAAAACTGGGTGCGGTCCGCCCACTTTTACACTACTTATGTATACAGAATAGCTCATGAAAACAAGTTTATTACCACGGAAATAAAGTTTAAATTTGAACACAATAATAAAATAACTAAACTAGTTATTTTGTTTTGAAAAAGGTAATGACCACGCCTACTATTTATACAGAGGCGTAGCTAGGTCTCATGGAGCCCGCGACGGTCAATCAACTTGCAGCCCCAAAAATTCCTAGAATTCAATAAGTCACTACTTGAATTCCACAACTGCCACCCCCGACATCGTGCCGCCCAGAGTGGACCGCCACGCCCGCCCCCTTACTACGCCCCCCTTTTAAATTTTTTTCAAAACTTTTAGGTGTAGGGTATCTAAGATTCGGCCAGGCCGAATATAGCTTTCTTACTGGTTTCTTATTCTTTTTGTAATGCCTATTTGTTTAATTTTCTTGCTCTTTAGTTTTAATTAATGTATCTCTTTATACACTAATTTATAGTTTTTGCCATCAGTTGCTGGCATGTGAAAAGCAGTCTTGCCTAAGATCAAATCCTGCTATTTTCAGTTAAGTTTGTGAGACGGTAAACCAGGTGGGTTAAGTGTATTTATCAAAGACTACAAGACTGGAAACTCTTTTTTCGCTTTGAATGTGTTGGTGAAATCAGGCTTGGGTGTCGTAGATTACAAAAACAAAACGCATGTAATTTTGACAGTTCGGGAACGAATTTTGACAGTCCGGGAATTTGTTTACAAAATATTTTGAGAGAGGAATGCAACTCTTGTTCTTCTTCATAGAAATAAGCCAGGAATATGATTTTTTAAATTCGTAAAAAAGACCAGGGCGACATTTTAAAACCTACGCATGCTTCTAGAAATGATCAGGGAACCTTTTTTAAGTCTTATAGTTGCACAATATTGAATATTTTGCAAGTAAAACGAAGTTAAAATTCATAAAAATTGCTCATTTCCCAAAATTAATCAGCTGTTTTTAACCTACCACACGTATTTTTAGCCGAAAGAGATGCCAACGTATTCAATCTGTTTTGTTGAATATTAATGTGTGATTTAGTTGAATATTTAGATAATTGTGATTTTAGTTATTTTCGTCTTTAATTTAAATGAATTTAATTTTAAATGCATGAATTGAGAATTTGTTTATGTTTAATTAGTTTTAGTTTAAATAAATAAAGTGTAAATTTATTTGCGTTAACACATTTTAATTTAAATAAAAGAAAAATGAAGAATTACACAAAAAAAATAAGTTTACATTACTTTTTTATATTTCTAAACAGCTTAGAAATCGTCAAAACCTCGAGAACTCATAAATGCAAGGTAGTTTTTCTATTAATGTTTACTTAAACACCAAAAAAATAATTAGTAATAAAGTTGTGTCATTGGTATCCCTGCCACTAACTCACCCCATCATTTTGTCGCGGTGTGGTAACAAAGCAAAACGGTTTACCTTTTCAGATATCATGCTTTGTGTTGGCCTGTTTTAGCTTGTAACAAGTCGACAATTTCACCATGAAATTCACATACACTGTATGTGAACACGCGGACGGACATTTTTTTGAGCTCTCTCACGAAATGAGAGGAGTTTCCAGTCTTGTAGTCTTTGGTATTTATGAACTCCACAGGATAGTGTATAGCGTTATCTATGTGCAATACTGTGTCCCCCGATTTGTACAGATATTTTGTTTCTTCAAATGACCTCAGCAACTTGTCATTAATGGTTGATGCCTGATCGTTCTTAGATGTAAGAATCGCACGTTCGCTCAACCATTCTGTTGTTTCATGGTGTAGGTTTTGGATATCCGGATATGTATATTCGTTCTATTAGCTCGTCAACGGTCGACACAACTGAGGCAAGATTTGGTTGAATTTGAATTTTGCCATCAGTTTCCGGATATTCTCCGTTTCCTATTTGCAGGAGTAGTTTGGAGAATTGGTCAGCGAAAACCTCTCCCTTTAAATGCACCCGCATGTTTTTCTTAAGGTAGAGTTTTTGTATTAAGGGCCAAAGATTTAATGCTTAATACATACATTAACTTCGTCAGCCCGAGTTCTTCTCGGCACTATGGACAGAGTCTGGCGAAAGTCTCCCGCTAATAGTACAGTTGTTCCACGCATCATGTCATCGTTCACTGTAATATCTTTTAGAGTTGTGTTCAGTGCTTAGAAGCTGCTTTTATGTGCCATTGTACTTTCATCCCAAACTATTAATTTACAATCTCGTAGCACTTGAGCACTCTGTTTTGAATAATATATTGTAATTGTTATAATATATTGTAATACATATATTCTTTGACACATGACAAAAATTCATAACATGCTTCGTTTTATTTTATTATGTGATAGGGTATATTTTTACAAAATGATGTCCTTTTTGGACCTTTAGAGGATGAATTTTAAAAAATCCTGAAAATTGTTTTTAGGCATTTATACGCGGAATGTTTTCGTAAAAAAAGAAAATCCATATTTGATGGCTAACAAAAGAGTAATGTTTTTGTCCTTTTTGAAGTCCTTGGAAGTAAAATATCCGAAAAATCCTTTCTTCTCCCTTGCATACATCATAAAAGAAACCTCCGTGCAAAATTTCATCTTTGTAGATCCAAGGGTTTAGCCTGTGCAAAGAAAAAATTCTGTGTATGTCCTTTTTGAAGTCCTTAGAAGTAACATTTCGAAAAATCCTTTCTTATTCGACGTATACATAATAAAAGAAACCTACATATGTATGTGCAAAATTTCACCGTTCTAGGTCCAAGGGTTTAGCCTGTGCGTTGATGGGAAGTGAGTCAGGCCTTTCATTTTTATATATATAGATATATGCAAATATATTGGTAATATGTTGTAACGAAGAGAAAATTAAAATAAATTATTATATGTAAATGTACACAATGCAATTTCTATATACTTAATATGGAAAAATCAGGATGAGTGATATAGAAAAACGCAGTGATTTACGCATCTGCACTTTCCACCCATTAGAGAAGAACATGCTATAAGATGCTTTTTTCTTCTTGATTTTCATTAATCAAAAACAAAAATAAATCATTTAACTTAAAGAATTATATTATATAAAATAAAATAAAATTACATTTCACAACGATCAACATCTGATTGGTTTTATGAAATATTTTTTTCACCATATGTAAACAAAGGTGGTGAAGTTTCTCAAATATACAAGCAGTAGGTGTTAAAAGGGAATTTAAGTCCCCCAGATGGATCAACAATAGATAATTTTCAAATATATTGGAAAATAAAAGAAAATATATAAATGCGACCATTCTGGACTTATTAATCTTAATTTTGTTTGTGAAAATTCGGACAACTTTGCAGCCAAATATTCGCACAACGACAACTTTATACCAATTAAGTATAAACAAATAAATCAACAAATACTATGTAAAATCTGAAAGTATACATTTATTATAATTATAAGGAACTGGTAGATATCTTATGTATATAATGTGAGCATAAATAAAAGTTTAATTTCTTAAATATATTTTTGACGTTTCCAAAAATACACCCCGTAAAATCAATATTGCATGCGTGCATGTGATACTGTGGCGAAGTACACTTCGTGCGGCGAAGTACACATGAGAGGACAAAGCACACGATTTTCTGTGGCGAAGTACACATGAGAGGACAGCGCACACGTTTTTTTGTCATAGGTTTAGTGAAATTTCAGCAAAATGCATATGTATTGAAACAGCGAATTCGAAGTGTCCTATCTCATTATCTCTGCTTCAAATTGTTTACGTTTTGTTGAATTGGTAAGTACAAATTTTGTTTATGAATTATGTTTAATTTAATATATTCTAATATTTTTGTTTATATTTTACAGAAAATGAATGACGAAAACTTAATCAACGATGTGTGCGTGCACAAAAATATATACATGTATGTATGTTAAAGGAAGCGTTGATTATCGGAACGAATTGAAACTTCCTTCTTCCTTTCATTAATTTAGTGTATTGCATGTATACTGCAATTACACTGCCAATTATCATTAAGAAAAATCCGAAATCGTCGCCCATACTTGCGCTTTTTACACAAAATCAACCATAGTTTTCACAAAATCATTCACTCCAAATATATTAAACAGCTGATTGAAAAACGCACGCGCGCGCATGCTATGGAGTTCCACTTTTACCTCTATCATTTAATGAAAGGTGTGATTTTATTTCGAGAGAACAAAAATTTTGTGTTAAGGCCTGATTAGTCGTACTTATAAGCACTTCGAAGAACTTGACGTGATGTCAAAATGCACTTCTAGCTTATGGAAACCTGTGTATCCGTTCAGTCGTACTTACTTACAAGGGGAATATCAAATCGATTTTGATATTTTACTAAGTTCGAACTAAGTGAGAGCCAAAACGCGTGGCCGGATCGAACTTGACGCTATTGTCGAAGACGTCGTCTTTGCTTGCCGAATTTATAGTTTAATGGGATTTCAATAAAATATTCTTTAAACAATTAATTTATACAAAACCACCTCTATTATAACAAAATACCATAATAATATAAATAATGTAAATATAAATACTAAAATTTTGCTGCTGATTGCAAATCGAAGACAATTGCAATCTATTTCTAATCAAGTAAAATCCCACAAAACCAAAAAAATACCCAATTTCGAACATTAGGTCAACCAGTGGCTACACTAGAAGTGCCGGTACCCCCTGCAACCCGTAAACAACCAAGTTCTTCGAAACGTATAAGTGCTACGTGCTAAGTACGACTAATCAGGCCTTTAGCTTAATATAATTTCAAGCTAACGTTTGAAGGATTTTCCACTGTAATTGCTGCTTTGCAGAGACTCTGTGAAAGTTGAAAGAACTCAGGGTAAGTTCCACTGGTCATATACAATATATAATATTTTTTCTTTTCCCTTGTTTTATATAAGGAAACAAATAATAAAAAAGTAAAGTAACGAAAAGCGCACCGAAAGGTGACGCTGCAGAAAAGAAAGATGGAAGTTGCCGAGGGGGAGTCCGCCTTCAGGAAAATGTGAAACAGAGAACAATCTGCCAAAAAAATAACGCTAAAATAAATGATGGCCATTGGCCAAGCATGAAAATCAAACACATAAAAGATATTTCTAAAATCAGTTTTAATAGGTATAAAATAACCTTCCAAAGTACCTCCGCAGCCATTAACATCATTAATAACCCAGAACTAAAAGAACAAAAGTACAAAGCAATAATCGTTCCATACTTTGTATCTAAGTCAGGGATAATTTTCAGAATTCCAACAGATATTGATGATCAAGAACTTATAAATAATATACAATCTTCAATACCAACAAACAAAGTACAAAGAATTCTCATCGAAAACAGGACAACAAATGAGAGAGTACCTGGCACGAGGATAAAGATTTTTTTCAAAGGGCTCCAGATCCAAAATGAAATCAGCATCTTTCATTACACGAAGATCAGAGTTAGTTATTTTATACCCTTTAGCCAATGTTACAACTGTTTCACGTTTAACCACTTCCCGCAACAATGCAAGCAAAAAGGAGAAAACTGTAAATCGTGCTTCAAACTGCATGATGACGTTAACAAATGCACCACAATACATTGCACAAACTGCAAGGGCAACCACCCTTCAACCAGTAAAACATGCCCAGCTAGGGAAAAAGCATCGACCTAGAGCACTCGACTCAATTTCCAAGCCTACCAGCCAAACCCGGAAACAACAGACTTCTTGACAACTCTGTCACAGCGGCAGTTACACTCCCTTTTCCCATACTTGCAATTTCTTAAGAGTATCTTAGCAATCTAATCAGTGCTAACAACTTGAAAAAAACTATAGAAATAGCCAAAAAGATCAGACTTTAATGACAAAATATCCTCCTTTGCAAACAATTCAAACTGGCACCTCTTTTACACACTCATAAAAGGCTGCAAAAACGCTGGCTTTGAATAAAAAAAAATATAGAAGGAGGAAAATAACTCACTCTACCTACAATTCCTTAAAAACCAAGCGCCAGAAACCATAACAATAACCAATTTTTGCACCAAACCTACAACTTTTCCACACAATGGAAGAATTAAATCAGTCTTAAGTTGCAGAACAAAGTAATTTATGAAATGATAAAAGCACTATCAGGAACTTCACAGCAGACCCTGCTCAGGGTCCTCAACAAACAATGGATGGACTGTAAAATACTCTCTGAATGGAAAAACATAAACATTTGTCCGGCGTATGATTGTGTGAATCTAACATTACTTGACAGACTTCTGGCCAAAATCAATCCCCCTGCAAACATCTGAGAACAGATCATAAAATTCCTACGCAAAATGGTTAGGCGATGATAGTGTAAATATACAAAATGGTCTGCCTTAGGGCAGCTCCCTAAATCCAATTCTCTTTAACTTATGCACAAGGGACCTCCACACAATACAAAGCTCAAACACCATGAATTTTCAATTCGCTGATGACTTCCTAATCTTTATCTATCACTCAGACTACGCCGGTGCAGTAGATAATTTAAATACAAAGATAAACTCCTTCCAAAAGTCTCATAACCTCCAATTAAACTATAATCCATCCATAATCAATTAAATTATTAAAGAATAGTAATCTAAAATGCAAAAATGAATAAAATTATTAAAAAATAGTACTCTAAAATGCAAAAATGAATAAAATTATTAAAATATAGTACTCTAAAATTTAAAATTGAATAAAATTATTAAAATATATAGTACTCTAAAATTTAAAAATGAATAAAATTATTAAAATATAGTACTCTAAAATTTAAAAATGAATAAAATTATTATAAAATAGTACTCTAAAATGCAAAAATGAATAAAATTATTAAAAAATAGTACTCTAAAATGCAAAAATGAATAAAATTATTAAAAAATAATCAATGGCTAAACGTGCAAGAAAGACATAAATTATCTCAATAAATAACCTAGGATACCTAACTGCAAATCGTTAAAATTTCTAGGCAGACGCATCAAAAACAGTTTAACAATCATGGAACATATAAACTAACGCCCATGGCCACAGTGGTCTTTCAGTCACCCTCCAACCCATAGAAAGATTCGAATATTTCACCGCAAAAGAATTGATAAAGCTAAAATTCAATCACCCTACCATTTTTAACAGCTTTGACTTCCATCATTCAATAAGTTCGAGTTACAATGAAATATACTTTAAATTCAGAACTGTTCTAGACAAACTTAACCCCCAGCCTCAACCCACAGCTAGTAATCAATACCCAAAGAACATACAGATTATCCTCAACAATGCATATATATTAAAACACTCCCGACCTACCAAATTAAACCAGCATATTTACAATTATATTTCAACTTCATCTCAAAAGGTTTCTCCATATGGGCCACAGATACAGCAATATTTGAATACGCAGGGGGGTGTGCAGTATGCAATATATCTCATAATCAAGATTTTCTCTTTCAAATCAACGAAAATGTCTTATCTCTAACGGGAGCATTGACTGCTATAATATATCAAAAGCACTGAACATCATAATTGAAGACGATATTAAAAAAGCCATAATCTTTACGGATACGCGTCTCAACGAGTACTATCGAGTAGTAAAAAAATTTTGTATTCGTACTATAGAACTGACAATGCAACAAAATTGCCATTCGTACTATTGGACATTCGTAGAAACGAAAGTACGTACTATTGGACGTCCACTGTATTTGTATTACGTATTTTTACATTTTATTAATCTCTTCTATCATGGTGAAGATTTCGGAAGACTGTTTTTTCAATGTAGAATTAATTGGTAAATAAAAGAAGAGTTCGATAAAATTCCAAAAATTCTCGCATGCTAAAGGATACTTTGTGTTGAATACAAAAAAGGTTTTGAAACATATATCAATAGCTCTTAAAACATTATTAAATTTAAGTTTATAGCTATCCAAGCATACATAATACTCAGTATCTTTTAGAGCCAGTATGAAGGGCTGAATGGGTTCTCCTTTCGCCAATAAAAATTGCATATGATTTTTCAGCTGCTGAGTGGTTTCACCTTCGAAGAAAAAGGCCTGTTGGGAGTTCTTAATTGTAAATCTCTGTACTGATTTTCCAGCAGAACTTTTATTTCTCACAATGTGTTTCGTAGGGAAAAGGTGTCAGTGTATCTTGTTAAGAACAGAGGTTACAGCAGAATCTGAATGTATACATATATTATATTATAATATAATATTATAATGTATGTATATACCTCTAGAAAAGTCATCGTCCGTTAACTCCTTTAATTCCGCAACAGCAGCCTTGTCCTTTAAATTATTTAGTAAAAAGAGCTTGAGCTTTTTAAATGAGGCTTCCCATAAAAACAAAATTGATTTGCTATCAGGATATAATGTATTAAAATCTTTATCGATCTAAGGAGAAACAAATTAAGAGAAAAATTTATATTATATGTATATTGTATAAATAAATAATAAAGTTTGAATCTGAAAGTAAATCTTACCAAGCGATAACCATTAGCGTTTTTATAATACGGCCATTTAGTAAGAATTGCAGCCTGCTTTGGAGCATCTGATATATCCTTTAGTCGAAATTGTCTGCAAGCTTGCCATAAACAATCAAACTCCTCTGCGGATAAATTGTCGTACTTCATGCTATTAATGCACGCTTCAGCATCTGCTTCCGGATCTTTAAATAATAAAAATATATTTAGTTATAATAATATTTACTTAGTTATAATAGTATTTATTTAGTTATGTTTACGGAAGACTGAAAGATACTTACGAAATTGCTTTCCTTGAATAATATCTTGCCTAATCGATGTTTTCTTCATAACCAAAGATTTTTCGCATCTTTTGCTCTGTGATAACACTTGAATTATTATATAATGGCTACGTAAAATATGTCGCTTGTAACTCGATGGATTAGTGAAACATTGGGCGCAGGATCTTACAAAACATATGAGGGTGTTATTGGATTTTATGTTATGAGTCGTCCTTAAATGAATCATAAGAGTATTAATTTCGTGAAATTTTAATCTACAAATAAAACACTCCATTTCAACTTTCACTTTCGCTCAAATTTACATGCACTTTAGATTAAGTTATTAATTTATCCATAGACCAATGTGATTCACAGCTTTTTCTTTGATTTTTATTATTTTATTTCTTTAATTAACCTTTCTTCTTATTTTTCACACCACACTTTAGAGTTGACCGGTCACTTCGAAAAATCTAGAACAACTAAGCTAAAAGCCTTATGCTTTTAGATTTTGGATACAGAAAACTGTTGTCGAAATGAATATTTTGGTTGTCAATATGAACACCTGGTTTTCAATATGACAACAAGTAAGGTCTTGTATCAGAGAGTACCGTTACTATTTCCGCTGAATACATGCACTTGAAGAACATGGTTTTCAAAGTGAAGATCGTCGTTGTCAGTATGAAGAAATCGGTTTTCAATATGACAACCGGTTTTCTTCATACTGAAATTCGGTTGTCATATTGAAAACCGATTTCTTCATACTGACAACGACGAGATTCACTTTGAAAACCATGTTCTTTAAGTTCATCAATTCAGCGAAAATGGTAATGGAAATGAATTTCGGTTGTCAATATGAAGAACTCGATTGTCAATATGAAGAAAAAAAGCAACATTTGGACTACGTAAAATTGACGACGAGCGAATAGTCATATTGACAACCAGTTTTCAAATTTCGCAAGACCGATCTTAAAATTTTCTTCATAAATATAGGGTGTTCAAGTTGACAACAAGCGGTTGTCAATATGACAATGAATATTTTTTTCTGTGTAGGGCTTTTCAAACGGGATCTCGGGATCCCGGGGTTGCAAAATCATCCCACTATCCCGGGATTTGAATGAAATATCCCGGGAATCCCGGAAATTTTTTTTAACATTTTTTTACCAATTTGTCTTTTGTGCCGCATTAATGGAGGCACGTTAGATATATAATAGTATATAGATTCTTGATCAGCATTACTTTCTGCGTTGCGTACTACAATTAAATATACTACTGTAACTACAAATAAATTCAACTAGTAATACATTTATCCTATATAGCCGTGTAGGGCATATGAGCAACCGCTAAACCGACTTCCGACTTCTTTCAACTTAGCAATTTTCGGTCGAAAGACGGAATACAAATTTAGTTGGCTAGCTAAAATATTTAAATAATCCATCAAGTTATAAACGCCAATCGGACATAGATTCTATATTATTATTGTCTTCCAAATCAGTCCTTCAAGCTACGGCTAAAAAATTATTTTCTAAGCTATTTGTTGAGGATATTGATGGTGGACTTCTGCTGATATTGAAGAATTAGAATGCAGTAATGATGGGACTGAAACGTCGTTAACGGCCGAACCAAATTTATCGACTAGATCTGAATTAACACTTTATCAAAAATTGGATGCTGCCATTGCGAATGTTAGTCGAATGGAGAGTCCAGAAGATGTATTCTATGACGTTAAAAACATTACAAAAGAAATGGGTATTTTTGAAGCAACGAAAAAGCGTACAAATAAATTAGACAAATTATATAATGCTCTATTAACTATCCCACCGACATCAATCGAGTCGGAAAGAGCTTTTTCGGCGGCAGGTCCTTTTCTTATTAAAAATATTAGTATCAAAAACGCATTTTTTGTGTATTTTTTTGAATTTACACATTTTTTCCTCACCTAATTGGATAAATTCTTGCTTGTTACCTAATCCCGGGATTTCCCGGGATCCCGGGAAATGAAACATTTTTGTTCCGGAATCCCGGGATTTGAATTTTTACGGGAAATGAGAAGCCCTAATCGCAGGGTTACATTTCAACGAAAGAGCAGTCTACTTTGCCAAACATGCGGAATCCAAAACGACTAAAATCTAGCCAAGGAAACAAGGTTTTTCAATTATCGATGACCATATGATCGAAGGATCGGCCAAATAAAAGCACTCCAAAGTCTATTTGGAAGTATACCATATACCAAAAAAAAAAATAAATAAATAAAATAAAAATAAATAAAATTTTCATGAAACCTGTATAAAAAACTTTTGCGCGATGACCAGGATGATCTTTTTAAAGCAGCACGAATGGACGAGGACAAGTTTAATTTGCTCATATCGATGCTGAAAGAAAAGCTGTCACGATGATCACAAAGAGAGCCTATTCAACCAGAAATGCGTCTAGCGGTAACCTTAATGTAAGTTTTCAACTTGCGATTTGGGACTTGTGGATATTTATTACGTACTTACAGGTATTTGGCACATGGCTGCAGTTTTCAAGTACTTGCGTGGACCTTCAGGCTTGGTGTGAGCACGGTCAGGGTAATAGTCTAGGACACGTGCGATGCAATTTGGTCCGAACTGCATCCAATTTATTTGGCGCAGCCAACAGTACCGGAGTGGGCGCAAATAGCTCAACATTTTTTTGATAAGACGGGAATGCGGCATTGTTTGGGGGAGGTAGACGGCAAACTCATCAATATTGTGTGTCCACGACGAAGTGGCTCTTTATATTACAGTTACAAGAAAACTTTTTCAATAATGTTGCTTGCCGCATATTATATGAACTTGACGTTTACCCTAGTGGATGCTGGTGCTGTTGGCAGCCAAAGCGATGGCGGTGTTTTCATCAGAAGTGGGTTCGGAAAGGCGATTTTGCAAAACACCCTCCCAGTCCCGGAGTCAAGAAACCTACTAGGGTCGGCATTATGTTTCCCGTATTATTTTGTGGGGGACAACGCCTTTCTTTTACGGGTAAATGTGACCGTATCCTAGGAGAAATTTACTGTCTGACAAATCCCACTTCAACAAAATCTTGTCCACCACAAGAGGTTGCATTGAAATGGCCTTTGGAATTCTAGCAAATCGGTGGAGAATTCTTCAAACGAAAATTGACGCTGAACCGGAAAATGTGGATAAAATTGTCCTGGCCACAATTGTGCTCCACAACTTTCTGTTGTGGAAATGTTGCAGATGTTGCAGAAAACTTAAAATTACTATTCGGCAGATGATATGGACACATTTGAAGCTACTCCGTTGAACCGCATTACAACGTTTTCCAACAGATCTTCTCAAGGCGCTTTTATTTATCGTGACGTTTTAAAGGATTACCTAACTGCAAACAGTACAAACAAAGAAAATCAACAATAAAAGATAAGCTCACCAATCCTTATGAACAGAAAAACCAAGAAAACAGTAAAAACCAAAATAAACACTCAATGAATTAAAAAAAAATAAAAAAAAAAGGAAAAAATCAAATTCTTTTCTGTTTTATTTGCCTTAATTTATTAAAAACAAATTATGCAAGTGCCTCTTCCATTTCCGCCGTCTCCTCCTCGGTTAAGCCTAGCCGCAGGATTCTAGTGCCCAGGCTGGAGTACAACTGCATCGTGCTGTTGGTGTTTGATGGCGTGTTACCAAGCGCATCGCACAATTTCCCCATTGAGGTTTGAGCTGCCTCTAGAAAGTTATCTAAACCAAGTCGAACTTGTATTTCAAATTATACAAATGTTTTAAAATTAAAACCCTATAACTCTCGAACTAAACGCGGCCATTGTTATTTTTTTCGAAATTTTCTATCAGAAGTAATCCGTCCAACTTTTTGTGAGTGAATGTGAATTTTTGCGTGTTTTATTGTTTTTTAATGAGTTCTACAAAAATTGTTTTACGTTACATCTCTTTTTACAGATAAGAGCTACATTTTCTTGTACTTAAAACGTATTTTATTTATCTACAAATATTAGTATTTTATTTTTAAATATGAGTTACAGCAAACGAGCATAATTTTATTTACGCAGAGGTTGCGATTTCCATTGAATTGCTGTGGTCTCTCACTGACTCACTCTCCGTTACCCCTCTGAATATCAGAAATAAGTGCACTCATTTCCACCTTCCTATTTTTTAAATTCTCTGAATTAAATAATAATCCAATAAACAAATGCAAAGGCATGTTTGAAAACTTACCATCAAATAAAACACACAATCGATTCTGTCGCCATTTTCAGTTGTTTATTCAACGCGATAGAAAGATGCAGCTCATTACTCATTAGTAATAGATTTGTTGTCTTCAAAAACAGTTGGCTGATAACATATGTACATACATAAGTTCGAATCGGAATTGAATTCCTTTTGAACATGTGAAATTCGATCGGATCGCTTTGTATAAAAAAGTAAAGTATATTTTTCAACGACACAATTATGAAAATAAACTAATATTATTCCAGATCATATTACAACTGATGTTTATTATCGGGCGCTTTTCGCTGATTTTTGCAGTTGTTTAGATGCAGATAAGACCCACTTCTGTTTTCAGCCACGTCACTTGCACTCTTTGTGTGCTAATATTTTCAGACCACACTTTCGAAAGCTGCCAGATTTTACACTAAATATAGCGCTATTAAAGTACTATCCAAAAATTAAAACAACGGAACAACATTTGAATCCATCCGTGTTCTTCATCTTTTTCATATTGACGTAAACACGTGCGAATGTAACGTTTGTGACTGTGGAAATGCCCATACTATACTTATGCCTAACATGCTGCTGTTAAACATGTATTAAATGAAAACGAATAAAGAAATTTTAGTAAAAATAAAAATATGTTTACGCATTTAATTAGTAAAAATGTTTAATAATTTATGTCGTATGTATGCTTGTTTTAGGTGCTTTGAAATTACAAATGTGTGACACTAATCGTATTTTGTTCATTACTAGAAATTATAATGGCAAATCCGGACCTGCTATATACAGCTTATTGAACATGAACTGTTCTAATATGCAAAAAACAAAACAACTAAAAAACTACTAATTCGATGAGTGAATAATTGAACTGTAAAGTGCGGAATGAGTGGGTGATTCTGGAAGCCATCCTTGCCATAATAAACCAAGTATCAACAGCCACCGCCTATTGCTAACCACTCAAATGTATCTTCCGAAATGCGGACGTTTTATGATTGTCTCGAAAGGTCCTGCTGATACTATTTCGCTGGTGTCTTCAGTTATTCCAAATCACCTTGTACCCCAAACCGTGCAGTCACCAGTAGGTCGACGAGGAAGAGAAGTGCGGCGAGTAGGGACACAGATGCAGTGCCCAGCACGAGATCTAATCGTTGCATGTTCGGGTGCCAATAATTTCGGTCTTTTGTCGTTCCCCAGTCGCCAAACAAAAGAATTGTCGTCACCAGAAAGAGCACAAAACCCACCAGCGACCACAAAGTAGAGGTTCTCCAGGGCATGCTAGAAACGGTAAAGCACGATGAATGCAGTTCTTGGCACAGAAACGAAGAGCTACTCACATGTCCCCGAACAGCGCCATGATTAAGTAGATGGCTGTGTAAATAATCAAGCTACCAAAGGTTACGTAGCACAGAGCAATTACTCGCGGCGTAACGAAGACGCGGACGTGGGAATGGTTAGCTGGCTCGTCGATCAGCCCGATGCAGCATATGATGACACACTTTGATGAGGCAAGTTAAAGTTAATTGATTCAAAGCGCTAATTGTACTCTACGAGTATAAGAGAGGGATTTACGCACCAGCTCCAGAACTTTGAGGGCCACCAGGGTGTATATAGCCTTCTTACTGCCGCTGCTGGGGTACGATGTGTCGTCGGACGGAGACATTTCCATGCGTGTGCTTTCTGAAATAAAATCGAGTTAGATCGAACTTTTAGAGCTTTTAACACAGCGCATCATGCGCGAATGACCCCAATTAAAGAGTTAATTGCCGGAAGAAGAGTTTCATCGTTAATAATTTCGAATACAACTCAACCCAACCATGTACACTTTCCATTATTTCATTCATTACGTCATTCCCGAGTTGGTTTAGAATTAATCGTTCCGCTTGATGCCTATGAGAAAGGAGCCAACTAGTAGAGAAGTTTTAATGAAAAGTATACTCTTTGACAATGTAGACCTGTAAAAATTGTCTAAATTGCTATGGTTTTGTTGCCTGCATTGTGTCAAGGTTTAGATTTGCAACCCAAGGTTAACACAATCTTCGTGCATGAAAGCGGAGTGAAGAGCGCGCCAGAACATCGTCGTTTTTATTGCAACCGTCTAAATGACTTGGAAATCTTTGAGTTCGGCTCTTGTCAGCCTTTGAAATATGAATACGGATTTTGAAATTTAGTAAATCTTCGAGAAGTGTTCAGCAGAATCTATTCTGTATGCACTGTGCTCATCTGCCACCCGATGCTTGTGTCCAGTTTTGATGACTGGATCGACTTAGATGCTTCTTAAGGTATCAGAATCTTTTTTGTTGACATCAAAGAAATGTAAACAAAATCAACGAAAGAGCAGCCGACTTAAAGAAGTCATCACCTCAAGTAGAGCTAATATTATTATACTCGTATGTATGTAAGCTGAGCTCTTGTGTCGCTCAGTACGTACGCTGCAAGTATGAAAGTTCAACAGGTCTTTGTCTCTATTAGAATGCTCTCTTTGGCAGCCGTTCAAGGGTGTGGTTGAGTTTTCTGCGTCGTCAGTAATCGAGTCATTATAGAGCCAGGCCATATTCTTTCGTAAGTTAGTGTAGTCTAAGTTGGAATGCAGCGCTCAATGACTCAAAACTCGTTTATTAGACTTTACGTTTGCCTGGCTTGCAATGAATGCAGCTGTTTTGATAAGAATAGAGACGGAATCCGCCAAGTCACTGTTATGAGACCACAAAACAGGTTTACTGTTTTTTTCTCACTCTCACAACATATCTCCTTACTCACACGTTTGTCCGAGATTGATTCACGTGCAAAGCTTCTACAATAATGAAAGCCATATCAAAACAAAGCCATGACAAAAACAAGTTTTACGTCCCTATGCGCGCCTTTGTGGCTCTCTGAGAGTTTGCGTGTTCTATCAGTGGAAGGGGAGGGGAGGGGAGGGGGGGGGGGGGTTTCGGAGACAATCATCAATCGTCCCACCAAAATCTCCGTGGTTACCGTCACCGTCAATGGCAAGAGCGTTTGCCTACGAATGGGAACACGAAGCAAAACCAATAAAAACAACGACACCAGCGAAAATTCCTATTGTGTCCTCGAGAGTGAGGGGCAAACTCCCGACCAAGCTACAGTCGGAGCACTTTTGGGACGCGGTTCCAATGAAGAGGAAAGCATTCCAATGTTATTCACTAATGTTGATCACAAATATTCTTCTTCTGTTGACGTTTTTCACAAAGCACAACTAACGTCTAACTGCTAATTCACTTTGGGTGGGGCAGCCAACTGTTGGTTTCCCAGACAAAGCAGACACAACACGCTCAGTGTGGAGTAGGCTCCATTATATTTCGCCACATCAGCTCAGCCATCGTATGGGTTTTCTTTTTCTATGGCCAACCGATGCGCCGCAACTAGTTTCCACACTTGAAGGTTGTTGCATTTTCTGAACGAGATGAGCTGCTTTTTTGGGAAAGAAGGCGCTCAAATTACGTGTAGTACCTACTTGTATTTTTGAGATTGGCACGGTGTGGAGGGAATGTTGTTTCGCTATGGAATTGTCTAATACGCAGAACTACTTAATGCAGGACTAACTTCGTTGCTGTTCAAATCAAATACGTTACAATATGTTTATCAAACACAAGCTACTACTTTTATTTAATTACACTCGCTGAATACCGGATACCGAATGATAGACACCAATCGCCCGGCGCGACACACACGAACCTCGAATGTTCGAAATGGTTCGAAATGTTTCGAAGTGGCTCGAACTTCGACGTTGGCTGCAGAGAGTCGAACCTCTGTTTCGAACTGTACTACGACAATTTAACTGTTGATTAGAATGTTAAAATTGCACACAATATATAATATTATTAGTATGTGTAAAACTTCATGCCAACTTGCATAGATTCCATATCAATGGAATGGAGTGTATTTAATATATATTTTTATAAATCTTTTATTTATATTAACGATCTTCACATAGAGCTCGTTAACTCGATATTCGGTCATTGTTAAGTTTTCACATGTACATATATTATTATTGTAATTCTAACGATGTGCCGACTTAACGAATAACAGCTTTCCATGCTTCCAACCCCAATAATTTTGGTGTTCAGTGTTAACTCTGGAATCCTGTTCTTTTTCTTAAAATCATTGCAGGTTGTGTTCTTCGAAAGTAATTAATAAATGCAGTTTTATTTTATATAACCAATAATCAACGCTTTTAGTTTCACAGTACATACTTATTTTAAATGGTTTACTACTGCTGATTTCACAATTTTTCGGACCATTTTTGTTTCTTTTGCTTACTTTATTATTTTCCATATGCAAGCATAATAAATCACTGTTTCAGAATGTCAATTTACCATGATAATAAAATTTTACAAAAAAGTGCGTTCATAGTTGGAAACTTTAACGAATTACTGAATAACGACTTACCATAATAATCAGCCCGGTGTGGAGACCCCTATTGGCCTGGACTACACGTATTTGGTTTCGAAAAGTTTTCACTCAGTTTGTTGGAAAGAGAGAGGTGAGAAAGAAAGGGGAAGTCTACAGTCTGGTTCCAAGTGTAGAGAATGCTTGAAGCAAGAATCGAGACTGTTTCTCACTTTCTATTCATGCACAAACCTAAGTGTTTAAACAAACGAAGTGCGAACATGTTTGTCGAACATTGGTTTATATTTTCACTCACTCTGGCCAACATTCGGATGCTCAGTAAACTTCACACACACACATTTCGGCATCATATGTTTACGATTTCTAACAGAAGACGGCAAACGGCGGTGGCCCCGATTGTTTCAAGCAACCATAAGAGAAGCAGTTTCGAAACCATCTAACGCCCTTATAAACGCTTCGTAGTTTTTTATATTTTTGACGTTACTAACAAACACCACAAAATACGAAAAAGCATAAAACAAAACGCTTGATAAACGTAAATTACGTCTTCCATTATAAGGCTGCAAGTCTAGCCGAGACCATTGTGTAGATTTAATTGTGTGAATCTTGTCTTTTGTCGTATCGATCATGTTGTTTTCTGTTGTATATCGAACTTGTTGTTTTCTGTTGTTCGATCGCGTTATCGGTTTTTATACCCTACACCTTAGGGTTAAGGTGTCACTTTGTCACGAAATGTGCAACGCATAGAAATAGAGAAGATAGATATAGACAAGTATATATATCCTTGATCAGCGTCACCTCCTGAGTCGATTTAGCCATGTCTGTCCGTCTGTCTGTCTGTTGAAATCATGATTACAGGAGAACCTGTGAAGATATCGTGATGAAATTTTGCAAAAATATTGTTTCCTGTGTGCAGGTTGGTATTGAAAATGGGCAACATCGGTCTTCCTGAATAAAACTTTACATAAAAACTTATTTTCCAATGAAACATTATAACAACAAAGTGGGCGCGGTCCGCCCACTTTTACACTACTTATACAGTATAGCTCATGAAAACAAATTTATTACCACGGAAATAAAGTTTAAATTTGAACACAATAATAAAACTATTAAGCTAGTTATTGTGTTTTGAAAACATTTAACGACCACGCCTACCATTTATACAGTGGCGTAGCTAGGACTCATGGAGCCTAGGACGGTTAATCAACTTGCAGCCCCAAAAATTCCTAGAATTCAATGAGTCAATACTTGTTTTGCAAAACTGCCGCCCCTGAAATTGTGCTGCCTCGGGCGGACTACCACCCCCGTCCCCTAGCTATGCCACTGTATTTATACCCTTCTGCGGCCGAATATAGAACTCTCACTGGTTTCTTTTTTGTTGCTCTGTTATTTTCCCTATTTGTTGTTTCGTACGTTAGGAAAGTTCTCGCTCGTTAAATGGTATTTTCAATCGCTATTTGTACGATAAAAAAGCGATATGATACCGTTCGAAAGGTCTACTTAGGGTCCATTTTTTATATACTTGTTGGCCACAAACTATATACCCACAAAAAACAGACTATATACCGTTTCAAAGGTGAAACACTAGGCTTCAATACATACTTTATGAAGTACCTTCATGATCTCATTTCCGAGAAAAACAACCCATTTTCCCCATAAAAAAGTTCACATTTACTTAAAAGTATTCATAACTTCTAAACTTTACAATGGTTTCCAAAACGATGTGTGTCGGAAGTTAATTATATTAGGTCACTAAGTATGAAATGTTCGATTTTCATAAGAGCTGAGTTTGACAGTTGATATCCCTGACACTTGACTATAACAGTTTTTATGTTTTTTCTTATAATGAAGGTGCATCGCATCACTACTCTTTCAAACTCATAGTGCAGATCGTAGTTCATTTTTGAATCTTCTGATATAGAGTAGCTTTTATAAGACAACAGAAGGGTAAAAAATGCGGGTAATTTTCGAATATGAGTTTCGAATATCAGTTGGACGTGATGATGAGACGCTTGCCACTAAACAGCCTAAATTGTTCAATAGAAACCGTCCAATCCTCTTACAAGACAACGCGCGACCACATGTCGCTCGAACAACGCTACTCAAATTACAGGAGCTAGGCTTGGAAACTCTCTGTCACCCACCGTATTCACCAGACCTTGCACCAACGGACTACCACTTATTCCAGACATTGGACCAGTTCTTACAAGGAAAATCCTTCAGTTCTCAAGACTTTGCAGACTTCAGACTTCAATGCTGCAGGCGTAAAAAAGCTGCCGTTAAAATGGCAGAACACCATTGATAGCTTAGGCGCATGATTAATCATATTGTTTCTTATTGGAGATCAAATAAACTGAACTTTCGTTTCAAAATCGGACATTTCATACTTAATGACCTAATAACATAAACAATAATTATTTCCTTTAAACAAAACATACTAAAAGCCAAACTGCATGGATGCTCATAAAATAGGTTTATTCTCCTCTGTTTTATTTTTCTACGAATTTTAAAACGAGATGATTCGCTTGGGTTCATTCAAGTAATTATTTTCTGTGCTGGCCTATCTTCTGGTTTGTCTTTCTTCCGTGTCATTGTTTGGTCAAATATTTTACTGCACTGCTTAACCCTTGGACACAGTACGGATACGTTCAAAGCTGACGCTCCTCCTTCAACCAACACTGATATGATATCAAGTTAAGGAAACTCCGACCATGAGTACATGCGAGTATGTGTGTACGTATTTACGTGCAATTCACCGCGTTAAATCAAATAAAATCGCGTAAAAACGAGTGAAGAACTTTAGTTCGCGTTAAAATAATTCGCGTAAAAGCAGACTAAAGTCTCAACCGAAATAGACGAATGAGGACGTCTAGATGCGTCTATTTTTGTTCAGTCTGAATGCTAAACATGATGTTGACATAAAAATATTTGAATGCTAGATACTACGATGAACTTACATACTTAAGGTTTATTCAATATGTACATACATACATACATAGATATAGTATATGCATACATTTTACATAACTTAATTTATAGCAGTCAACAACAGTCTTTCATTTTCTAACACTAATAGCAGAGTAGGTTTTTGAATGTGTTAATGTTTCTATCAATAGCTGCGTTTTTTTAATGAACTTGAGATCCAGTGCATTAAAAAACGACGAGGAAAATGTCGCTAAACTCGAACTCACATCATTCATTCAAAATCTTTTAAACACGTGTTAAAAGCGAAACATCACACACAAATACAATATAAAAAAATGTTTTATTATTATATAATATTATTTGTCTGTGGTAATATTGTTGTAATGTCGTTTTTTTAATGAACTATACAGGTCTCCACACAAAATTGCTTTTCAGTTTTATTTATATTTAAAAAAGGGGGACCTTAAAATTGCCGTATAACCGTGTATAGAGAAGAACTATCATTAAAAAAACACAGCTAATGTCAAACAAGTTGAAATTACGAAATGCTCAGATCGAAATTAACATTTACCATGTCAGTTCTTGAGTGTTTTTTAAAGATTTAATCAGGAGCAACGCGGACACATGTTGAAATTACGTTGTATATTTTTAGGCCGCCACAAAACAGATGCCGCTGCAAAAGTTCGAATGATATGCATATAGTACGAGTGAATTCTTTTGAAATCTCTCAACACAATGTAATTTCTAAAACTCTATAAAGTTCGATCTTTCAGCACTAAATGAATTGGCGTTTTAGGGGCAAGCAAAAACTCGAACTCTGTCTCCAGTGGCTGTGTTAACTTGACGTCGAAGGCAAGCAAGAGCTGCGTGGGAGAGATAAATATTGACGAGCTGCTCAATAGTAACGACAGACATATGTACCTTCGCTATCAACAGCGTGACCTCCATCTCCACGAACCGCTTCCCCGGACAAGTTCGCTTTCCCACACCGAAGGGCACGACAATGGAGGAATTATCGACATTGACCGTAAAGTTTCCCTGCTGATCGATCCAGCGTTCGGGTCGAAACTGGTGCGAATGGCAGAAGTTCTCTGGTTTGTTGCAAGCGATCATGGTCTGGCATAGAACCATAGTCTGTGACACAAACATGAGTTGGTTTTGATAGAGAACTAATCCGGAGGGAATGAACACTTACGCCAGCCTGCAGATCATAGCCGGACAAATTCATGTCCTCTTCTAGCACTCTGGCCAAGCAGAAAGCAGTTGGAAGGATGCGGTAGGATTCCTGTATGCAAGCCTTCGTATAGGCAGCATTCTTCAATGCGTTCTGTAGTATATTCATATTGTGGTATTCTCGAAACTCATCGATAATGCGTTCCGTTACTTCCCCGCTGGCCGTTACGAAGTTCAAGACAAAGAGCAGTGTGTTGGCGAGCTGCAAATAAATTAGATACTCAATCACACACATACATATGTGCGAGTAAATGAAAATCACAGACCGTTTCAATGCCCGCTGCAATGAAATCTATTATAGCAGACTTCTTATCACGAATGTCCAGGTCCTCAAGCTTCAATATGTTTACGAAGATGGTGCCCAGACCCGTATCACTGTCATCTAAGTCGTTGGCACATGTGTTGTTGTGCTCTTCCAAGGCCTGTTCAACCATTTCTGATATCACACTGCAAATGTTATCTCGTGAAGCACTGAAAATCTTGGGAGTTGACGCCACTTACTCGTAGATGATTTCCTCGCTTTTGGCAAATTCTCTGTACATTTTCGTAGGAAAGTACTTCCAAAAGCCGAATCCGTAGTAAGAATCACGCTGCGAAATAAAGAGCTGCTTGACTGCAGCCGCCAGCTGCCTAATCTTCTCTGGTTGCTTTGAGTTCCGTGAGAGGAAGCCCATGCGACGACCTAACGTAAGAGTGCAAACAGCTTCGAGACCCATTAGATTTGCAGTGTCTTCAAAACTTCTTACTTCAAACGTGTGAGGATCCCGTTGGTCGCGTAACAATTCAATGAAGTCATCGCACACTGAGTTTAAAGCAGGCAGAAAATTCTGAAGGATCCGTGGCGATGTTATGTAAGAAGTCAGGGATGCACGCAACTTTTGCCAAGTAGGTCCCTGCCTAAAGTTGACAAGTTTAACAAATCACCGACATAACTCGTTACTTACTCATTTACAATTCCAACGCTTGCGTATCGATCAGGTCGTGAATTTCGATAGGCCACCACGATTTCGGTTGGGGGACGGAAGGGATACTTGCTGGGGTATTTTAGCACTTTTTCCAAATCTTTTATATCGAACAGATGTACAATCGGCACACCAGATGGCATCACTTCCAGGACAATGTCACCGTATTTCTGGTTAAGATCTGCGTTTAGATACATAAACTGAGAGGGCTCGGGAAGTGACCATTAGGACCGAACCATGTCGTCCATAATTTACTACGCAATTACAGTTATTATACTTAGTACACTATTATTACTCCGTTTTCGAAACAGTTGTAAACGACAGGGTGTAATCAAGAGGAGTCGCACTTAAATAATGGAACATGATTCGGTCTCCTTCGCAATACCCTACCATCGTATACTGTGTGCAACGTTGACATTTTGTATTTTTTGAAGAAGACAAAGAATATCCATTTTGTGCCAAGAAATGGCAAGGAATACGGGCCCGGAATATCCCAGATCTGCCTCCGCCTGCTTCCCATTAGACCCGTGTTTCCATTTTTCAATGGGGAATACTGCACTTCATCAAAGGGTCTTAAGAACTTAAGAAGGGTCTTCAAATACTTCTCGATTACGGTTCGAATCTCAAATTTTGAATATACAACCAGCAACACTGCGATAGAGATCAAGATAATCACATCCATTAGCTTATAAAGTATCTGAAAGCAAGCAGAATATATATGTATAAGAGCCAGTCACAATCGAACCGTCTATTTCATTTGTTTTTAATTATTTTATATTAGTTACAAACAAAAGAAAACAGCAAATTAATCAAAAGGACCCGAAATGCAAAGAGATTACTGTATCAAATGAACCTAAATATGTTACTATAAGTAATAAATTTCTCAATTCCACTGTCGTTTAAACACTTTAAGCACATTAATTGAATAACGGCACACGGAAAATTTCTGGAGGACGACGCGAAACAGTGTTAACATTTGTGCTGTTATCTGGTTGACTTAAGACTTATCAGCTGCGGCTAATTGCCGAAAGATAAGAGCCACTGTGAATTTCTCAGTACAAAAATAGAAAAGCAAAGTGGTTATTGTTGGGTTTAGCAATGAGAGATATCGGATGGGTTTAGCAATGTATAGATAGAGATATCGGATGCAATAGCCGTGACTCTGGCTCAACTGTGGCATGACCAACAGGTCTGGACGATTGAATAACCAGAAGATCCGCACGCTCACTTTCTGTAACCACAAAATCTCGTTGGTCTCGTTGGTCTGATGTATCTATTGAAAATGCTCCTGAAAAACTGGTGTCAGTGGCAAAAAGCTGTTTGTTCAAATCTAATGCCGCAGCATCGACGCAACGATTCCTGCTTCTAACAAGCTGCTGGACATTTGATTGGAGCCAGTTGTTCATATTGTGGTTAGATGGAAGAATTCACTGCAGGAATTCACTTCTTAGGACGTGTTCGCCTGTTCAGATGGGAAATTATGCGGATATGTTTATTCATGTTCTAATGTTTTTGCGATATTCAATATTCCAGCGCAAATGTTGCACATTTATCAACCAGTTTTTGCTCCAGCTTCATTCAGCTGGTGCAACTTCTAATTCTTTTCCCATCAAAGCCACAAAACAGGATTTCCTTGCGTCAATTTGTACTTACACACAAGAATATTCAATGAAATAAGAAATTAGATTGTATCTCGATGAAGTAAGAGTGTCACGGTGACAGCCTTGGGCTTGTCCAACTAATAACATGTTGGATTGATCAATGCAAATAACCTTTCGGATGTAGGAAGCGATTGAAATTTCTTCGGGATGGTAGGTAACTCTGAACAATCACTCGCTAACCTGAATGTTTACCATCAAACATTTTCTAGCAAAATAAATAAGAATCTAACTGCTATAATTAACCCATTTTTTAAACGGGAAATATTGAAGATATGTACTTAGTTATGGGTGCATTTTTTTCCTCTGAAGCCCTCCTTTTCTAGAGGATCCCATTAGAAGTAGAGTGCTAATCCTTTGCTCTTCTGCACTTGACCTCACTTCAGGTGACTGGTACAATCCATTACGTGAAATCTACTACTACTCATCGCGGAACTCTCTGTTGCGCACAAGAAATGCTCACAGCGAAAGCGCTAACATCAGCAATAAAACTACGACAGCAACGAGGCAGCAATGAAAACGAAAACAAGAAAAAACAATTAGCACCGAATCAGCAGATCAGAAGTAAAAATAACTTATTTCCATCTGATTACGTTGTTAACGATTTACATCGTTATTCTTACAAATGATCTGAGAAACGCACGCGGTTTCTGATCTGGTTGTTGCTGCTACCAACATTAAAAATTGTATCAGTAACAAGAAAGAGGAACGCGCGTAAGCAGCGAGCGAGAGGGAAGCCCTTTGTTCTGTTTGGCTGAAGGTAAATTGACGAGGATTACGTAACTGTGCCTTAACTTAACCACTGCTATTGGCAACGACATGAAGGATGAGGATGTATGCCGCGGAAACAAAGAGGTTCTGACCAATAAGCACTTAAATGAGGAAAGGTCAACCTCTCAGTTGAGGAACCGACAGCTTCTTACACTCGGACTTACCTTATTCTCTTAGGTTTAGGCTGGCTCCTTGTCTGCAGAAATTCGAGTATCACTAAAACTAAACGAGTTTTGCGGTTAAACGACTTTTCCTTGCGTGATCAAACATGGTTCAAATAATGCACTTTTTTAGAACTTGTGTTCTAATATTTACCAATGTTTTCTATTGTTGCTTGTTATCCGTATCCGCGACTGCTACTGGATTGTTTCGGCGACCGACTAAGAGTATTGAGCATTGCCTTCAGTGCCGAGGTAAGCCGAGCGGCACTGCTTTTATTCCAGATCGGAGCGATCCGTCGGACTGTGACGCGATTCTTTCTCCAGAATCGGATACGCTTAATCAGACAGTTAGTTATCGGCAAAAGTCGATTGTTATCGCGCTCTCTCTCTCACTCTCACTCTTAATATCACTCTCCGCCACTCTCATCCACTCTCTCTTCCGCATGCTGGCTCTCGCTGCGAATTGATAACATGTGACGGACGGCAGGCCATCGCGATCGTACAAACAACAATAAAATTACTAATGTCAATGATTATAACTCTGCATCTGCGATTAATCGAAATCCAATCCAACCCAAAGAAAACTCACGACAATGTAAAGGTCGCCGTGGTGGGCATGCGACGGAGGGCGACGCAGATCTCGATCATGACTGGTTAAGGCGTTAGTGCGAGCGAAACTGAATCGGACTAAGCTTCAGACTTCTTGGAGCTCGATGCTTAGTTAGTCCGTTGGCAATCATATTCGCACAGCGCCGGACTTACTTACAATGTACGTGCAGACATACTCGTACGTAGATAGGTAGTAAGTGAATAATACGAGTAGAAATGAATGAGCCCTGGTGAGCGGCTGACATTCGGCTGCGGATGAAACTGTAGCCACTCGCTGTAATTACGTCGCAAATGAGTGAGCTATCAGTGATTGCGAAGGCTCGCGGCTTACAGTCCACGGTTATCGGCTGTGCTGGAATTAAGTCAGTTGGACTTAACGTGAAAACCAAAACAAAACCAGAACAGACTGGAAGGGGTGTGCTCTGCGCTTGCTACTTTCTGCACATCTAAAATCTAAGAAGACTATTTGCACCGATGAGCGCAGAAGGTGTGCACTTGCCGGGTTTTTCATCTTCACGGCCTGAGAAATACGAGTACATGCGAGAAAAACTAATTCCGAGAATCTTGACGAGCCGAGCCGGGCCATGTTGCGGCTGCGCTTTTGTCTTCCTCGTAACTAAGCGATGCAACTGCGGTGCGGGATGCGTTTTCCACTACGTATCTCATGCTTCGTGATGTGAATGTGATGTTGGAGGCCATCTGGCCCAACTCTGCATTACTTTTGAACTTATGGGGCCGCGCGACGAGACGACTGTAATTCCACTAAGTAGCACACTTTTTTTACGCAAATCGCTGATAATGATTCTAAGTGAATAGCTGTTCTTGTGTCTATTCATTCTTAGCGGATCATGCAGCCGACTGCCCGTGGAATAAATGTTATAATTGAACTTGCCAACGCGCGGAACGGGGATCCAACACCCCGAGCTCCATTTTAATAGGTCAATAAAAATGCATTCAGCTAAAAATAGCCGATACCCTCAGAAAACGAGCGCATTTATTCCAGTGCACAGCAGTTGCGTTATCAACGTATTCAATGACAACTGCAATCTTACACCGCAATAAAATTCGCGTGCAAATCGCCGAGTTGCTTACTGCACCCATTTTAAAAATGCCAGTTCAGCAAACATCTGAACCAACCTCGGTTCCCGGTTCTCGGTTCCATGGTTTGTGGAAGACGACAAAAACGCAACGAGAAATTCACTGCTTGGATAAAGGTCAATAAGAATTTCTACGTATGTACATATATATAGCGAACTTAATCTCAACCTGAGCATCTTAAATCCTGTCTACTCTTCAAACTTTCACCCATTTTGTAACAGAAACTGTCATGAAATTAACATGAATCTGTCCTGCCGCTCGTTACATTGCATTTTTAAATTCTGTAAGATGTCTGATTTGAGACATTATGTCGGGCCAGGAAGGACCCTACCTCGCATGCAGAGGACCGCCCGGTTTGTCCCGAGTCCATTCCTCCTAACATGTTGCTGCGAACATTTCCCAGTTTGGAAATCGAATTCGTATTTCGCTCACTGCATGTCCCGCAAGTGTTGACTGATAATAGTTATTTTTTATTTCATTCGGCACCACGTTGACTTTTACACCCTACAACTGTACGTACAGGCCACACCAACAGTAAAGCGGTTCAACATAAAGCGATTATGAATACCATACTTCTGTTATGTATGTATGTATGTATGTTATATCCTTTTTGTCTCCGTCCTTCTGAACGGCTTTAACAGTTTGCCAAATATACAAATTCGATTTAGGAACGGACAATTAATTGTATGCTCAAGAAATTTCTGTGTTCGATGAGGACGGGCTGTGCTTTACGTTCAGTTTACATACAAACTCATGTGCCCTTGAACTTCTTACTCTATACCATTTAAATTGTAAACTTAATTTTGTGTCTGATCACACTTCTTTTTGTATCTGACAAATACATACATACGTCTCTTTGTTACGTCTCTGTCAGAAACTCTGATGAAAACGGTAGTTCCATGCATATCTATCTGCTCATATTTACTGAGACGTGTATATCTTGACTTGGGACCGCACTAATTCCTAGCTCAATAATATATGAAGGTATAAAGAATAATTATGTGGACTTGTAGTAGGCGCTAACAAAAGGAAGTACGCCATCGAGGTAGTGGTCGCCAAGGAAGTGCGCAAGTTCAAGTGAAGAACTTATAAACGTCCGATCTCTACGAGTATGTTGCCAGGAATTGTTGTCTTCATTAGGAACGGTCATATACTCGTAGTCAGAGGCAGTACAGAGGCTGCTCCTGTTAAAAGCACTCAATTTACGCGTTTATAAATGAATTCATATTTTTGAAAAATTCTTCACATAATCTATACATACCAGTAAACAACATACATATTTACGTACGAATTTCTTTGGTTGCGTTTTGGAGACCTCGATTCTTGTTACTGAGTGTGGTTGCCATAAAAAAACCAATATATTTTGTTTATAAAATCGCTGTTTATTTCAACTACTCACGTTTCGAATATTTCTTCGTATAAAAATCTCATATAAATCCATGCAATCACAATTCCACAAAACTAAAATAAGAACTGTACAATACGTTCATGTCTGTAGCCACAAGCAAAAACCGTCTAACTCGAAATATTGCCACCATTAAGTTTATTCAAAGTTTATTCAAATCTAGTTGGAGCATCTAGGTACAGCGTTACATTATTAGTTTTGTTTACATTACTCTAGCCTTGCCCCGGTGCGCTTAGCTGCCCCACAAAACAAATCTAATCACTATAATAATTTTCCATCGGATTTTTTTCCAAACTATATTATTACATCGGGCGCGTGAAATCGGGGAACACATTCAGTGTAAATTCAGTTCCATCGGGCGACTGGCTCTCGAGTTTTAGTGCCTTGGAACACACACACAAACATCCATTTTTATCTATTAGGCTATACTTATATATATATTAGCTTACTGTATAACTAATAGAAATGTTATTATTAAATAAAATGAAATTGTTGAATTAAATGTCTGTTTTCGGAGAATTCAATGAAAGGCGATCTGGAAGTTTCTCGGATTTTCGCAGAAGCAGCGACGCTAGATGGACCTTGCGAACAGCCTGGAAGTATGCGATATTCTTGAGTCGGCCATTTGAAGTTCTTTAATAACTGTAGGAGAACCACTGAACCACATCGGAAAGCCGTTTAAAATTGCCGGTATAATGCGCGTTTTATATCGTAACATGTTGATTAGCTAAGGTAAATTTTTGTTGCAAAACTTTTTCAGAAAGATCTCCAAATTCTATAATATAAGATGTTTTAATGCAAGATTATAAAACTTAATGCCGGGATATTTAATATACATCATTGAAAAAGAATTGGATGATAGAACTTCATGCAAAATTTAATAAAATATTTTATATGCAAAACCTGTTAGGATTCCTGCAAAATTTTCATTTTAAACATAGCCTAAAACTATGTCCACTATATTTTGTCCACTGCACTGAATTTAAATTTTATAATGTGGACATTTGATTTGTAAAAAAAAATATACAAGTTATCTTTCACCATCTAGATTTATATTGTGTTTCTTAAGTGCATGGCTAAAATGTATCCTTAAATTTAATTTGAATTCTCATAGAGGGTAAATTTAAAAGTATTTGAGAACAAACTCCTGAAAGTATACCATATTAAAAAGTACTGAACTGCATGTACAAAAATACTTTTGAGAACAACCCAGAAAGGGCCTCATCTAGGATGGGGAATTAACGCCCAAAAGTATACCAAAGCATTTTTATTAGAACTGCATCAGTGCTGAATTCAATTGATTCTCAATTAACTGGAACGTAAAGAGTAAACTTTATAAGAACAATGCATCAATTCATATCCACTATTGTAACTTCAAGAAAAAAGTCTAGAGACGTAATCTTACACACCCAAAGAAATCAACAACGCAATTGATTTCTTAATACCAAGTACTGTATACTGTATACGAGTTATCAAATGTTCGACAAGTTTCTCTAGGAAAAACAATGTTGCTACTGGTATATTCCTAGTAACCTTAATGAGCGCTCTTCGGTCGCTTCTCAACCAAAAGATATCTTGGGATATATTAAAGATATCCCAGATATATTAAAAATGGTGTTCAGTGCTGGCGTTACCGGAATCGGGATACGCATCTATGCACGATATGTCTGGAAACTGCAACTGACCTTTCTACAGTGGAAAAACTATGTGGAAACTAAAAATAAACTCAGAAGTCTATCTTTTTGTTGTATCAAATTTGTTGTTTAAAAAATTTACCTTCGCTAACCAAACTTTTACTGTACTGTATAAAACGTGCAGAAGACCGATCATCTGCTACTTCTTCTTCTAGAAAAAGAATTCGATATTTTGCAACGCAAAGTCTTGAGAGATTGTATTGGAGAATATTTCGAATCACCCTGAAAACGGTATTCAAACCGTTTTTTGTACTCTTAGGCTGAGGTTATTCAATTTGCTCTCTACGTTTGTGATAACTTTATCAGTAGATTTGAAGATTCATCAAAAGAACCGACTTTCTAAGTGGTCAAGGACATCATATTTAACTAGTGCTACTTCTTTGTGAAACATTTACGGGGCTTGCTACTTAAGTTTTTAGATATAGCAACACTAATGGGAATATGTTAAAGTTGAAATTTTCATCGTCAAATTTAACATTTTTAATAGTGAACGTACTCATTTGTGTTGTTTACAGATATGTACATTTATTTCTATTTCACCACATTATGAGCTGCAAATAATTTTTCAAATCTTTTAGTAAATTTCATTTACTTTTAAATTCAATTATGAATAAATAAATTCAATTATGATTAAATATAAAAACTGTATGCTGACAAATCAGCTATAACTGAATAGTCATAACTTAGCTGTAGGATTTCTGAATAATGCAACGCGCTGTGATCTCCACAGGAACCGGTTGTTTATGATTAAGTTTCTGGTAACGAACTTTAACCCTTTATTGCCCAACCAGTAATTACACTTACCACTCCTGACCTTATAATTGTATTATTATAAGTTCTTGTATAATGAACTATTTGTAAACAATAATTTGAAGGAAATCTTTGTATCTTCTCCCATTTACCAGTCAGCTGAGTTAACATGTCCAAAGTCCAAAAGTTATGCAATTTTCAATAAAAAAAAGAAACTGGACACAAAAAATTAACTTTTACCTTGCATGGATGGATAAAGAATAGAATATGAAAGGAAGCATTAACGAAGGAAAGTCTGTCTAAACTAAAGATACATTAAAATTAGAACCTTCAAAAAATCCTCCCCATTGATTTTCTAACTGGGGTGTCTTTTCACGCCTTTTGTAGGCGTGTAGAAAAGAGATAATGATATTAAATTAATTAAATCGGAGAGCATTCGCAGAGAGCCGATCTTCAGACGAGTACGCTTCTAGAGATCATAAGTGTACTTATTAACTTATTAAGGAATACGTTTCCCCGAATAGCTTTCGATTTCCAATTTAGTTAAATAATTCTTATGTGAAGAACAAAGTACATATATGCACATACATAATATCGTGAGTACCAGAACATTGCCGTGCTGGAGTTATCCCACGGCAATAAGTGTGGAGGGCGTATTTCACTCTCTTTATATGTCCAAAACTTTCTACCTGTCGTACCAACCACAACGGAAAGCATCCGACTTGTTTATTAATCCTGAAAATTCGTTTTCATTGAAGCGATTTAATTGAGCGTAAAGGTTGGCGCCAACAAGCAGTCAGCGCTACTCAAGCACCCTGCAGCCAACCCACCCCCACCGCCCGCACGAGCTGCTGGTAACCCTTTTCCAATTTATTTATGATGGAAAAGTTTGCTGTGTATTTGGAATTCATAATAATAATTAATTTCGCGTATATAACGGCTTCTCCTCAGTTCAGTTAGTCACTGCGTGCGCGGTTGCCGGAAGGACAGCTGCGGGGTTAGTTGACGGAAGCATTTAAAGCAATTAATTTCTGTTGAATTGAATTATTCTCCAGATGAACACGCAGCACGCAGGAAAGATAAAGTGCCTTACTTCGCCGGAAGAAGCGCCTCTGTACGGAATCAGAAGTTGGTAGCGATGAAGACGATAGCGATAATTCGTCCGTGGAAGTTTCGCGGCAACGTCCAACAGGGGAGCAATTAAAACAGCAATCCGGAACTAAATACGCAATGCTTTTGCGGCGAGGAAGGGAGGGTCGCTTTCAAGTCTGGGAAAAAGTAACGACATATCAGACACTTGTTTCCATCCAATCGCACTCTCGGAAAAATTGGCAAGGAACATGACGAATCCATTAGAAGCTCCCCACGAGTGCTGCAACCCTTCCGCGCGCATCACTGCGGAAGTATGTGGAAGCCAAAGTGCTAAAGAATGAGCCAAAACAAATCGCTTGCATTAAGAAGCATGCAACCGAAAGCAGGGTGTTGATTCCGGAACCCATACGGGAGCTGCTGCTCCTGAGCTTACGTGCTTTTGTTATTGCGTAGGCAACGATTTCCTTGCAGGTTCATTTATAGTTAGGAGCAATAAATTCTTAGTTCAGGCAAGAATATATGTACGTAATGCCGCGACCGGGAGTGGAGGCGGCGGAGTAGTTCTCGAAATGGCACAAATGAAGGCGAGGAATTAATAACGGACAAAAAATTGTTTCAGCAGCAGAAATGCTGGGGCGCTGCAGCATTTCTGGAGCGGTTCGAGTTCGGTGCAAATGGCAATTTTTGCGATATTATTGCCTTTATTCGATCGCCCTGTGCTGCTCACTGGCACTCGCGCCGCAGCGTGCGGATTTATAAACGAGTCTAATTTGATTTCAAAGCACGGATAGAAAACAAATTCGAATTGACAGCGCCGCGCAGCCCGCGACTGTTAAAATGTGGAAAAAGTGCAAAAGTCAAGCGAAGCGAATGCCATCCAGCAGAGCGAGCGGGAATGGCAAGAGCACGGACGGAGGCAAGGAATAATCGCACGAAACGATATTGGAAAACGTCATAAAAATATGCGACATTTCGTTTTTATTACTTTTAAAAAACTTTATTTGCTTCGACTGCGTTTTTCTGCAGCATTTTCTTCGCGTAACCAGATCGAGGGGAGTGAGCACTGTGCTGGTTGTCCAGCGTTGAACTTGGGCTGTTCGCCGCCAGACCCTCGTTCGTAGTTGGAGGCACCTTCTCTGCAGACGCATTATAGTACAACAGCCCACTCGAGTGACCGACTTGCTCTCCAACTTACACCCGCTTCTCGGCAGGGGCGTGCACACTGGATTGCAGCTTCTTTCAACTCAATTGAAAGTCTCAGAAAATTTATTTAATTGAAAAAGTTGAAAATAAACATCAACATCAACATCAACAGCGACAACGACAACGACAACGACAGCGACAGCGACACCACGAGGACGAGGAATCATACAGTGATTCGAGTGACTCTTGCCCGTGACCTGCGGGAACACGCGGAGGAACACTCGGTCATAAATCTGGCGCAGCAGGCAGCACAAGTCAACCAATCGATTGACAGAGACGGAAGGCATGAGGCATGAGGCATGAGGCAGGAGTACTTGTTTCAAATTGCAATTTATTAGCAGGGGTCTTTTCGCACCATGCGCAGCAAGGCGTTAAGAGTTGCTCATTTACTTAGTTCATCATTTGGCGCGATGCTGGATTCACGGCGGCCCATTTGGTTTAATTGGATTTCATGAATTATTGCCACTGCATCGAGTGGTCTAGTCGAAAGCGGCGACGTCCAATAAGGAAAACTTCTTCGTTTGCAGCTGCAGCGGAATCGAATCCGAGGTACTTCGCTCCACGTAAGTATTCAAATGGGACGGACCATCGCGTGGAACTGGATTCGTTTAAGGCAATCCTATGCAATCCCACCATTGGCATGCGTCGCACGCCGCAACAATCAAGCATTTATGACGACTCAGTAGCAACAGCTCCGAGCCAAGTGGAAGCCGGCGCGCTCCCGCCAGGCCCGAGCACCACTTAAAATTCTGAGAAGCATCAAATCTCCATGCTTCAATCGGGATAAAAACACAATTTATGCATGTAAATCGCTGCGAACCCTTCCGTGTGCAGGGCAGCCGCACTAAGCCGGTCCCACATGGCAGGAGCGCAGTTAGCACCTTGTTTATTTGTTGTGTGTTCTTTTAAAAGCCAATTTGTTGATGAGTCAGCAGCGCTGGGCGCCATCTTGGGCGACATGTTGACTCTGCCGCAAGCGTCAGTCTGTCAAAACAATCCCAAAAGGATCAAATGTGTCGTTTGCTGCCCACTGCCCTTGCCGTCTATAGCGCTTGGGTGGTTCGACGCTTCGGATTTTTATTTATTTCGGCCCGTTTTCAATTTAAATTTTCACCGCAGCCATTCGGGGTGGTGGCTAACGACGGGACGGTGTGTCGGTGGACAGCTTGATGGACGATTCGCATGCGTGTCCACTGTGCTGCCGGAAAACGGTCCAGCTTACCGAACGATTGTGTAACTTGGGAATCAAGCCCACATAAAAAATGTCAATATTCAATTTAATGGCATCGCCAACATGCGAACCTTCAATGAGGACCGCATTAAAAGATTCAGGCCATCGCCCAAGCGCAACAGGGTTACTACTGCTGGCCTCGAAAGGGTTGCAGTTCAACCGAATCCAAATTGATTTAAGCACACTTCGCGGTTAGGCCAAATGATTGGGGGAGGCCATGGAAGACCACAACGAATTGCCTGCCTCTCTAGGGGCCGTTCGGGCGAATAGGCATCGAAGTTCGTGCCACTCAAACCTATGATTCTTGAGGGAACTGCGGGGGAGGAACACTTTGGAGGTTCCTTCTGAATTCGAAGCAGTGATGCTGGTTTATTATTCGAGGTGAGTATATTAGAATGGCCCAGGCAAGCAACAAATAAATTGAACACTTTTCATCTTGCAAAAATCAAAAGGAAATCAAGGGGAACTATTACAAAATTAAGATTCTACCTCGGAATCAGCCGACAGTAAAATGGTGGCGTTGTAATGAGAGATGACGTCCAAGGAAACGGTATCCAGGTTTCTTTAAATCAGTTGTCTTTATAAAGGATTTCCAATAAGAGGTGTAATTTTGATATTCCAAGAAAAATACAATTTTTTTGAGATAAATTATCGCATGTTTATTTCGTAATAAAGAGGAAGGTATGCCGTTAATAATGAAAAACAACATCAGCCAAATGGCCACCACGACCACGCTTACAGGACCATATCATTTTCAGGAAATTTTCCATAACCAAATCGCAAAGTGGCTGCCCTATGTCGTCGATAGCCTCACGAATTCCATCTTTGAGGTCTTGAATCGACGCTGGGTATGTATATGATCCCTTCTGAATTGATAGGTACTCGTATGGATCTACAATACTTAATTGAAGAGACTATATGAGGGTCCTACAAAACTGATGCATATCTCAGGCCCGTACTTTGGCCTTTCGGCGCTTCTGCTATACACTCCCTTTCTACGTTTAGATTTTTACATTTTCCACCCAAGAGAAAGGCTACGAAAGGGTTTGTTGTTGTACGTGCATACATACATACATACATACATATGTGCATATTACAGCATTAAAAAGTTGAAAATTCTTTTATTTGAGCAACATGTCATGTCATACGTTGTGTATGCGAACATGTCATACGTTATGTATGACACACATATTTATACACATGTACATACATTCATGTTACAAATGTATTTAAGCATTCTGAGTATATGTATGTATGTAGTTCATTACAGTCTACAAACCAAATTTGGTAACGGACGGCGAAAACCATACCTAAAGACTTCATTAAAGTTCTGAGATTTATTGTGTTTTTAGATAACCGAAAAATGCCTACATATTTCCATTAAACATTTAAGGAATGACCGAAAGTACTGAGCACACTTCCGAAGCTATTTAATACGCATCTTAAGTAGTCCTCGATGGAGCCACTTACTTAGGAGTCACTCGCAGGTTTGTCCTTGGCGTCGTTTCAGTGCAGAAGCAGTCAATACCAGTCAATAGCAGTCTACTGTCAGCACTCGTATTACGACTTTCGCTCATACTCGCTTCGGAGGAAAATAAAACACAGTTTTATTGTAATTTGCTGTTCTTGATTATATAGTGTATGCATGTACATACTATACATGTTTACCTGTTTATGTAACGTATACATATCTGTATGAATGCTATTTATAATAGCATTATACTATCAGGCAATAGAGACGGGCTTCTAGTAAACAGAGCAGCTTAGCTCCTAAGCCGAGGCATCTCCTCACCCCGGAGCAATCGGGAGCTGCATTCGAAGCAGGAAGAGCACCATAAATCACTGCGTCTAACGCGCCGATCTGACGGATCGCTCCATCGCAGATCCATTTACACCAGGCTGCGAGCCAAATAATGCCAGTAATGTTTTATTATTTGATTGATTCTTTGTGTTTGCGAAGTCGACACAGCGCAGGTCGCGTAGTTGGAAGCCCGACGAAGTGGCGAAGTGGCGAACTCCAGTTCTGCTCGTTCTTGACAACCGTTACGAGCTCAGTTCCATTCTCAAGAACTTTAAACTTGGTTAAACATGGATGCTTCATGGGTTCTTTATGAATTGAACGCGCATCTGGGATCTCCAAGTATCCGATTGTACACAATTGTAATTAATAAACAATTTGCGCTCGGATAAGTAGGTGCCCGGGTGCGGTTCGGGGTGCTACAGACCCCTGAGAATTGTCTCAATCTTAACCAACTCGAAACAACATTTCGAAACAAGTTTGTGTGTCTGTGTCCGTGTCCGTGTCACTGCGTTCGTGCATACAACAATGAAGTCATTGTTGGCTGGCTGCGATTAACTTGGCATTGTGCACTCTGGCCCAGACAACATTAAGTGGTGTGCTGGCTGTGGAAACTGCTTCCCAACCAGTTGCTGGCCGGTGGAAATCGTCTGCGGCATCAGAGAGCGCGTGGTAGCTGCGAAGCTCTTCAATTCGGATTAAGTTACGGCCGACACGCACACGAGTGAACGACGCGCCCCACTGTGCTGGGCTCCGATCCAGTTTCATTCGGACGCTCCTCCTCCTGCAGTCAAACACAGCAGCGATGCAGATAATGGCGTCCATGTCGACTGATTTCCCCGCCACGGCGACAAGTAGGTGTGGCCATGGCTAGTGCTCCGATTCCGCAGTGTTCCTGCACGCAGCTGCGTCGAGAGATTATCGTCACCAGCACTAAATAAAGCAAGTTTATTAATAAATATAGAACCCGAATAATTTAATTATTGTTGCTGATGCAGTTATAATAAAGTCATTAAAATGCTTAACAGAGAGAGCAGGTGCGGATTGTGGACCGTGTGCTCAATAAACACACGTTCTCATGAATGTGCGAAATACATACGAAGATCAGACATCAGGGCACAATTATTCGGCAGCGAGGTGATATCCTCAACGAAGGTACTACGAGTATATCTCTACTCCAAGAATGCATTCGAATGTAAAAGTCGCCAAGTTTTGATCCAAAGTCACGAGTTATTAATTCAAATCTAAAATCCTTAACAGCCAACTGCGTATTTATTACCTTTAATCAAATAAACAATGCCCGACCTGCCTCTGCCTCTGCCTCTGCCACTTCCGCTGCAGCAGCCGTCGCATCTTTAAGCATCCTCGTCGAATAGTGATTTTTAATGACGTACATAATAAAATTCCCATTCGTTTTGTTCCAGCGCCGAACGTTCCCGAACTGCATCCCAGCCCGGCAAGCAGTGGGACGCGATTCGACGAACGTGAAACACGGAATTGTTCCCTGTGCCTCATACACAGCTCAGCATGTCTCGCTCACTCGCACAGACAGGGCTGCAGCATGTACGCCAGAGCAGCGTTGCACACACACACACACACACACACACACACACACCTTCGCTGAACTCTCTCTCAGCAGTGGGCCAGTCCGCAGCTCATGGCACAGACGAACCGGACCGGCCCGCCTCGCCAACTCAGTGCATGAATTATCTTCTGTTCTTCTGTTCTTCTGTTTGTCGTTGCTGGTTTTCTGGTTTTCTGGTTTTCTGGTTCATTGAAAAATCAGACACGACGGGAGTCAATTCGAAACCATTCTGTAGTCGTAGGCCTAATCATTCGCACGGTCGCACGTAACGTGTACGGAAGTGTTGATTCGAGCGTTGCAGCGAATGCGTGTGTCGTGCCAGTGGTCTTGGCTGCTGTGAAGGAAATCAGTTCCGTGATCGAAAGTACGGTGATCGAAACTAGCACCCTTTTCGCCACACGCGTGTGCACGAAAAAAAAGTTAACTTGTGTCGTCGCCTGTGTGCCGAGATTATTAAGAACGTCGTAGTCGCGTTTTCGTCTTGATCTGCGTGATAGCCTGAATCTGAAGCGCCTGCCTGTTGGCCGCCTCGGGCTCGAAAAGCCCCACAACAATAAGGCTGTCTCATTATAATTTAAGTGGCGTGCCGTTACTTGGAGGCGCTGCTCCCGAGTGTATTCCGTTTTCCGCAGATTACGGTTTTAGCCTGCCTTTCCGTACTTCGAGCTTGCTAGCTTCTTTCAGTGATTCCGCAGCGGCGGCCTCTGCTGTTGGTGCTGCGGCCCTAGGCGCCGGATTGACGAGCCATCCGACAGCCGCACCAGGATTACACGGAGCGGCTGTTAACGGCGAAGGAGCTGTGGATTTCCTTCAGGGTGCGCACCCAGCGTTGTTCTCCACGCGCGGGAACCAAATCGAAAACATGGACTTGATAAATCCCTACATGAGGCACCACAGCTTCGTCAACCAGAACAGCGTCCCGTCGGTGAACAGAAGTCCGTCCATGCAGCACATGAACGGTGCTGTCCTCAGCAACGGCTTCGTGGACGTTCCACACTCGGATTATCAGAACATGACGGGTCGCGACCATGTTCTGGATTATCATAGTGCTGCTGCGGCGGCATACGCAAGCCACAACAACAATAATAATAATAACCCGCTGATGCTGCTGAAGGGACCCAAGCATGGAATGGATATGAAATCTGGTCGATCCGGCGAAGACTCTTCGACGCCACCGCCTCTGCTCTCCATGGATGGTACTTTGCGAGGCGCCGATCAGTCGTCGGTTGCATCCTCGCGCCTGCAGTCGGAGAGCCCGGACTGCAACAACTCGCTCAACAACCGAAGCCGCTACGAGAACTCAAGCCCTGGCGTCGACAGTTCGAAATCCTACCCTGTCAGCCATCGCAGTAGCGACGAAGCTGGCAACAGCGAATCAAGTCCACCGCCTCTCGACTGCAGCCCGGAGAATCTATCGGCTAGAAAATACGGTATCTCAATGACCAACAATGTACACGGCTTCAGCAACAACAACAACAACAACAACAACAACAACAACAACAACATGCTTGACCACAAGCTTCCTTTGAGTTTCCTTGGTCCGCCGCTCGCTGCCTTGCATTCCATGGCCGAAATGAAGACTGCTTCGGGTCAAACGAACGTCGGGTTCGGCAGTCATCCCGGCGTGCATTTGAGCAGAGAAGGCGGCGGAATATCGACCACGGCGTCCAGCACCACGACTCATGCCCAAGGAGCCGCGAACCCGCACGGAATCGACACAATCCTGTCGAAGCCCCCACCTGTTACGTCATCCGGACTGAGTGCGCTCGCAGGAGGTAAATTTTTCTAGGGCCCAACAGCACAGCCCAATAACGTTTGTTCATGACAGTTTATTTTATGACAGTCAAAGAATCGAAAACCTTTTTTTTGCCGGTTCAATTTGATCTAGTCTAAATATCGTTTCTAAAATTTGGCTAAACGTTTGGTGGTGTCAAAGATGGTGTTCTGCTTTTATTGGCTGCGTTCCCTTCCATCTTTTCCGAGGAGGTGGGTCTTTTTACACAGCCGCTCAAACTGACATGCTTGTTAAGTTACCTAATACTGTCGTTACCCAATAAGTCGTGTTTAGCATGTGTTTCAGTTTCAAAATTGTGGTTGCGCCTTCGCAGCCGATAGCCTTTAGTTGCCAGTTTTGTCTATCATCAGCTGTGTTGTGCTTATTACTGTATGAATATGGGAAACTTCAATAAATAAGAACTTTTCAGGTGGAATACCGCGATTCTCAATCGCTGCCGCCGCTGCTGGGATGGCGCAGTACCTGTCGCAGAGTCAGGGAGCACCACTCAAAGCGCACCCGGCACACATCGTGGATCGGACGCATCTGTACTGGCCCGGACTTCAGGGTCTCGTCGCGAATCCGATGGCGTGGCGAGAACGTTTGTCAAATACAAGTGAGTAACAACAAATAACTGTTAGAGTTTAAGTTTACCCTTTACCGTATGAACGACTGTATGTATGCCTTTCCGTCTGTCTGCCCGGCCAATAATCAAATATCCATGACATTTGGAATACCCATATACGTATGTATGTATGTCCAGTGGTGCACAAAACAAATGCAACTCATGCAGAAATCAACAAGTTTTGCCGCTGTAACGGTTTACTTGTTGCTTAATTGTAATTTTTATACAAAATTGTAATCGTAGTCCTTGAAGAGATTTTTTAGTTGGTTTCTTAAAATATTATATTAATATTTTTTGTCAGATGGTGCGAGAGAAACTTGGTTTTGAATTAAGAAAGCGGATTTTGGGCGACCATTCTACTGGAATATCGCAGAAAAATATTTCTTTAAAGTATAACAAAAAAATGTGCAGTTTCTTGTACCATTATTGCTCGTTATCATAAAAAAATCCCTTTATTATTTCTTCACAACTTCTTAGAGATCTTCAGCTAGCGATTTGTTTCAGAATTGTTTGCAGACGCTTGTTTAATGTCTCTTTTCGTGCTTATTTCCCAGAAAAAACCATTGATTTCAAAACGTAATCAAATAAAAAGACTAAAGTCAGGGACCATTGAAACTGGTTCGTTTAAAAGTGGAAGGCCGTCTTTTTAGTGAAATTTAACACTATCGGAAGCGATGGCATTTGTTACGTCAGACGCCCCAAAGATGCAGACAATTTGATGGTCTGGGGATGCTTTCCTGGGCCTGGGATCGGTCCCATTCATAGAGTGAATGGTATTATGAACCAATACGTTTATAGAGACCCACGTCAAAATGTTATGCTTCCGTTTGCTGACTGAGATCCGTCTTGGATCTTGCAGCAGGACAATGATCCAAAGAACACTTCGAAGCGAGTTTTTTCTTAAAAAAAAACTAAAAAAAAATTCTTTTTAATAAAATCTAATCTCAAACTTTTAGTGGAAAAAGTGTTGTGCCTTATGATTGTAAGCGTATAAGCTAGCTATAAAACCCTTTTAATCGTTTTTTCAAAAAAGGTTAGCGGCTGCGGAACCATTTCCACATACACCATATTCGTTGATTATGTTTTGTCCAACACTGTATACATATACATACATATGTATGTACTATATATTGTATATATTGGAAAAGCGTACTCCTTACACAAAATCTACACAGGAAACGGCTACTCAGTATTAATATTAACTACTGACCCAATAATGAGTGTGACCCACTGAGAGTAAATATATACACATTAAAATTAATTAAGTGGAATATTGTAAATCAGTATTACATAAAGACGTGATCTCGTATCCTTCGACGACTATAATGCAAAAGTTTCCGTATAGCATCACAGGAAGGTCCAGGCCAGTTCAGTTTCTAAAAAGCAAGATTTCGTGAAATTTCTAGTGAGTGCCATAATAATGATTCCAAATTACAGAACAATAGTCGAGGGAACAACGCACAAAAGCAATACAGAGCGACTTTAATATTACTTGATCTTTAAAATGCGGTGGATCTCCTTTCATAAATCAAAGCATAGATAAATAAGCTTCAGATATTATGTGCTCAATACTACTAAATTTTAGATTCGAATCACAGAAACCTCCGAAATCTTCAACCATGTCAATCCATACCACGAGAACTGCGCACTGCTAATTTAATAATCAAATTTAGAAGGCTTAGAAGATTTCGAAAAAGATAGCTAAAATTAGGGGAAAATTATTCAAAGAGCACCATTTTTTGAAATGACCAAAACCATCTTCAATTGAATGGCAATCACCGAATAATCGGCGAATAAAAAACAAATAAATTGTTATCTTGAGAAAGTAATAATATTAATTTTAATAATATTAATAATATAATATTAATTAAGTAATAACTTGGGAGAAATCGTTTATAAAAATAAGAAAAAATGATGGCGCCACAGGGTGTACCTTGAGGAGTACCAGAAAACGCATTCATTAGAATTATGGGTTTGAACGAATTTCCGACAGCTTCCGAATTTCCGAAGTTTGGTTTGGAGACAACCCGGTTTCGGCGTTGTGCCATCTTCAGTTCCGTGCGCTGTCGGAAAAATCGACAAATATGAAGAAACATTAATTAAAAAGTTAGCCTTCGTGGAGCCAATTTTACATGATAGCTTTCGATCGGATAGGAAACTCTGAACGAATTTTAGCAGTTAGATAATCCAAAATGACTCAATTTTACCAAAAGTATACTATGATCAACAGTATCAAACCTTTTTCAAAGTCAGCATTACTTTATGAAAGTCATCCAATTGGATGTTGTTCAAGAGCATTCACAATATGCTGTGTGATTAAAAGCGAATTTCAGCAGGTAGACCGTCCAGGAGCAAATCCATGTTGCTCCAAATAACTATTTTTTAAACCTGATAGAATATATAATAGATTCATTAGATTTCTAGATATATTAGATTAGATATAACTTGGATATGGCACATTAGATACACTCTACATACCAGTATTTTCGATACTGCACTAAAACATGCAGCAACACACGTAACACAACGTAACGCAACGCTTTCATATTCTGATATAAATTATATACATACACTCAAAGAAAAAATATGGTTCTCATAATCATAATTTTAGAGAACAATACTATGGTTGGATTTGATGGTTAATTCAAATATGTAACATTTTTAGATCCACAATAATTATAGTTGCGAAAGAAATAATTTTGGGTAACACAACAAAAATTCATGGTGGATGGAACAAAATTATATTTATTGGTATTATTTTTATATTGCAGCAAATATGTTGTATGTTTCCCACAAAAAATCTTTTGATGGAGGCAATTAGAACCATGATTATATAAATCGAAAATTTTGTTATTCGCAATCATTGTTTTGTTGCAGCAAACATAAGTTGTTTTACCTGTAAAAATAGTACATTATAGTGGTAACTTCAAGTATAATTGAATGGAATGTACCCTCATCTTGTAGATAAGCAAGGCATTTTAACATAGATCCCTCCAATTTTTCGAACACCAGCCCAAAGGATTGTTCACTTCAAAACCATCGAAATATATGAAAAGGGGCAAGTATAATAGGTCCACTGAATCCCCAAATTCCTTAACTTTTTCCTGAAAGCATTGTGACTGTATAAAATTAAAAATATAATCTTTACTTTTTTAAACATTAAAGCATTCATATACATATATAAATAACAGTGGTACTTACCCAATTGCCAAAACTAGAAAATTAATATTGTTTAGCACTTTTAAGATTTATTTAATATAACTTTTATTAATAACTTTTAATTCGTCTGCACTGAATGAAGGTAGTACTACAAATGTCAAAAAGAACCAAAAGAGCACATGTAATGGATAGATTTCACCACATTATGATCCCAGCAAACATGCTATGGTTAGATTTAATCATACTATTTTTCTAGTAATCATACATCTTTTTGGGTACGAGCACATGTTTAGATTTCACCACATTATGTTACCAGCAACCGTACATAATGTTAGGTGTAATCACAGTTTTATGATACAGCGAACTATTTGTTATGCAAATATCATGAATCCACTTTTTATGATTGGAATAAACATGCCATATAGTGGTGGTATTCATAATATGATTCATATGAATATATCAATAATTACTACAAACATTTACTTGCAAATATAATGAGAGTAACCATAAAATGGTTGCTGCAAACTTGCATCAACCATGTTTTTTCTATCAGTGTACATATTCGGACGTACTTTTCACAGAAAAACTCCAAAACTAGGGTCCATTGAAGGACAGGTTCCTGGTTCGGAATCAGTAGCCTCATAACTAACCGAGATTGCATTACCTGCTCTCGGCCTTTGATACTTTTCCTGGCTCTGATATGGCTCTGAGACACCACAGCAACGCAGGTTATGGCATTCGCTGTTAATGACATCAATCAATGAGTCAACGTTTTTGGCCGCCCTTGATCGCTGCAATCTTTCAATGATCTTCATTGAAACCAGATGATATGCAAGAAAAGGACGCTGTTGATCTGTTGTGCAGTTGAGGATGAGATTCCGAGAGCAAGTCCGGGATCACCGTTTGATTGCCTGCTCCATTAAGTTATGAAAACAACCTAATTAACCATAATAAGGTTTCATTGTCGCCCTCATCAGCATCGCTATAGCACCGTCCATCTCATTTGTTTTTATTGTGACGCAACAAAAGAAGTAGCTCGCGGCTTGGTGCTGGCGTAATTACGGATCCTCCGAGAACGAGGCTTCATTGTAGCATTGTAGCGTATTCGAGGTGTCAGTCTGTGTCGCCGTTGCTGTCGGCGCTCTCCTCGATTCCGGTTTAAAATATCGAAGAAATGGGATAGCTGAGTGTGTAAAGCCACGTGTTGTTTGCTCACTGCTTTAGGAATGTTAACACATTTATCAGGAACTTAATGATCTGGCATTACTCACCACATAAAACGGCGTATATAAAATAATTAAATGATAATTTCGTAGAAGTGTTGGGCACTAAATACGCAGGCTGCATAAAGTAGCAAGCCAGAACTTTTAATTAGCGAGTTGAACAGCTGATGCAGCAGGTTCGATTCTTACTACTCTTCACTCCTACTCCTCCCATTCATTTCGAAAATCAACGCATGTCTGCTTCTCCATTCAAGTCTCCGCCAATCTTTTGCTCTCTTCCTGTTGTTCTCGCATATTAAACAATCTTGAAGACCTATTTTCGGTTAGTTTCGAGCGTCAGCTTGCCGACCTCAGCGCTCAGTACAGCCAGCAGCATATCGTTTGCTTTGCTTTCACCTTTGCTCCTCGTCTTCCGCTGCGCTCCTACACATCCCAGCCGTTTTCTCCGCCCGACACGAGCCACCGTCTCGCTTGAAAACCCTGGAGCGCTCAAACACGTATCAATGCTCTCCGAATATGCTAGCCTTGGCACAGAATAATGCTCGTAGTACCATTGGGGGGGGGGGGGACTTCGCGCCTTGGCTGCCCAATACACACAGAGTGAGTTTGTTTATGTGCATGTATCTTGTCATGTTAACACGGCACCAACACCATTGAAGCCTCCTCCATGTGCGCTCACCATGTCGAGGGTGGACCTGTGCCAGTGTGTCTGTGTGTGTGTGTGTGTGTGTTTCCCCCCTTCTTGAGTTTGTTTTATGGGCCATTCAAAGCTTTGGAGCTTTTAAAAATGGCGTATTTTACAGATTGAAAATGTTTTAAACATGATGTTGAAAGTCGTAGACATGCGTTTATTTACATACGCAGAGCAGTGTTCCGTGTGTGTGTGTGTGTGTGTGTGTGTTTACTCATAGTGCATGTGTGTTTATTTATGTGTTTAGGCATAGGTTTATTAATAAAATGCGCACCACCTCGCAGTGTACATATGTACATTGCACATACTTTGGTGTTGTTCTCTGATTTGATCACAAAAAGTTGCAATAAAAAACTTCATTGATATCATAATCCAATGCGGATGGCACGCTTATCGACATTTAATGAATTAGCGTTGTGGGTTGGAGCCTCGCGTGGTGCATCGGTGTTTTAATATACATACTATGGTAAAATATTGTAGTAATATAATTGAATAAAATTAAGTGAACTCGATCGTCTGCATGTCTCCGAGTCTCACGTGTGGGTTGGCATTTTAATTGCATGCACTTTATTGGCAGTCGTTGTAGTGGTGAATTGCGATTACTGACTTTTTCACAGACTTTTTCATGCGATTTGGAAATGCAATGGAAGTAACACAACTATTATTAACTGCCAGATGAACGTATTTCCTTTTTGTTGCTTAATTATCTGAAATGAAACCGAAATGCAGTAAGTTTTCTGTGATAGAGATAAACCGTTATTAACTTAACATAACAAATTAACATAAGATACCTTATTATTATACCATTATACCATTATACTATTATACCTTAATTATTATACCGTAAGAAAGATGTGACACTTCCCAGTGGGTTTGTTCACACTCAAAAACATTCAAGCACGAATGTAAATAGGAATGTTTTTGCAAGCATCCAGTCCAGATTCAGACTAATTATCTGGATATAATTTGAAGATTATACTATCTTAGAGTAGAGTCGCAATTCTGAGGCCACATACCAAAACCACATATCTTGAGTTAGGACGAAAATGAGTTCTTGCCACTATTAAATTGCGCTTATTCAACTATAATTTGAATATTTCTTTGCAGAGGTTATTCTCTAAAAAACACACAGCCTAAGTTACATTATACTAATTATTATATTACATTATACATAATTACATTACATTTATACATCACATTATACTTATAATATATATATAATTATGCTATTGCATTATTTTTGCCTCTTTCACTCTATTTATATTTTCATATACACATACTTATATATTTTCAAAATAAATAAATGAACTGAAACTGAAATAAATCTCCTGAAAAGTGAACCAAGTCGAGTTAGACTGTTACGTCTTGTGGCCATAGCCAGTAAATAAAACTAAACTCACTCTCTAAATACAAAGCTCAGGAAATGAAACACTTTCGTTGCCGGTTAACTTCTGGATTCTTCCGTTGCTGGTTTAAAGGCCGTATTCACATATTTTATTATCGTTTTTATTCAACTTTTACCATATACGAGTACATGTGTTTGTTTGCTCTATTGATTAACTATAATAGTACCTTGCAGATCATCCGAATACAACACTTGAGCTAGTAAGTAGTTACAACTGAAGATGTTCATATTCAGAATTAATTAATAATTAATAATATAAACTTAAATGGCAAAACTAAATAATGTTCAATTTAAGATTAATTAAACACACATTAATTAAGATTTAAGATTAATATGTTTTTACAAACTTATTTGAACGGAATTTCATGAAATTTAGGTTCGTCGCCAACATAAGAATTCAATTGGTTACTTTAATAAATTGTCGTTTACACAGAGTTGCGTTTAGAGAAAATATGATCACTTAGCTTTTGAAAACTGAACCACTTTTGTGAAAACAAGTTGAGCCGAGCGTTTGTTGGGGGCACATTTCAGGGTGTTAATGGAAAATATTAATCCGGGCATGGCTGAGGCGTTTATGAGCAACTGTTCCGAAAAGTGCGAGTGTATTCGTATCAGGCGCTTATTTCACGTTGTAAACAAATCATTTATAAAAGAGATTGCGACCGGGGTCGGCGGCGCGGCGCGGCGCGGCGCGGCTCAGTGTCAGTGTCAGCGGCTGGCCTCAGCTGTGTCCTCCAGGCGAGTGCATAAAAAACTGCTACCATTTTTCTGCTTCGAGGGGATTACGTCAGGATGCCGTTTCCCTTGTTTTTGTGTCTACATTGATACATGCGTCTGATGAAACACGGCTCAGCGTCGCGCTTGTCAGTCCGGCGAAGTGTTGGCTGTGAGGGCGTTTTGTTTGCTTCGATTATGATTCTGGAAGCCGCAATAAATTTAACGTTTCTGCACTTTTATGAGCCAGGATTTGCGCCCTCAGTGTCGTTATGATGACGATAATGGCCCCGAATTGAAGAATGACGGTGAGTTTTCATTTTTTATAAAAACGGTGTGCGTTCAATCTTGTTTTTTGTTTTTCTCGTTAAATAAATAAAATTTCGAGATGTTCATTCGGACGATTTCGTTTGCGGAGTACTGCGAAAGGACGGTTTTCCACTGGAAGCTGGCTCGTGGATCATGTGGGCCATATCCCACCCACATGCGGGCAGCTACTTAAAATTAATTAAAATGCGAGCCGCATTTTCTATGTCGTCTGTCGTGTTAAAACACATAATCTCAAGGATAACACGGCGCTTAATGAGGCGAGGCGGCTTCATTGCCACAGGGTCGTTACACGTTGCGGTAAAGCATATTTTAATGTCACTTTTGCCCGACCGACGATGTTCATACTGTTGCTCGAGAGCAGTTCGGGCCGCAATGTAAATCCACATCCACAGCCACATCCACATCCTTGTTTAAATTAATTTCAATAATGATTTCACTCAGCAGCTCAAAGGATCCTTTTCCGCCGAAGCACCGCCTGCCACCACAAGCCAGGAGCGGAGCGGGAGAGCCAAATCAGAGTTAATGAATATGGGTTCATTTAGTGCCTCCTTGCAAGCTCGGGATGTTAGGGCGGATGGGAGCGCGGCACGGCAGCAATAATTATGTGCGCATATGTGTGCGATTTGGCATCCGTGCCCTGAATTTCAAGTGCCCATGTTCGCCTTAATTGCAGCTCGGGTTTTATTGCTCCATATAAATGTTAACGTTGGGCCTCGTAAACACTTGTAAGCGGATTCTTAAATTCAGCCGTGTGCCGACATATGAGCGCCCGCTGCCGGTGGAAGGACTCTTCACCGGACAACAAGTAGCTTCAACCGCTTCCAAAAATGCTGTACTGAAGCATTTGCATTCACTTGTTCCTGCACGGCATCTAGCAGAGCCAGCAAAGCCAGAGGTGCCATTAAGGGATATCTTATCCAGTCCTTAGAGTAGCCACCAGAGGAAGCTGTCCTTCCATCGTCAGCCTGTTCCTCCCATTTCGTTGCCGTGTCGCCGTGTCGCTGTGGCGCCCCCCTCTTGCAGGCCGTAAACACTTTGCGACTTTACGACGCAAACAATTTGTATGCCCCGCAGCCACTTCTGCCGAGCGAAATCATTTCACATAATTAGGGATCATTTAATAATGGGGTGACATTAATTGGTGTGCCTGCCTCGACGGTGGTTGTGAGCCTTCCGCTGCACGGTTGGCTTGCGAGTGCGAGCCGTACGGGGGCGGGGGCCTTCGAACAGAAGGCGTTTTGTTTCGGCTTGTTTTATTGGCTTGATGGCATAAAATGGAGGCACTTAAGTAGAATCTCGCCCCGCCGCCGAAGCTGCTGCTGCTTCATTTGCTCACTAATTGATTAGTATTTTTAGTGGCACAGCTTCATTGAGGCTCGCAGCTATTCTCAGTAAATTTGGCTTCGGACTGCCTCCCAGCAGTGCAACCGGATCGTGCTTCGTTGACACAAAGTGCCGCAATTAACTTGCGGACAATTGTTGTTGTTAATTGATGTATTTAATTGTGATGGTTACAATTCACAAATCGGCCATCGCAGCAGCAGATTGTTTTAGCAGTGGACACCGTTTTGCCCTAATGAGGTCCAATTAGGGTCTTTTAAATGCCATCACATTGTGTTCGTCGACAAGGAACTGCTTTTAATTAGACAAACTTGTAGGCAGGCGTTCTCGGAGTCCCCTCCAGAGTACTCAAAGAACAACTCAAGTTAAACTCAGTTAAATTGCAATAATTAATATCTATCTTTCTATCTTTTTTTAAAACACATTACCAGTCTTTATTTATTTAGATATTGCAGTCTACGGAATTATTTATTACAGACTACATACTAAGCTTAATTTAAAAACGTCTTTAAACTGACTTCTACTGGAAAGCTTAAAAAATAGTATTGAAAAAGTTGTAGTCAAGAGATCGGGAGGTACTTCCAGCATGGGTCATGGATTTGATTTTCCGCTCCTTCCGGACCCAGCCACTCCCATTTGCAACACTGGTACGGGGATGGAGAGCTTCTGGCGTTTCTTTTTTCTTCTTTGTCGGCCACTGAGCAAAACCAGTACTCTTATGAAACACACCGTTTTGCCTATTAATCAAGCCAGGTTTTCACGATGTTTAGCGAATGCTGAAATGGCCGACCGGCGTCGAGCACATCTGCGCACCAAATCAAAGCTAATTGAGATAATTAATAACAAGAAGCAACAGCATGCCGAGAGGGGAGGAATGCGGCCGGTCATACCCCGTGTATGAGTGCAGCCCAAATGGAATGGAATCGTTACAAATGTAACAGTACGATGCTACTACGGTATGCACCGTAGCTAACGGTACTGTGTCCGATAGGGAAGAGGAAGCACAATTCGGTTCTTCGTGCATAATTCAATAATCAGTTCAATTAAGGATTAAGCCGATTTATGTATTAATATGTGTTGGCATTAACTCACCTTCATTAACCATGTAAATTTGAATACATTTTAAATGACAAATAAGAATAATTTTAAAATGTTGATTTATTAGATTAGATTCCATCTTTCGGTCCCGGTAGCGATTGACTACTATTACAATTGCGATTAGGTTTGAAGTACAATGCTTAGAATTGTTATATAGTGTGGGCCATCGGCCGGTTTCTTTTTGAATTACTCTTCTAATTATTAATATTTAAATATTGAATAATGATTGAATTTGAACTTTCACAGCACTTTTAAAAAGAAACCAGCCGATGGCCAACCCTTTATTTATTATACATACATATGTACATATGTATCATGTATCACAAAATCCCCGCGAATTGCAACATTTGGGCAATGAAGTCGAACCAAGATGACATTTCAAATATCTTCCTTATTTACAGTGTCTGCGAATCTGTCCCAATCGCACGGTCATCATCATGCCAACGATAAGGATGGAAAGAAGAAGCACACTCGGCCCACTTTCAGCGGTCAACAGATTTTTGCCCTCGAGAAAACGTTCGAGCAAACAAAGTATCTGGCGGGTCCAGAGCGGGCGAAGCTAGCGTATGCCTTAGGAATGACGGAGTCCCAAGTGAAGGTAAGTGCTATTAGTACCCTAAAGTTACAGCACTCGCAGAAAACCGAATCCAGTTGAGTTGGATTGGAATTAGCGGATGGTTGCCCGTCTTAGACGAACGTGGATACGTACCCGGTCGCATCGAAATTTACATATTTATTGAAACGCAAATCCAGCGGATTTTAAAATACCGGGGCCATTTGGGAAGAGTGTGTCGCCGCTTTGGTGGGAGGAGCAAATGCTGTGTGTGCCGCTGCTGCGTTACACGTCTGCGGCTGCAAACTTAAATCGCTTGATCCCAGTTTTGAGTTGCGTCTAGCTGAGATGAGTTGAATTTGTTATCAAAACAAATCCTTTTGTCATCAAATTTGTGAGAACTCGGCAGATAGCGTCCCCACACGTGTCGGGCGCACCGCTCATAAATACACGCTGCTGCGCGTCACTCAAAAAGTAAAATTTTAAATTAAACGGCTCACGTTCGACAGCGCTGCCGAGTATTTAGTATCTTCCTTACACACACACACACGAATTGATGCGTGTGTGGTTGTGCCATTACCAGTTACCAACCCAAAGCCATGCCTCGCCACGAGCCGCTGCTGAAGTATGCTCGCCCAACTCAGAGGCGGTTGCTTACGCGGCCCTTGAACACTTCATACGAATGGAGACTGCTGTAGACCAAAACTAGAGCATAGCCGACGCCCTGTCATTGCAATTAAATATTCCAATTTTGGCTCATCGAGCGTCCCTCACTCTCCTGAGCCACGTCCGCCGCACACCATGCCGTGGGTGGCGCTGAATGACTGGAGCCGTCGACTTTGAGCTGTTCGCTGCTGAGACTGTTCTGTTTGAATAATTTATCAAAATTATCTAAACTGACAAATCTCGGGCTCAATGTACTTGTTGTAACACACTATTTAATGTGTTCGAATGTCGTCCCAAATGGTCCTCAGCAGTTAACATTGCAGGATCTGCTGCTGCCAACATAGCGTAGTTCGTCCGCCCTGAATGGGTAACTTTTGGCACTTCGCCTCGTCGCGTCTGCACTAACCATCATTTCAAAGCCTTTCCTCTATCTCTCTCGCTCCCGCACTCTCACGTTGCCACATTGTCTTGTTCCAGACCAGCCGCAGCCGCAGCCAGTCGCGTTGTGTTCGCTGCAACCCATGGCTGCAGCCAGCCATCGGTCGTCAGTCATCAGGACCGGGTGTACGAGCAACGTTTTAATTATGATTGCAGGCAATTATTCTTGTCAAGATCATATTTCGAATCCTACTTGCTCGAGACACGCAGGCTGGCCCGTGTTGTGGGCCGTTTCGACTCATTTGCATTTTTGTCATTTGCTGCTGCGTCAAATTTGCGTGCTATCGAAGGCCGTCACTCATGAGCAAGTGATGAGCTGGGGCGATATTCGTAACACACACACACACGCACACACACATACGCAAGCATTCACACAAACACAGCTACACTCATATGAGTGTGTGAATGATCCTGCCTATTGTTTTCTAATTGAATCCTCGTGTGCTTGGACACCATCTTAGCAAGGATACACATGTAGATGACTGCCATCAACTCCATGTTGATGTGTGACTCCAGCACGTCGTACCGCACCACAGCCTGCTCAGGATTTGCTCAGTGAGTCGGTGTGTGGCGTCGTAGCACTATATTCACTCGTAATTAATCATCTCCCCATCATAATCGCAGTCGTGCCATCGCCGGACGACAGGCCAAGATAGGCATCGGGCTTAGTTAAGTATTCAATTGCGTAATTTTGAGGAATAAATCAGGACGGATAATTGAGCATCGTGGACGTTGAATTAATGGTCCAGTGAAAGCGATTACGACACGTTTTAAAGAACCTCAAATCACAGCAATGGATTGAAATAGGTTTTACAGCTATAGTCAGACCTGAAAGGCCTCATGACCAATCGTAAATTTAGTCTCTAAGCCTCATAATCTCTTGCTGAATCATTATTATATTTCCCATAAAATCTGGAGAACTGGAGAAAGTTTATTCGGTGCTATTTGCATTGAGATTGTAATGTTCAAAAAATAAGAATGCAAAATTTAAACTTGTAGAAAAGAAAGAAAACCTGCCCACGGAGAGGATAATAATGCTTATAATAATGAGTACATAGTTACTTTTCTACTACACAGTAAGTAGTCCTTGTCCAGAATCCGCAAACAAGATTTTCAGTATTTGCGGTATCCCGGAGCAAGAGATGGCAATTTCTATATTTGGAATCACTTTGGGACCATGGCTACTTTTAGTATTCGCCTGCCTCTGGCTTCACAATGAATTCTCAAAAGCAACACGACTTTTGATCTCCACAACGACAACTGACACTGATCTGCGATATTCACTACACTAAGCCTTGCGATAAGCAATGTGAGAGAAAACTGTACAGTGTATTCTGCGTTTCTCTGCGGTCCTTTCTCCAAACTGGATGCAATACACAGCCAAAATAGCATCTCCCGATTGGACTCACATTATATCCGAATATGACTGAGGTCCCTCCAACATGGGCCAAAATTTCAGCAGAAGTGACATGTTGAGCGATCGTATAAATCACACAGCAATAAAACATCACTCAAACCATCACTCAAAATGAAATTTATTGCAGTTATTAAGTGCGACCAAAAAAGGTCTGTCGTGCCTTTTGTTTGATTTACCAAATCGAGCTGTTTGTTGTTGTGAATTTCATGGCGTTCAATAAATATTCAGTGGGATGTTTGTCTACTAAAACAAATTTCGATTTGGCCAGCACATTTATTGTTCGTGTTGTTGGTGTGTTGTTGTTAGCCCTTTACTCGTGCACTGAGAATATTTTATTTTAAACTTATTACAATCCCCTCCCTGTGCGATATGCATGCAGCCATTTTATTCGCTTTTATTGCACCTTCGTCCCTACCTTGCAGTGTGGGCCATGTGCGGCATCTTGCCGCTGCCGCCTCTGGACCAGCCTACGATGCTAATCGGACCCCGTCGCAGTTGGCTCTGCTGGATGTTTATTATCCGAGCATAAATCCTATGCGAGGCAAATTGATTGGCACGATGTTTGATGGACTTTGACATGGAGACGTCATAAATTTTCGAGTTGCAATAAAACTATCCATTGAATAAATCGTTCTCGTTCAGTAAATTTGGGATTTCACGCAGTTTTATCGCAGAAGGCTGAGTGCAAGATGTGGCTGAATTTGATTTATTCAAATTTCTACAAATTAGCAGACTTCCAAGAACTACGCCTATCTCTAGCCAACGAGGCACAGACACAGACACAGACACAGACACAGACTTCATTCGATGGCCTTAAAAGTCATGAGCAACTCGGTACGAATAGCTTTACGGTTGTCTTCATTGCCACATCTCTGCTGCTGTTGTCGCTCTAAGCGTCATTATGCGATATAAAAGACAATTAATATGCTCTGAAAATAACTAACCACAGCTCGGTCGGCGTAAGAGCAGGCGTGCGAGCGGGCGAGCGGGCGGGCGGGCGAGCAACTCTGCGGACCGGAATCGCAAACCGATGTTTGTACATAATACAGGATCATTAAGGATGCTTTTCATGGTCATTACTCTGGGGCAACAGATGTGGCCAACTGCCTCCATCCTCCGCATAGTCGTCCCGGGCGATAAACCTCAGCATCAGCATTTTTCCTTTCCGCTTTGCATTCAGCAGTCAGTTTACATTCTCCTCGTATACACCCGGGTGTGAAGCTATTTTGTGTTCGTAAACAATTTTTATTTCAAAGATGAATTAACTATACACTCGCACGCACTCGCCTCCATACGGACTGATGGAGTATCGGGCGGAGGGGTGGGAAGCTTCACAAAGACACGGCTAGTTGAGTCTTGGAACCTTGCAAATCGACTAGTGTTTTAAACAAATACACTTTTCATTTGGGGCTGTAGGAATTCGTCTTCTTGGTCAGCCAGTCCGTCGGTCGCTCACCGTACGACGATCTGAGTTAATGTCCTCATGAGCTGGCTATGATATTTCGGCGGTCAGAAGCTTACCATCGATTGCGAACGCAATTGTTATGCGCCTGCACCATATGCTGCACACTGCCCGGAGTCTTCTCATACTCAGCCGATGCGGTGTGTGTGCCCAAAGACGTTAGTCATGGTTTTTTGCTGCTCGCCTTTATTTTGCTTTAATTGAGGGTTAACCGGCTCTGATGATGCTCTTATGGGGTGGTTACGGGGCTGCACTTGTTCCGCACAAGGCTGCAGGGATGTGATACCCTGCGTCAGCTGCCAGTCCCCTCCTAAATCAACCTGCGAGTGCTCTAAAATATTCAGCTAATTAAGTCTAGTTTCTTCAAATTATAGAGAAGCTTGGACAATATCTAATGCAATGCTTTTACTTCTAGGTGTGGTTCCAGAACCGTCGCACGAAGTGGCGAAAGCGACACGCTGCGGAAATGGCCACCGCAAAGCGAAAACAGGACGACGTCGGCGGTGACAACGACGGAGACTGCAGCGAGGCTATGGACAGCGACACCGAGAGCCTGGACATGGGCGAGCACCCCACGCAACGGAAGCGGTGCCGCATGGAGGACAACTACCGTCATTAGGCTTTCCTTGGAGCACAGCAAGAGACGCTGATACTAGTGCGGAGCGCGGGATTTCTATTGATCTTGTCTTTCAAAGGCCCTTTAAGCTTTTTACTTTAACGTTACACCTCTACAAATGCATGTTTAATTTAAATTTGAAAATCATGGATTGTAAATACTTTTATATATGTATGTATGTATGAAATCGACAAATGTTACAGGCAGCATTAAGTGTAAACTGTATTTAAATGTATGAAGGGGCCTTGGAGATCCATCCGTGCAGTGTAAGCGACCGATGGAAATCGAGCGATGTGCGAATTTGTGCGGTCCATCCTTAGCCCAATTCTCTCGAAGTGTACTTTGTCTCTTAGACTCCTTGGCCTCCAAGGCCCTTGGGTAGTATTTGAAGAACATGTTGTATAATACTGCACCATACTGTAAATGATGATTTAATAGTATTTAAACTACTTATTTAAGGTTTTAGTTTTTACGAAGGTTTGAAAGATCCTCTCAATATTATTGATAAAAGTATTACTTAACAAACTTGCCGTACAAAATAAGGATACCAAGTTATTGAAAAGGAATTTCCGAAAAGATAATAAATAATAATTACGAACATAGAGAAGAATTTGATTTGAAAACGTGGATACATGGAGATGACAGGAAGTCGGCACGAAGCCTTCAAATGTTAACAGTCATTGTTCACAATTTCTCGGAGAGCAGACAGTCGTGAAAGTCAATCAGCAGCGCACTGAGATTGATTGAATGCCAGTGTGCCCGTCGAATCCGCTAAGCGGATCCATTCACTTTTATAGCAGAATAATAGGTACCAACAAACCTGTTAGCCTGTTAGGAACGTCTTCCATGTTCGCGTTAGGCTCGCGTTCGCTTTGTTGTTTCTGTGAAGTAGCATAGCAGCCGTGCGCTTCACGTACCTGTTCTTGAACGCCGTACTCGTTACTGCAATTGGCTGTTGGACAGCGGGTTCCGTTCATTCATCATCATCATCTTGAGGAAGTTTTCTTAATACTGAGCAATGGTACAAAGAGTGGCCGTTGCCTCGGTGTGTTGTGGCCGCCTTAAGGCCCCCATTAGCAGAAGTATGGTAATTATTGCCACCGCGCGTTCGTCATGCTTGCACCTCTTTTAAAGTGTTTTACGGTGAAGCCGTTGAAGCCTCTACGCCGTTGTTTATTTACTAAAGTTATTACTCAGTCTGGCTACTGAGTAATCCGAGTCCACTAAGTATAATCACTTTCCGATATACCACTCTGTTCCTCAAAATGTTGACTGCACAGGCTGACCGAGCATGCGAATCTGGTTATCTTAACTGGTAAACAATATCCGGGAGAAATGAGAAGGGAATCTCTTAATACCCTCCGCCTTTGTAGTCAAAACCGTCGCTCATTCATCGGCCAACGTACGAAACCGATCAATAACTGCTGGCTGCAAGAGATCCGTGCGCAGGAACTAAATGGTACTTCCTGTTGGCACTTTTGTGTGTGCACAGTTGACGAGGAAGCACAGCGGGCAGTATTCACTGAAAGCCAGTGTTTGCCTTACTGAGACCGCATTCGCACATGAGTTAGAGGACACGCAGAGCAGACACGTCGATCGAAGTCCAGGTGTGCAAGGCTGTTCCCTCGAGGATTTCAGCACTGAAACCTTTTTAAAAGTCAGAAAGTCGATTGAGCTCTGGTTCCTTGGAGCTGTTGTTCCTGGACACTCGCTTGCATAATCGGCTTTGCAATTGTTGAGTTCCTTTTTCCGGGTTATCTTTAATTATATTAAATCGTTTAAGCAAGTTCTGGTTATAACAAGGACGGTATTTATCCGACAACGGTTTGCCAGACACGATTATAATTATTCAAGGTTCTAAAAAGTAGTGTGATACTTTATTATCATATATGTAAAATACATATGATGTATGAAGTTTTGTAGAAATTCGACATTAAAAAAATGATTCTTACAGATGTGAATATCCCCAAACATCTCGTCATTTTTGACCAAATAGCGGCCAACTGTGTCCTTGTTGTTTAAACGAGTTTGCTTGTAATCGACTTTATAATTCACGTCCAATTCGAATCAGAAGACACAAGAAGGCTTTCCTGAAGAGTTGTAACGACTTGGGTTTTACAGAAGAATTCGTTACTTCATGAACCAGAGTTCTTATAACATCACCGCGATGGTGTGAGTTTGGAAAAAGCCTCTTTTCACAGCAGAACTATTGTGTCACCTGAATACAGTGTGCCTCGATTATCCATTATCCATAAACATTCAAAATGTTTGAAAAATATGCGCATGTACATAGATACTATACATATGTATATACGTATGTAATTAAGCAATACTAAAGAACGATATACACCCAACTCTCGTTTTACTCGGTAGATGCGTTCCAGCGAGAAGCCGTGCAAAAAAAATCGTGTAAAAAAACTTTTGGAAAGTAAATTTATTCATATTTAAATATTTGCACATATTTAAAAATACTATAAAAAAAGACTACAAAAATAATACAGGCAATTACTTAAATTACATACGTAATTATTTTTTTAGTTCAAATAGTCTTGATTTGAATCACTAGATATGTTGAAAAGTTCAATCCGCCTTGAATCGAGAGAAACATTGGACGTTAACGTCGTTGTTTGTTTTTTAAAGAAATTTGTAACAGGTTACTGGGTTTTCGGCTTTTTAAGGTGCTTATACATTTCCTGACACCCGGCCATATATGTATGTACATCTGCGAATTACATACGTTGAAATTTGTGAGGATAGAGCGAGGCTAGGTTGGGATCATGGGTGACAAAATGTTCTTCCCTACTTGCGCCAAATTTCAAACCCTCGCGAATTAATTCAGCTGTTAAGTATGGAATTTCGTCTTCATCTTCGTCTTCGCTACCATGGTACACCCTCACCTGGAACTATTATCACGTCATTCAGATCATTGTCCTTTAAAGGCCTCTAAATTATTAATTCATCGATGTCTGCCGGTGGCAAATTGTCAAAGCCTTCACCCCCAATATCTTGGGACAAAGTTATACTTTCAGAGCGCACAATTGTTGCTTCCATTATGGAGTTTTCAGTTTTGACGCATTCTGGCCATTCCGCGGAACTGACGACGTATAATCATTTGCTTCAGATTGCAGAGAAAACTGTTTATTCAAGGAAAATAAATAAAGAAAATACAGAAGCAACAAAATCGTGTAACTTCTGTCATTGACATACATTCAAACACGCAGCAGTGGAAGTTGTGTAAAGACTTTCAAAAGGAAACCTATTTTGAAAATCGTGTAGAAGAAAAAAGGAGGATCGGCTCCAGTTTTTTGACCGTGTTGTTTCGAAATCGTGCAAAAAAAATGCGTGTAAAAAGAGAGTTGAGTGTATGTACATATTAAAGCTTATGGAACCTTGAATCTTCTTGTCTTTGAACATCTCCTGTCCTTTCAACTATCTTCGTTTTCACTTCTACACATTTTGCAACAATTTTAGTCTCTTAGGTTTAAGTTCGAAATCAATATCTGCTCAGTTCCCCGAAAACAGTAGAATCCAGTCTTCTGTTTGGTCGTAGAAGGGGATGAAGGAGTACATATTTATGTCCATCACCAGAGGCAGCTAACCAGAGCATCGGTTTGACTTATTCTCGTTCCGATTCGGTCTCGATAAACGCGGAACAACGCAGTGCTAAAACTCCATCATGAAAATGAACTGAATCGAACTCTAGTCCAGCGCTGAGTTCAGAGCAGTACCTCATGTGTTCGTTATGTAATCGGAGGCAAAGCAAGTTTATCAATGTGTATGCGGGTTTGAGACTAAGCTGAATGTCTAAGACTTTAGTAACTATTTTTTATATACCATATGCTAGGCTATGCTATGCACGTATGTATATGGTATATACTCGTACATAACTGATTATAAAGCATTTGTTAATATAACGGAGAAACTTTAATTGAAAGCTTTAATTGAGGCTGATAGCTAAGCGCCTGCTATTCAACGGTCGTTTGCTCTTCGGATGATTCGAAGAGCACCTACTTATAATACCAGGTAGAAACTTGATTACTCTGAACCTCTTGCAATTATCATCACTACGCCGCTGTTTTCCTCCTCCGATTAATGGCTTTGAAGTATGGAACATACTTCTCCTGATTTGAATCTGTCGCTCTCGCTCTTTCTCTAAACTAGCAATGCTATTCTCTCTTATGTTCGTCAGAGAAAAACACGCCCCTCAGACTATGGGTGTGTTGTGAGTAAAATGGTTTTACTTTTACGTGTTGTTTCATTTCGTTTCGTTTCGTTTCGTTTCGTTTCATTCACTGAGTATTGTCTATGGATGGAGGGATGTTGCCTTCTTTGTAAGGAGTTTTACTAGAGAGGAGAGCGAATGCTGGAATCAGTGCGCATGGAAGAAATATTCCTGCTGCTGCAATGAAGCCCCAACTGGACGGGGAGCCATCGGAAACAATGGAGTCCATTTTGAGTTTATTGTTTGATGATTCGACGTAGTATGTAGGTATGGTTGTGTGTGCGAGGGTAAAGCATGAATCCAATACTGCATTCACTTCAATGTCGTCCATTCGGGTACGATTACCCCCCGGAGCAGGAGTTTTTCGGGAGATTGTATGTGGGGGCACCTAGAAGCGTACTCGTCGCTGTTGATTGTATACTGATGTTCGTCGAAAAATACCTGCTATTGTTGTCGTTGTTATTGCTTTCGGTATATTCTTGTTGCATTTAAAAATGTTGACTCCAATTTACTTGATATACACAAGTAATTTGAATAATTTAATGATTATGGACTCGCATCAAAACCAGATTTCCCTGCAGATAAACGCACAGATAATAAGGCGTAGATGGCCGGAGGTGTGGTCGGCTATTTGACTTTCGAAATCGCTTTGTCGTCTGCAATGAATTCCAATTTATCTGTACCCAATAATAAGTGTTTTGAGAATGAAGCTCAGCCCAGGACCAGGTTAAAATCTCAGTCTAGGTTACGGTTAAATCTGCAAAGACCCCGAAAATAATACTTTCCACATTGATTACAGCCATTTTAAGAAAGATTGTTGGGCTGTGCAATAGCACAAGTTCTCTGTATTCACATCCTGGAAGAAACTACATACATATGAATGCATTATTTTTTTTAACCCAAACTCGTACTTTCGCCTTTTATTAAAAAGTTAGTTCATTGAAATATGTACATACGTAATACGAATTATTTTAAAGTTCCATATAATTTATCTGCATTAAACTTATTTTCCAAAACAAGTACGGACAAGACTGAGAATTGTTGAAAATTGGCGGTGTTAAATCCAGATCCAGATCTCGTAAACTGCAGGAAGGTCCTCGTGGTTTCAAAAAGGGCACCGTGTTACTCGGTTCCCTCTACAGGCATCCGAATCTCCTGTGATATCTGATTGTTTTCAGAGGAAGATCGGTTGGCAGACCCACGGATGGGGTTAACTCATTAGGAACTGACGCCGATCTACACTTTTCTGTGTTCACTGAGCCTCCTTGAAAGTACCGTTGCAGCATACGTGAATATGTAATGGAGAGAGTACTTCTTTATGTATGTTTCAGAGCATAGATCATCAACTTTCACAGTGACTTCTATGTTGCTACTTTCTGGCTGTTGCTAATTCAATCTGCGAGCAAATATACGATGATATAATGCGAGCACTAAAGGCCATCATGACATTAGACCGAAAGGGAGAAATAAATACCATTAAATCGGGTTATTTATGGCCTTTTAATTTAATAGGTTGGGATCGGCAATGCAATGAGCTGCGATGAAGAGTGGAAATCGAAAAGCGAAAAGCGAAAAGCAAACTAATAAAATTTGCAGGCCCCTTTTCGCTGCGCTTTGCGCTTCATATGTGATCATTGCTTGCTAGCCGCAGCAGCTCATCTCCTCAGCACTCCAAAACGAGGGGTTGATTTATTGTGAGGGGTACTCGTACCCGTTTTACCCACTAGTTAACATTAAAATATACACGGAAAGCTAAAGAAATGTAGCAAGTGCCGATTGTAAGCATCCTGAATGTCGAGACTACAGAAACCGTGCATGACGCACAGAACATTTATAACATCGTCATACGCAATTCGGCATAAAAGTCCACAAAACGTAGAGGCACACATGATTATGCATGAATGCCCTTGTGTGCATAGAATAATTGCATATACATATGTATGTATGTATTTTCGTCAGTATTCTACCCAAGTTCGCTCTATTGCGAGGAAGGGATTATTGAAAATTTCACCCAAAACTAAGATTAGTAGCAAGTGTTGTGATTTTCAATTATTGGGTGCTCACTGAGCAAAGAATAAAAAAATAACTGATGGGAAATTATGAAAGCCGTTGGTTGCTCTCTTTCCAGCCTTTAACGCTTCAGTTGGCCGGCCTGCTTATCTAAGGCGAAAACATCATATACACAAGAAAACCGATTCATCCCTTTCCGGATGTCCTTATAATCACATAATAGAGCACGAAATGTTCAGAATGCAAGCTTTGTATAGTGATACGACAGGCAATGCTGTGTGCTAGAAGTCAATTGGTAAATTAATTTCCGCAATTCAAAAAGCATAAATAAAAGGTGACGAAGGACTGACAGCCTTTGAAAGAATACCATTGCTAATGTCGCAGGTACGTTATGAAACGCAACACAGAAACGCAGACGGGGAACCTACACTGAGAAGAGACACACAAGCCAGGGGTTAGAAGCTGTATACTCGAGCTGTAGACATACGCAGTGGAGAAATATTCCAACAAAATATGTTCAGTGTATTGCCGCAGTACGTATTTGCTTGATTCCCCGATGTAGTCATTAGTAAATGAATGGCCGTTGAGCGTATTAAGCGAGTACGAATTGGTTGTTGGTGATCAATCAAATCATCTGCTCAGACAAAGTCATTCACTTTGTCAAAGCAGCAATCCCCTCTGTACCCTCTGTACCCTCTCTATCCGCTTAAGTGATCCGGATTTTATTACTGCGATCATAGCGCAGGCCTGGCTGCCAAACAAACTGGATGGCTGACTGTCAGTGCCGAACAATGAGGAACTTCGACCGAACCTCCGGCAAGTCATGCTGCGAGTGGCAGATGACAACCCTCGTGATCGTTCCTCCATTGCGACTGCTAATTTCTCACCTCAATAAGCAGGGCTGAAGTCGCCGAATCGTTTAGGATGTTGCACACAGTCAAGGATCGTCAGTAGCAGTTAATTACTGCCAGCTACCAACACTAATGGGTGGTGGAAAGGACCTTAATGAATGCGTGCAAAACATAACAGATTTCATTGCTGTCCGTCCTTCACTGAAATGCGATCCGGATTCGCCAACTTGTTTTGTCCTGTCGATTTGACGCTCAATTATTTTTGACTTCCAATTAATCTTAATGTTATTATAGTAATTGGTACCTATTTTATTTTCTCATTGTTCTCTTTTGTAAATCGGCTTCCGATGTTTGTTGATTCAGTACATCGAGTACAAATTTGGAATGCGAATCGTCCAATCGCATCGAAAAGTGGCCAATGATTTTAACACAGCTGCTTTTTTATTGAAAGTTGCTTTTTGTATTTTTAAGGAGATTAACAAGGACGCATGCACTGGCAGTTCCAGCTCTGGGCAACCAAGGCGTTGTACTGTACAGATACAGTACAAATATACAAAAATACAATTTGTATTTGTTTCGATGTTTTTATACGTAATCAATTGTAATCAATACAAACAACTCCACCCGAAACGCATCTTTCGGGATGTTCGGATGTTGTGAAGCTAACATGGAGACAAGCAAAATGTATGAAGTGAGGATGAAAAGTAAAATTAAATATTACATTAGATTAGATCCACCAAATATTCGAATCTTTTCGTTGCTTTTTGTACTCTAATTTAAGTGTAAACTTAAATAACTAAAGATATTTTAAGCGAAAACCACATTTTAAAACTTGTACGTTTGTTTCTATTCACTAATGCATTTCCCCCACTTTTCCAACCACTTCCCTCTCCACTTCGCTCCCTAATGGAACCAACTCCAAATGTGTTCACACCATAATTAGCAAATAACAAATAGCTGCGCCAGCAAAAAGAACTTGAACGACAACGGCAAGAGCTTTGTTGTCACAAAAACCACTTTGGCAATGAGTTACGTGGTAAATGTTCGGCTTCAAATCCTGGTCACGGCTTGGTAACAAATACCAGTGGCAAGACGATTACTTTCCAAGGCATTAATTAAGATGCTGGCGAAGAGGAGCGAAGAGGAGTAAGTGGAATCTTGTGCGTGCCACCGAACTGCAGCGGCGTCTCCGTTTGATGTACTGCTGCTCTATGCAAACGTGCCGCTCTTCACATGTGGCGTTTGTGGTGGAGCACTCCGAAAGGTTTTTGCATCCTCGGTACTTTTACTTGGCAGCTCCTTGTTGGGCACATACGCGTATACTCACATACTGGACACAGTGTCGACGCCATGATGTCATTCCAATTCAATTATCTACTAGAAATATTCGAAGTTTGCGAGAGCACAGCCACACAGCAGAACTGAAAATAAATACAAAAATTAACACTAAAAGCCCTGTCAAAAGTGCCTGGCTGTGACAACGCAGAGATGCAGGGGATCGTAGCCGCATGATCCAGCGCTTCCTATTAGTTTAAAGGGTACTGGGTAAATATCGTCCTCTACGCTATGCCAGCGCGCTTCGCTTTAAAAGCTTTGCACTGCAACCCCATCTATCTGCAAAAGGACCAGGAACCAGAAAGTTGGGAATCAGATATGCACGATGCGAGTTCTGCTGGATGTGTAGCTGCAAAAGATGTTTACTTGTGGTGCGACACTTTCAACTTGAGGCAGCGCCGGCAGCTCCTGAGCGTAAACAAATTAGCTGTCCTCGTCGTAGACGTTTGTGGTTCTCTCGATTACGAGTGAATAGATACAAATTTGAAAATAATTTTAATAAATACAAACTCGAGGCTGCCAGGCAGATCTCGCCATAAATCTTGAGAAGCTTAATTAAGTTGCTTGTGAGTTGGTTGTAAATCAACGGACATTGCCATGCGGCTTCATTAGGGTCCGCATTCGATTTGTGCCCCACTTGTAAGTGCGTTGTACAAACGCTGTTGTGGACGAATGAATGGGGCACATGGCATAATTAGCAGTCAGCCGAAGCTGTTGTGCCACACCGCGTCACAATTCACAATATCGATATGTGTTTACATGGAAACCTCAGGTATTTAGGAAGTAACGGACGTAATAGGCCAATAATCAACAGAATTGTATTGAACTTCTCGTAATGGGTTAACAGGGCAAGAACACCTTTTTTCATCATAAATATATTAATAAAAGTTTGGCTAAGCGAATTTCTCTTTCCGTCAGGTTGATTTAGCAACCAAATAAATATGTTCCTGAGCCATAAGGCGCGGGCGTCAGGCTGCTCATTTATGTGACGAATAATGAAAAGTGTAATAAAGCCCCCATGAATAAGGAAGCGTGTCACTCACAGGTGGGCCACTCGGTAATGTCGGCGCTGACAACGAGTCATCACATTCAAAATGGTAGTCAATGACGATTTAAAGTCGTCACTTTGTCCGTTCTTCAATCCTGTTCGGGCGAAGCAGCGGCGGGAAAACAGAACTCTAGGAGAAGCCACAACTTCACAGTTCTTCCAATCACAAACCGGGTTGGGTTCCAGTAAGTTTGGCGGAGTTTGGCTGCTGCAAATGTATTTCTGTGTGGAGGAAATGTGGAATTTAAGCGATTTGAATCGCTATCGGATTTTCTGGGTGTGTTTTGCTCCCAACATAGAATAAATCGAAATTGTGCAATAAATCAGAAACGACAGATTTCCTGCGAGTGGAATACGATAAAATAGCAATCGGAGCAGTCGATTTGTATTCTATTTGCGCTGTCGGTACGGCAGGTGTTTTGGGCGGCGTGGACAGAGCCAATTTGAATATTACGCTGGCATAGTTTCCGACCAACTGCATGAATTTGCAATGGAATCGGTGATCGCCAGAGCAGATTCTTGGGCTACCTTTGGAGATTTCGTTCTCCTATTCATTGGACAGAGAAACATACATAGAATGCCAATGTATGCGAGCATCTCGCAATCACCACGTGAATGATTTATATGATTTATTAACGCCATAAGAGAGACGGAGCCAATTTCCTTGTACCTCTTTACCAGAAAAAAGTATCTATCCATGGTATGCTTTCGAGTGTACGAAAAGCAATGACTCCGGGCACGGAAGAATAGCTAGCGAAGTTCGTGTAGCACTCATACTATATTGTAGAGGAGACGAGAGTATACATAGTATATCGTATAGACGGGAAGTTCAAATTGGTCCAACATATAAGCTTAGTCCCGATTTTGTCATTGATATTTGATCAAGATAGTGTATTAAAGTTTCATTTAAAAAATTGTTGGTTTTTACCACTCGTACTTGGTACTTGTAATCAATACAAAAGCAGTATTTACTTTTAAAATCACAATTGTTGTGCATAGACTTCTTTCAACCCCTCAAATTAGGATAAGTGCAGGTATGAACACGTTCAAACTGTCGAGGAAATCCATACAGTGGACAATGTATTTGCAACGACTGGAGATGAATTTTTTCCAGAAGAAGATTTCACACGACAGTTTAAAATTTGTTTATAATTTATTAGATATGATTTGATTTGTTTCAACAACATCAAGAATCCTCGTAGCATAACCTGCAGCATATGCATGATGAGCGGAAAGGCGACACGTGTCCCCATTGGTACCCACAGCAGACGAACCGCAAACCAAATCGACGACAAAATAAACCGTACTTGCCAACAAGCAACTATAAAACGCTTAATGGTTTTTTTATTGTTGTTACATGCGTTTTACACGCAGAAATTTGCACCGTAACGCCTCGACGCCTGCACTCTCGCCGGGCGCCACTGGACGGACGCCATGAAAGCAGCGCTCGCAGGCCGAAGGCGTAAATGACATGCGACAGTCACGTGTCGCCAACGCAAACCCACAAATGAAAAGACGACAACAACAAATTACATAATTGAGGGTAAATAATGAAATAAATTTAGTCAAGTACGGCGGACGAACAAGCAGACCACAATCAGGATGAGTGATGGTTTGTGAACACTTCCGGGACCGCCAACCTGATGCTGAGATTTCATTAGATTAGATTAGAACTGCAACCCCTTCAGCTGCTCAACTCGTCGAGTGTCTCCATGTCCCAGCAGGATTTTGGTTCATCACCACAGCAGACCCAGGAGATTGCAGCTCAACTCAATGTGCCTAAGCAGAGTTCGGAAGAAGTACGGGTGGGACGCCTAAATTGAGCCGCCTTTAATATTTTATTGTCCGAACAGCTCGACAGGCTGGCGTGTAACCATATCGCTTAATATGTTTACAATTAATCAACCACAACAGGCTATCAATATCATGCTGGGCGGAGATCAGTTATGTATACCAAAATAATTCATGTGCGTTCGGATTTGTATCTCATTGTTGTAGAGTTTAGCATTATTGTAGAGTTTACCATAAGCCCTCTTTAGATCTTAGTACAAATAAAAGACATTCAGGTATTCCAAATTAGTAGTTGTGCAGATAATGCCGCCCTAGGACATTCGGCGACAGACACTAAATTATGAATAAAAAGAACTAATAACTAATAATAACAATAAATATATGGTAGCACCCCCCAAAAGGCCCTTCGCGGCTATAGCTCATTTTGCCTTCTGGTTGCCTTATGTCCAGACTTTTAAATTAGTTTTCGTAACTGCGATCACCGGTTATCCGACGCAACGACATCTTATGTACGGAAAATAATTGGTTATTTCATTTTGATGTCAGATATAAATGTATACATATGTATGTTATATTTGATTACGGAAGTATGGAATATATTTTATGGACAGGAAAATAATATAAAATAACCTGCATTTCTTGGAGCTTACTTAATATTGACATTGATGATACATAAAAAAACCTTAAAAAGGGTATTAAATTAAATAGAGATTTTTCTCACCGAGAATGCATATTTTTATATCCCTAACAGACTTTGATCTGTGCGTTACATATGGAAGAATAACCTGAAAATACCCTTCCACGATTTGGTGTAGGGCATAAAGAAGGTTAAATTCCAAATGGATGAGAATTTCGAAGATGGTTTCAATACGGAACACAACCTGAACATACGAAGTTCACAAGGTTTCGCAATCTTGCTGGACATTAAAATAGACAGGTCTTGCTTTCTACACAGCTACTTGCTTTCTTTTCTCGAGCAAATACAGACGTCTCTATACCGCTGACGCAATGGCTCAATCACCAAAATCATTTTAATCTCAGTCGAAACAACATCTTGTAGAACTATAAATACCGCAAATAAGTCGTAAAAATATTCGCAATAAGAAACATTTCGGGCCTGCTGCTATCGCATACGAGAAGAGAACTGAACAAGGAGCAAATCCACCTAACAATCGGCTAGGCCATAAAGATTTAGGATTCGCAATGAAAACATTTGAATATTTGTGTCGTTGCGGATATTCGAATAGCTTCTGTTGTAGCGCGGTCATAAAGTCAGAAGTAACTCACTCAAATAAAGTGAGCCAGGCAACACATGGAGTCATGTGGAAATGTAAATGAACTACAATTGAACACCCTACACGGCAGGAAAGTATTTAAATAACATCAGATGTTGAGACCTTGAATAATGTGACACTGTAAGACAAATTAGGGTGTCTCGAAGTCGCTCTGACCAGAGCTGTTCCGAACGCAATTCCGAGCAGGCTGATGTGCGTAATTCCCTGACCTCATAAAGGTAAATGTAGGTTCTTATTTTGCATAATCGGTGAATCGGCGAATCGGCGAATCGGCAATCATTTGTATTGCCCGTGAATTCATGAAGGTTTTAGAGCCTAAACACTCATCTTAAATGTAATGGAAATCACGGCCATATCGATGCCATCTGTGCATCGCTCAATTTCCGTATTGCAATCTCTGAGTTGAACCTAAGATTTTCGATAAATTAAGAGATATCGAATCTGCTGCGAAGATTACATCAGGGGAGGGAAGGGAAGTGCAGGCGATCACCCTTGTCACCGTGACCATCGCTCTAATTGAATACCGTTTCCCACTCCCAGCACAAGCACGCGAAATCATTTAGTCAAACGCTTATTCCATTATTACCCTTAACCATAGCCGTCAATCGGCTCGACCGTTTAAGGGTGCTCAGCGCTTCGAAACGTCGAAAGTTCCCCGCACCCCAGCTAGCAAACGACTGTCGCACAGATCCACCCTCCAACAATTCCTTCCGAAGGAGACAAACACTATTTAGCATCGAGCAGTATTGCGAGTGCTGCACAACAAATAATACTCGCATCAACAATCGCTTCATTGTGCGGAAAACTGATTGTGAGCTCTGCAAGGAAAGAATCGAATTCTCTCAAACGCGTAGTTTGAGAGTTTAGTGCTTTGTCATTGGCGTGACGCACACACCCCGGTACATATGCGGCTTTCAGGGGAGCGGCGGGTGGCTGCGATATGTAACGGATAATCAGATAAGCGGTACACATGTTTGTAATTTTATTCGATTGTTGTTTGTCAGTAAACAAGTGAACAACTTGTATTCATCTAAACGATGCTAAGGACTGCGAAAGTAGCTGAATGGCCTCGTGCTTGTCTATGTTCATAGTCTCGTCTGCGAGAACGTCATGGATACGGGGCGAAAGCTGTTCGTCGGTTTTACGAGACGGTGCTTATTTAGTCGCCTTTAATTAGTTCTCGATTGAGGTCCTACCTCAGCCATTCTAACGCTGAAAATGTCGAACGACTCGTACACAGCATACGGATTTCCTGAACGAAATAAGTCATCTGCCGCATAAAGAAAGAAGCCAAAACAAGAAACTCTGCCTTAAGCCTTCTTCCCAAATGCCAAACACAATGAACCAGCCGCTCCTTCCGGCTTCGCTTTATGGCTCACATGTAGTTAACACATTATGTTGCTGCGGTATTAAATTCTCATTGCAGAGTGGAAATAACTTTAAGGCAATTAAAACGCTGTTTGAAGTAATTACTCGGTAGCAATTTCAATTGGCAAAACGCTCTCGGTCGCTGAACACCTCGAAAAATGTTCAGGAGAAATTACCAGACGCTAGGGAGTGAGACAGCTACACCCACCAACTACAACATACAGACCTGCCGCAAAGTAAGCCACGTCTGTCCCGAGTGCGCCAGCAACTGCTAATTGAATAATTTATAAAAATACTTCCTCCATTCCGTTGTTTGCCGCATTTATGACAAAGAGGTTTTGCTAATGAGGGATTTATTAATAGAAAGCTATTGGTACCGTAGAAAGCCTCATACCATAGGCCATACCTCTATGTATGTACATATGTATCTATGTGTCGTTAAATTTAGGCTGACCGTAACTGTCAGTGGCGGCACCAAAACAACGAAATTGGTGCAGGGGTTGAAAAGTTGTTTACGTTTGAAAATTACGTTCGAAGAAAAATAATGAAAAATTGTGCTATATTTTGCAGTATTATTACGACAAAGGGAAAAACGCTGCTTCGACTTGTAAAAAAATTTGTGCTGTCTACGGTGAAGATGCTTTATCAAAATCTGCTGGGCGGAAACGGTTCGCTCACTTTCGTTCTGGTAATTTTAATGCCAAAGATGAGTCACGCTCTGGTTGTCCAATCACTGGAAAAGCTGATGAAATTCTTAAAAAAGTCCAACAAGATAAGCATTTAAGCAGTGTCGATATTGGTATGGAGCTAGGAATTGGCCACAGAACTGTTTGGCTACTGAAAGAAGCTCGATATATGGGTGCCTCATGAGTTGAGCGAAAAAAAACATGATAGACAGAATTAACATATGCGATGCGCTGATGAAACGCATGAAATCGAGCGTTTTTTGAAACCGGTGATGAGAAATGGGGCACGTATGATAAGCGGAATAGTAAAAAATCGGGGGCAAGGGATGGAGAGCGGTCACAAATGTTCGCAAAGGCAACGCCAGGCAATTGAAAGAAAACGGCTGGAATTGACTAATAGGAAAGGTGTTGTCTTTACCATGACAACGCTCGACCACACACTTCTTTGATGACCCGTCAAAAATTTCGAGAGCTTAATTGGGAAGTTTTGCTGCATCCACCATATTCCAGACATAGAACCCTCAGACTACCAGTTCTTCAGATCTATGCAGAACTCCCTGAATGGAATTAAGTTGCTTTGAAACGAAGCCTGTGAAATCCCCTGATTCAGTTTTTTAATCAGAAAACACAGAAGTTCTTCACCGATGGCATCATGGCAACGAAAATGGCGAAACATTGTAGATAATAATGGAGCATATGTGGTTTAAATAACTTAATTTTCAGACTATAAGAAAACCAGTTGAATTTTACTAAAAACGCAACGAGCCTTTTTACCAGACCCAATAAAAACACAAAAGCAACAACATTTGACAAAACCTTGTGGTGTGCTTAAAATTATTTACTTCTAAGTCTCGTCAAGAACTTATAATTCATAATAAATTTGTTGACATGTTGTACATCGAAAGACACCTACAGAGATCGCTTATGAGGAACGTTGGCATGTTCCGAAATAGGTATACGATCTGCCAGTCAACTTAAAACAAATTTTTGTTGTAAATCCAACGCTGAATTGGAAAAATATGGGTGGTGTATATACGTCACGGATATAGTATATAAATCTGTTTTTTCAGCGTTTGGAAAAATTGCAATAAAAATAATATGATAATAATATAATAATACTGTTATCGTCTTGGCGACGCTTCAATACCGTCACAATACCGTAGTGGTTGTGATTAATGCTGACATTGCGATAAATTCGAGAATAACTTTTATATTCCACGTTAATTTAAGATACATCTATGGGTAACGAACCATTTAGGTCCGGACACCTAATCATTCTGGTACTTATTACCAATAATTTCAAGAAGTCTTACGAGTATATCGAAGAGTTCCTGTATACATTTTATAGGATAGATACCCGTAAATGTAAACTTAGGCGATACATATACTTATGCACTTTCGATATCAATCTGCTCTACTTCTCAGTCTTACACACGGAAGGACAAACATACGTCCCCCTCCCGCTTGACGGATGTACTCATACCACACTTAAAAGGTACTGCTAGAAACGCTGACGCTCACTGGCAGCATCTGTCATTAGCTGCGTTTGATTATAAAAACTGAATTTTTTTATTTTTTTAACAATTTTCTTCGTTTTAATTGAATTTTTCAAGTAAAATTAATAACTGAAGACTGTCAAAAGGATGCGTTGAGTTCCAAAGTTTAATTATTAAAATTGTGTACAGGACAAGTCTGTCCCGCTTTTCCACGGTCCTCCTAGCATAATGAGATCAAATTACGCTGGAATATAAACTAATTGTTGCTTTTTTTATCGTCCATTCGCATCAGTTACCGCGAAGGTTTTTAATTTCTTACTTTTAAAAAACTGAATAATTACGGTACAGCCTTAATAGCTGTTCGCATTTTGCTTGATATCACTGTTATTGTTGATAGATTAAAAAATTTCATAAGGGTTTCGGTGTGCCTTCCAAAAGATTATAGTCATTGCGACAAAGTCAAAAGACGTAAACAGTGAAGGCATGATTGGTCTTATCCAATTTAAAGGGGTAGGAAAAATAAAAAAGTATGTACATCTAAATATGACAATTTAAATAAAATAAAAAGAGACAATTTAAATAAAGTTCAAAGAAATATGAAACAAAATTTTTAAATAAAAAATATGAAGACTTCAAATACCTTTAAAGAGTTTATAGACCTGAGCATTTAACTACTCCAATTACGAAGTATTGTATAGTATAACTACTCAACTTAGGACCAAGCATTTATTGAATTCTCTTAAGAATTTTAGGATGAATTGTATTTTGTAAGTGGACGAGTGTTAATATTGTGTTAATATTAATATAGTGAGCTAACTAATTTTAAATCTCGGTTTCTCACCTAGTAAATACTAAGAATTCTTATAGGGGTAGCGAGAAAATCTACTGTCAGCTGTTCTTCCAGATGTGATTGACTAAGTTCGTCACTAAGGTCTCTCTTAGTTTTGTCTGGTAAGAGACAGGTGTACCTTCAAAGGAGTCCGCCTCTTCGAGACCTAATGAAAAAACTGTTCAATTTCAATTTCTTTTCCAATTTATTTATTTTACATTAAGAGTAAAGAGTGTGCATACTGCAGACATTTCATCGGTCGATAGTTTGATCAAGTTGACCTGTTAGCGCGCACACTGGACTATCAGCCTATCATTCTAGTTAGCAATCGGTACCAATAGTTTACCCATAGAAAAGTTTGAACGCCCATTCAACTTTTTTATCGGCCGATACTAGATCACTTTAATGTGTGCACTTGCATAAATCTTAATACTGATTAAGATCCCGATCAAATTATCGGCCGATAAAAAGTCTGCAGAGTGCGGGGTTGCTAAATGCACACTAAGAGTTTTTTAGACTACATAAAAGTATATTAACATTAATTACTATTACAACATAATATTATCTAAATACCTAATATCCTAAAAACTACATTCTACATTGTACGAGTACATATAATATAAAACGCAACTTAATATAGACTTAATTTATATACATTATATTAAGTCGAAATAAAAAAGGGAAAAAAGGGAAAAAGACATAAGAAAGAGAAGAAGAGAGTCAGCCCTCAACGATATCGGCCATAAGCCCAAAGCTAAGGAAATCCAAAGTCTAATTATGCTAATGAAGAAGAATCTTCTGATATTGAGGAAATTTCACATAGGAACAATACAATTTAAAGATTTAGAAGAATGAAAAAATCTAAGTTTTTCATATATGTTGGTATGGTGGTTTTTGGTATAAACAAGCTTATGCAAAAACAGAATGTTAGGAATGTTAGGAAGTACTCAACTATACCACACCCCAGAGTACCCTTACTCATCAAGGAAATATGTTAAAATGATCCGTACAAGTAATCTTAGAGTTAAATTTAAATTTAAGATTTTAATATTTGCAAACTCCAACTTCATAGAGCCAATAAACAGAGGCGGGAAATCATCAATTACACTGAACTGCTTCATAATAGGCAATACTTTTGATCCTTTAAGGAACAGATCGGCTACCAATTTTAACTGCGTTCTACCCTCCAGATAACTTGCTAGTAACCTAACAGCACTACCTCTAAAATTAAGATATCTACTGAGTTTATCACAGATAAGGGTGTGATTACCAAAGTCAAAGGCTTTCGAGAAGTTGATAGTACAGCGAAATATTAAGAAATCTTGGTCATAAGATATTGTAATATAATATTTGATTTTCAGCATGTCCGTCGAGCAACTGTTGCCAGACCGGAAGCCAGGAGCCAATACCTGTAAATTAGCGCACCATAAAATAATAATAAACCATAAAATTGATCTTTTCAAATGAAAAGAATTCTTTCTGAAGTAAGATAATATGTTTTTTATAATCCCTCGGTTTTTATTAATTCACCTTTCGTGAGTGCACTAAGTGCGTGTAATCTGAATTAGAAAAAGTTCCCGAAAATAGAAAACAAGACTAAGCTATCAGACGCAATTTGGGCCGAACACACAACACGTTGAACTTTACAAGCGGTAGAAGTAGAAACTGATAGCGATAAGCGATGTGTAAGCACCTTAAGGAATCTGTACATTTTTGTCAATTGTGATGTCATTCTCAAACGAAAAAATATAACGGACCTACACAATGCCGTAATCTTGTTTCCTATCATTCTTGCGAAAACCGAAAATCGACTTTCAAAATAACGACACTGAAATGATATATTGGAATTAGATTAAAATCAGCTGAATTTAATAGTGACAATAACTCATTTTCGTTTTAACTCGAGTTAATCGGTTTTGGTTTGTGGCCGCAGAATTAATCAGATCCAGGTAACCCCGTGTAACACGAGAGTTACATTCCAAAAGATGCCCCTGTTATTTAAAACCGTTTTCTATGAAACAAATAACTAATACGAAAAGGGGTTAGGTTCCGAAAATGAAAAAACGTTATACATACATACATATTTTCATAATTACTCATAATAATCAATCTTTACTAAAACAAAGGTTTCTTCCTCCTCTGCTCCTCTGAGCATTCTTCTCCATTATCATCAGATCCATCCACGTTTTGCAAACATCTTTTCTTTTAGTACCTTCGCACTAGGATGTATGTACATGAATGTCAAATGAGGTATATTTCACACTTTAAAGCTTTATGACGCTTATTGAGCGGTTGTACCGCGATTTCTTTAATTTCAAATCAGATTAAGGTCGCTTTGAATAGTTTTTATTACATTTCATATATTTGGAGTGAATCTTTGCTATAAAAGAAAAGTGTTATACGCGGAGGTTCCCGATTCTTGAACCGTCTTGAGAGTGAGTCCGTACTATAGAAGTGTCTGATATACGGGGGTTACCGGCACAAAACCCTTCCAGCGTTGTACACGCATTTTAGAATTATAGACAAAACATATATTTATTATATATTGTGTATATATTGTTTACTGTTTTTTTAAAATTACTATATTTTACAATATAGCCTAAAATTGACGAATGCGACGCAGTTTAAACTGTTAATAGACGAAATGGAAAAATCTAATTTTTTCTTTATCAAATATATAATATAGGAAAAGAAATATATAGAAAATGAAAATAAATGTGATAAACTTCCTAGGTTTAAGTGCATTTAGTATTTTGCTTTCAGGCCTTTATTTATGTACATCTATATATATAAAATCCCTGTGCGTTTCTGTTAGCAAAATATGTCCGGGACTTTTTTTTGGACTTCCACATCTCTTAGAAACCTGAAATTTTTCACAGATGTTTCTGGGCATCTAATGTTGATGAGAAAAATCGCAAATATAAAAAATCCAAACGGCTTCGCCATTTTTTTGCAAAAAATCGGATTGGGAGGAAATTTGTATTTTTTTTCCTAGATTGTGCTGATTAATTTGTCAGATTTTATTATGGAAAATTTTACAATTTAAAAATTTAATAATTTAAAAATTTAATAATTTAAAAATTTAATAATTTAAAAATGTAATAATTTTTTGGGTATCTTAGAAGTCGATTCTGTTTGGGAAGCCTCACTGGCTGGGAAGCCAGAGAATTGTTTGCTTTATTCTGTGTTTTTAAGTGCCTACTTGAGCCGCAGAAGACCTACCTGGAAAACACCCGGATCATTATAGAACACACGCAGACTATGAAAATTTAGCCCTACGGGATGTCCAAGAAATTCTTATTTTACATGGTAAAAATTGTACAAACTTCGGTATTAAAACTCCACCTCAAGACTTGGCTCATGATGCCGGAGCAGCACTTGATATAAAGAACCAAAAAGCAACAGGTCAAGATATGGTCGAATGTTTAAACGATGAACAGGGTGTTGCTTTAATAGAGTTATAGATGCAATATACACATCTAGCAGATCATCAATATGCATCTTCTTAGATGGACCTGGGGGAAGTGGAGAAACCTACCTATACAAAACCCTCTTGAGCGTGGTGCGAGGAAAGGCGATATAGCGATACCTGTGGCCTCCACGGGAATCGCGGTCAACTTTTTAAAAGGAGGTCGCACATACCATTCCCATTTAAAACTGCCCGTACCACTGGTGGAGACGACGGTTATCACAAAAAATGTTGCTTTTAAAGAAATATTCTCAAACAATATTTGAATCAAATTCAAACAATCGATATTAATTGCGATTAATTTTTTACTTTTCATGCTTCAAAATAAATAAACCAAAAAAGTGTAAGGTGAGAAAGTCCAAAAGACTTCTCAATTTTTGTTAGGCCCATATTACATTGCAAACAGTTGTTCGATCGAACAGTCACATTGTTTTTGTTTTCTGTATAAAGCTGTCAACTCTCAGTTCATCCGTGAGAGAATTGGAACGGATGAACTGTTCGCATAGCAAATACTCTGTTCGCAGGCGATGAGTGCAAACTACAAACAGAACAGGGTTGTTGTGTGGTGTAATAAAGAAGTATGCATGTTTTGGAGTGAAAAAGCTCCACTTATGTCGGAAAAAGGAGGATTGCGTGAAAATAATTGCACAAAGCAACTCCAAATATGTATATATACTACGGAAAGTGTTTGACTGTTGTGTTTGCAATGTAACATAGCAAGCGAACAGATTTGACGGGAGAGTAAAATAGTTCATTTCTTTGGACTGTTCGATCGAACAACTGTTTGCAATGTAATATGGGCCTTACGAAATAAATAAAAAATAATAACTTCCTGGCGAAGTCAGGCTTATATACTAGTATATTTATAACAAAATAAGTTCGAAATATAAAAATTTAAAAGTTTAAAAAAATTAAAAGTTTAAAAAATTTAATTTAAAAGTTGGTGGTCCTGAAAAGTCTGGTCTGTCTGAAGATATCATGATGAAATTTTGCAGAAATATTGTTTCTTGTGGTGTGCAGGTTGGTATTGAAAATGGGCAACATCGGTCCACGACTACGCCTATTTTTTATTATAAATGTAATAGCAGCGTTCGTTTTTGAGTTATGACAACAAATTTTCATTCCTGAGTATAGAGTAGCATTATCCGTTAATATGCCAAATATGGACGTGATCCGCCCACTTTTAGGTTACACAAGCAAAAGATTGTTATATTGTTAAATATATAAACTTTCAGAATAAAACTTTACATATAAACTTACATATGTTCCAATAAAACACTATAACAGCAAAACTGGGCGCGGTCCGCCCACTTTTATACTACTTATACAGTATAGCTCATGAAAACAAATTTATTACCACGTAAACAAAGTTTAAGTTTGAACACAATAATAAAACAACTAAGCTAGTTATTTTGTTTTGAAAAAGGTAATGACCACGCCTACTATGTATACAGAGGCGTAGCTAGGTTTCATGGAGCCCGGGATTGTTAATCAACTTGCAGCCCCAAAAATTCTTAGAATTCAATCAATCAATTCTTGATTTCTACAACTGCCGCCCCCGACATTGTGACGCCCAGAATGGACCGCCACCCCGCCCCACCCTAGCTTCGCCCCTGTACTTATACCCGCCTGTGATTAAATGTGATTATAAGGTAGCTTTCCTTATAACCACATATTTCCTCTAGTTTCAGTTTAAATTTTTTCAAATGCAGGTTCATTAAACGCTAAGTAATGAAAAGTAACGCCAACGCGAAAATAACAAAGCAGAAGCACCGATAATCACGGCGATGGTTGATTAAAAATCTGGCCCTGAGGTTGTTTATAAAATAATTTTTGAAATCCTTATGTTCTTGTAAAAAACGAAAAAGCGCAAATAAAATCGTAATAGATAAATTAAAGCAGCAATACGAAATAGATGATTTATTAATGAACACAATATCAGTTATTTTACAAATAACGATTGCCGATTTTTACATCGTCGATCTCAAAAGCGATAGTGTCGCCAATGTTGTCGACGACAATGTGAAATAATTTCACCAACGTTCACCAATGTGCGACATTGTCGCCTGTATTTCTAAAGCGAGTTCATCATCCAGTTCATCGTCAAGTTCATCGTCTTCTTCATCGTCCAGTTCATCATCCATTTCATCGTCTAGTTCATCGTCCAGTTCATCGTCCAGATCATCGTCCAGATCATCGTCCAGATCATCGTCCATATCATTGTCCATATCATGGACCAGATCATCGTCCATATCATCGTCCAGATCATCGTCCAGATCGGATTCGACGGGAAGTTGCGTTGGGGATGTAGAGAACAATCCTAAGTTGCGCCGCAAAAGCATGTTGTTCTCGGCAAGGAGAATGGCTAACATCTTCTGACTGTTAACTAGTTCTTTAATTTTTTCCTCAACTTCAAGCGTATAAATGAAATCCATCTGTTTGGAATAATTAATGTTAATGTTAACAATGAACGAAACCATTTGGTTCCATAATTTTTACTTACTTTTAATTTATATTGTAATATATGTATATGTTTTATTTTAATTATCAATTTCACACACAACAGTTGAAAATTTTGAAATATGATTGACACATGATGACCGGGTTGCTCTAATTAAATTTCAATTTGTGTGTGATTACACAACGTATTGGCATGAGGATGTCCCTAAACATGTCGCCATAGCAAACTCATGGACGACAAATGCGAATTTGTCTTGAAAGATTCATCGACGACAATGTCACTGACATGCTTCGAACTGCTGGATTCTTAAGTGGTTCCTTTTAAAGCTTTATTTTATTTTTATTCTTTAAAAAAGAAAAAGAAATAAAACAAAAAATACCCAGAAAAAAATTTTGGCATAGGTTGAAGACGCTGACGTAGCTCCGATTTTGTTGTTGTTTTTTCTGTTGCTGTTGTTTTCCATGGAGACTCCAACAACAATATCATTTTGCCCGCGCTCGTCTGGTTTCGGAGTTATAGTCCTTTAAAGTTGGAAAATTTCGAACCTATATCTCCGAAACTATAAGAGATACCTACATATTATGGGCATGGTTGAAAAGGTATTTAAATTATCTTTCAGTTATGTACAGTAATATGTTATCGAAAAGCTATTACTTTTCAAGAAAATTCTAATTTTAGATTTTTTTTATAAGTTGTTTTCATTTAATAATTTTTTACTAAATAAAATTTGTTATTAACACATATATTTATCTCAATTTTAAAAGAGTAGAGTCTCTTACCTTTCCTTAGATATTTTTATCATCAGAATCGCTGCAGGATTTTAGAAGAGAATGCATAATAATGTAAAAGATTGTAACTCTCTGAATTAATTTTTGGTCCAAAGCCGATAGCCTTGCCGCTAGTGCTACTTAAATATTTATTTTAATTTTAATTACAATAAATGTATAATACTACTACTACTACTCTTTTGATCCTTGAAAATTAACAATAAACACAAAGTATAGAATTGTGAATATGTATAAATAATATGGATATAACAAAGAAATGCTAAAACAATAAAGTTTTTAAACAAATAATGAATAATTACAAAAATTTTTGTTAAATATTTTATTAATTCTTAAGATATAGCGTACAATTTACACATCTCTACAATTTGAAGTTTTGGTGCGGGACAGGGAATGGAATAATTTCAGAAGTAACTAGAGGTGCCCCTGTTTTTGGATCCAACCGAATACAGGGTGAAAAGGAAAGGGCCTATTAACGTTTTAATTGCCATATGTTCACTTTCTTACATATGTTACAATTATAGATATGAAGAGATTTGAAATGACGCACCAAAATTAAGCTGGGACAAATTCATGCGGATATTGAGGTTATATGAGGTGGACCCAGTGGCACTAAAGAATCCAGATTTAAAAATTATACATTCGCTAAAAAATTTTGAGCTTGATAAACATAACTTAAAAGTTTGCACTTTGCAATTGTTTAGAATTCCCGATTGTTTACAATTTTACAGTGTTGCAAATTTTCAAGAGAAAAACCAATGCTAATATATTTTTATGCAATTTAAATGACGAAAATACACTAGAAAAACAAAAAAAACATTCCTCTCATAAACTCCTAAGGTTATTCTTTATTTTTACTACATTTATAAATCTAATTTCGCGAAAAAAAATCTATTTTTTAAGAATTTTATTATTTCAACATAAACACCATAGTAATATTTTTGTGTTGTAACACCAAAATGCTAGCTAGTACACAAACCATGCTGTCATATATGAGCGCAACGTAAATTGAGGTGAGCACAACGTAAGAGCTAATCACTTTTCAAAAAGTGACTCTGTGAATACGACGTCTTCCACTCAGGTGACTTTTCGACGACGACGTCAGACTCACTCCAGGTGACTCTCTGAATAAGGGGGCTAATTTCCCCAGGGGACACGTTCATTCGCACACAATACATAGTTCATCTTGCCGTTTGGCTGTGAAAACAACAACAAATGGTGTCCCCAGGGGACACCGTGTCGCACGTGTAAACACGGCATTAGAAGTTGTGTATATTATGTTGTGTACTAACGTGTTTGTGAATTCTAAAATTAATTTTCTCCTAAAATCCCGCACCGATCGTGATTATGAATACATCTAAAGAAAGGTAAGAGACTCTACTCTTTTAATATTGAGATAAATATATGGTTTAATGACACATTTTATTTAGTAAAAAATTAATAAATGAAAACAAATTATAAAAAAATCTAAAATTTCAATTTTCTGAAAAAGTAAAAGTTTTTCGATAACATATTACCTTACATAACTGAAAGATAATTCAAATACCTTTTCAACCATGCCCATAATATGTAGGTATCTCTTATAGTTTCGGAGATATAGGTTCGAAATTTTCCAACTTTAAAGGACTATAACTCCGAAACCAGACGAGCGCGGGCAAAATGATATTGTTGTTGGAGTCTCCATGGAAAACAACAGCAACAGAAAAAACAACAACAAAATCGGAGCTACGTCAGCGTCTTCAACCTATGCCAAAATTTTTTTCTGAGTATTTTTTGTTTTATTTCTTTTTCTTTTTTAAAGAATAAAAATAAAATAAAGCTTTAAAAGGAACCACTTAAGAATCCAGCAGTTCGAAGCATGTGAGTGACATTGTCGTCGATGAATCTTTCAAGACAAATTCGCATTTGTCGTCCATGAGTTTGCTATGGCGACATGTTTAGGGACATCCTCATGCCAATACGTTGTGTAATCACACACAAATTGAAATTTAATTAGAGCAACCCGGTCATCATGTGTCAATCATATTTCAAAATTTTCAACTGTTGTGTGTGAAATTGATAATTAAAATAAAACATATACATATATTACAATATAAATTAAAAGTAAGTAAAAATTATGGAACCAAATGGTTTCGTTCATTGTTAACATTAACATTAATTATTCCAAACAGATGGATTTCATTTATACGCTTGAAGTTGAGGAAAAAATTAAAGAACTAGTTAACAGTCAGAAGATGTTAGCCATTCTCCTTGCCGAGAACAACATGCTTTTGCGGCGCAACTTAGGATTGTTCTCTACATCCCCAACGCAACTTCCCGTCGAATCCGATCTGGACGATGATCTGGACGATGATATGGACGATGATCTGGACCATGATATGGACAATGATATGGACGATGATCTGGACGATGATCTGGACGATGATCTGGACGATGAACTGGACGATGAACTAGACGATGAAATGGATGATGAACTGGACGATGAAGAAGACGATGAACTTGACGATGAACTGGATGATGAACTCGCTTTAGAAATACAGGCGACAATGTCGCACATTGGTGAACGTTGGTGAAATTATTTCACATTGTCGTCGACAACATTGGCGACACTATCGCTTTTGAGATCGACGATGTAAAAATCGGCAATCGTTATTTGTAAAATAACTGATATTGTGTTCATTAATAAATCATCTATTTCGTATTGCTGCTTTAATTTATCTATTACGATTTTATTTGCGCTTTTTCGTTTTTTACAAGAACATAAGGATTTCAAAAATTATTTTATAAACAACCTCAGGGCCAGATTTTTAATCAACCATCGCCGTGATTATCGGTGCTTCTGCTTTGTTATTTTCGCGTTGGCGTTACTTTTCATTACTTAGCGTTTAATGAACCTGCATTTGAAAAAATTTAAACTGAAACTAGAGGAAATATGTGGTTATAAGGAAAGCTACCTTATAATCACATTTAATCACAGACGGGTATAAGTACAGGGGCGAAGCTAGGGTGGGGCGGGGTGGCGGTCCATTCTGGGCGTCACAATGTCGGGGGCGGCAGTTGTAGAAATCAAGAATTGATTGATTGAATTCTAAGAATTTTTGGGGCTGCAAGTTGATTAACAATCCCGGGCTCCATGAAACCTAGCTACGCCTCTGTATACATAGTAGGCGTGGTCATTACCTTTTTCAAAACAAAATAACTAGCTTAGTTGTTTTATTATTGTGTTCAAACTTAAACTTTGTTTACGTGGTAATAAATTTGTTTTCATGAGCTATACTGTATAAGTAGTATAAAAGTGGGCGGACCGCGCCCAGTTTTGCTGTTATAGTGTTTTATTGGAACATATGTAAGTTTATATGTAAAGTTTTATTCTGAAAGTTTATATATTTAACAATATAACAATCTTTTGCTTGTGTAACCTAAAAGTGGGCGGATCACGTCCATATTTGGCATATTAACGGATAATGCTACTCTATACTCAGGAATGAAAATTTGTTGTCATAACTCAAAAACGAACCCTGCTATTACATTTATAATAAAAAATAGGCGTAGTCGTGGACCGATGTTGCCCATTTTCAATACCAACCTGCACACCACAAGAAACAATATTTCTGCAAAATTTCATCACGATATCTTCAGACAGACCAGACTTTTCAGGACCACCAACTTTTAAATTAAATTTTTTAAACTTTTAAATTTTTATATTTCGAACTTATTTTGTTATAAATATATGTACATAAATAAACGCCTGAAAGCAAAATACTAAATGCACTTAAACCTAGGAAGTTTATCACATTTATTTTCATTTTCTATATATTTCTTTTCCTATATTATATATTTGATAAAGAAAAAATTAGATTTTTCCATTTCGTCTATTAACAGTTTAAACTGCGTCGCATTCGTCAATTTTAGGCTATATTGTAAAATATAGTAATTTTAAAAAAACAGTAAACAATATATACACAATATATAATAAATATATGTTTTGTTATACTTTTTCTTCTGGAGAACCTGCTCCATTTTTTACTATTTTACTATATTTTTTACTATACAATCAACTGCAGCCGATACGAAATTATGGCTGACATCGCCAAATAATTTCGCGACGCCGGCGTTCATTATTTAAATTTGTAATTATAATTTCGTCTCTCGTCTCTTAGAATTACAAAAGACAAAAATTAGCTGGTTTTAAGACAAACGCAGACAGAAGTGAGTTTTTAGAATCTGGCTGCAAGTGGTTTCGTTCTGTGTGTATACGTCACGCCGGCAATGAAAACGAATTAGGGTTGCAAAACACGATGCCAATGTCAAACTTTACATGCAGTGTGAAGTTTAAAGCATTGAAAAGAATTAAGCTGTAATACTGCTATAACTGAAAGTAAGTAAGTAAGTTCTTTATTGAGACAAAGCAAATTTTTACAGAGTTTACAAGACTTATAACTAAGGAGTTTGACATATCCAGGGCTGTAATGTTTAGCCTAGTGAGACAATTTCGATACTTTTTTTTTCAACCAAAGTACAATTTTTCGATATAGTGAGAAGAATATATGAGTGCAAATATAACTATTAAAGATATGGTATCTTTTCGGTCAGAAGGTTATAAAAAGCTTTTGCTCCCGGAGCTTTAAAAGTTTCTTATGAATAGGGCTAGCCTAATGGCTAAGATTAAATGACTTAAAACTAGAGACTAGAATTAGATAACAAAAGGCACAAATGTGTTTGTTTGCGTTTCTGTACAAACTAAATATATTAAGACTATTGTTACATATGAGGTAATTTAGAATAATTATCTTCCGATGACAAGGTTCGGATAAAAGGTTATAACAATGAGTTACTTATAATTATAAAAATAGGAGTTAATTTGGCTTTGTTGTGCATGATGTGCTGAAATGTAAAGGTGTTTTGAATTCTACATGTTGTTGGCGGATTAGCGGAAGTTAGTTCCTTTGGTTTTGGGAAGGTTGGGAACGTTAGCCTCTGTTTTGAAAGGAGAGTTTGTTTTGATAGAAGGAGGGGATTAGAGGATAGGAATCGCTGCCGGTTAAGGCAGTGTCAATATCGATAGATTCTATTGATAGCGGGGATAGGTAGTTGGATGAGTTCCAAGGTGTTCTGCAAGAGGAGAGGAGAACGTCCTTTATTACTTCGTTATCAATATTGTGTAAATTTGTAATACATTTTTTCATTAATCTTAATGAATATCTCAGAAAAGGCTCAACCCCGGACTTACTGTATATATATTGGTTTGAATATTTTTTGTTAACGGACTGGAAATTTTTGTTTATGCTATGGCGAATTACTTGTCTCTCAAAAACCTCAATCTCTCTTGCCACGGTCGCGGAGAAGAAGAACCAGCAGGGGAAAGCGTAGGTTAGGATTGGTCTAATTAGTGTTTTGTAGAATAGTAATTTGGAGTCTTTCGAAAGGCCGCTATTTATCTTGAAATATGGCGCTAGCATTCCATACACACGTTTCGCTTTGGTCAGTACAATTCTTGCGTGGGGGTTAAATTTAAATAGGTTATGGAAATTAACACCTAAGTATTTGAGGTGAGGTTTAAAAGGAATTCTAACGGCATCAATCTCTAAGAGAAGTGTTTTACTGTTTTTAACTACTCCTGGCGGTCCTTTACCTGACGCGTTTCTAAAGCAAATGCATTCGGTTTTCGGGATATTGAGGCTGATTCCCCACTTTTTATAGAATTCATTGATTTGTTTTATATGGAGAGAGACAATGTCCAGGGCATCAGTGGGGTATTTAGAATGTGCATAAACCAAAGTGTCATCAGCATAAAGAAGGGCGAATGAGTTATTACCATTGGCAGTGAAGGAATGCGGAAAATCAGATAAGTAAATATTAAAAAGGAGGGGGCCAAGTATTGAACCTTGAGGCACTCCACGTTCTACCCTCCTTATATTGGATTTTGTTTGGTTAATTTGTGAGAAAAAACGTCTGTCAGAGAGAAAACTGTCTATGAGTTTAACAATCACAGGAGAGAAGTTGAGTTGGATTAACTTAAAGAGTAGGCCATCCCACCAAACACTGTCGAAAGCTTTCTCCACGTCCAAGGAGCAGGCGACAGAGCATTTTTTCCCCCTGAGGTTTAAGGTTATGTCACTGTGGATTTTTATTAAGGCATGAAGTGTAGAGTGTCCGCATTTGAAACCAAATTGACTGTCACTGATGGGGTTTATACAGTTTTCTGAAGGATCCATTATTTTGTGAATGATCACTCTTTCCAGGATCTTTCCTAAGTTGGAGAGAAGGGCTATGGGTCGGAAATTAGTGATATCGTTGCTGTGTGCCTTTTTTTTATTGTTATAAGTTTCGCGGTTTTCCAGCAAACCGGAAAGTATCCATTATTAATACAATTATTTAGAATAATTGTTAAAAAGTCGAGAGTAGATTTAGAAACTTTTTTTAGAATAAAATTTGAGAGATCATCAGGTCCAGCGGATTTTTTAGCATTGCAGCTATTTAGAATATCTTCTATTTCTTTATTAGAGGTGAAGTAGGTGGGGAAATTTGGAGTTAAGGCGGAGTTATCCTGGTCAAAGTTAAAGATACGAGGAGGAAGAGTGTTTCTATGGAGATAGATTGTGGAATCCACATTGGATACTAAATTTTTATCAAAGTCAGGAGTTCTTTTACTGAACACTGATTCAAAGTAGTCACTAAAAGCAGAAACAATCGCTGTTTCGGAAGTGAAGGTGTTGTTATTGAAAGATATTGATTCACAGTTAGGGTTTTTCTTTTTACCTATAATTTTGTTGATTTCTTTAAACGCGTTGGGGCCAGGTTTGATTCCAGAAAGCCTCTTAAAAAGTTGCTGGTCAAGCCAAATTTTAACTTTTTCTTTGATGATTTTACTTAGAAGAGAGATTCTGGTGGACAGTGCCTTATAGGATGGGTTGATTCTGTTGTAAGAAGCATGGAATATTTGTTTTAGATTTTTCTGCCACAAGTGTTTGGTTTTGAATAGTTTTATAATGTCATCTGGAAGGTTTTTATATTTTTTGAAAAAAGGGCTAACCGACGCGGAGTTATTTTTTGTTGCTTTCAGAATAACTGAGCTGAGAAAGTTTATATAAGAGTCAATTTCTTCGTTGCGAAGATTTTCATTATGTGGAGGGAAGCGGTGGATCAGTTCGTCGTCTAGGTCTTTCTGGAATTTCTTCCAATTTGTGTGGTCGAATGAGAGGAAAGATTCTGGCTGTTTTAAGTTAAATTCAATGTTTCTTAAGTTTAATTTCAACATTATAGCAAAGTGGTCCGAAAAGGAAGGGAGCGTCATTACGTTGAAGTTAGGGTTAATGTGGTCGATCAGGCTGTTTGAAACAATGAAATGATCCAGGAAGGAGGATCCATTCGGATATGAGGGACTGTTTGGGGAGCAAAGTTTAAAGATGTGGCAGTAGTTGGAGAACCAGTCCTCGAGGACGGTACCATTTCTGTTACTAAGAAGATCACCCCATGAAGGACTTTTAGAGTTTAAATCTCCTCCTATGATTGTACCCTCGTAATTGCTCGAGATTGAGAGGATTTTTTCTAAATCCGACTTGATTGCAACAGTGGCCGAGTTGGAAGGAAGGTAAATGGTTCCTAGAAGGAGAGATTTTACAGAAAAGGACGAATTAAAAGAGATGGAAAGTAGGATGCAAGGAAAATTGAAGCTTGAGGTGTCTATTTTGCTAAAGAGAAGGTTTCTCTTGATGGCTATTGCAACACCCTGATCGACATCATTACGGATAATGGCGTATGGCTCTAGAGAAACAAAATGATTATGTTTAAGGTGTGTTTCTTGAAGAAACGCAACCAGAGGATTGTGTTTTTTGAGAAGGTTTAGCAGATCAATACGTCTGCTGTTCTCAATTAAGGAAGCAGTGTTTAATGAAATGAAGTTTTTATACATTAGGATTATGATTAGATCGTAGAATTATTTGGTCCAAAATATCCAAATAAGCTAATCTTTTTTCTTCAATGGGGGTTTCATTATTGAAATTACCCAAGAAACTTTTGATTCTGGTGATTAAGACAGAGATATTACAGCCAAACAACTCGTTTGACAGATCAAAGAAATTATTGAGTAGTCCGTTTGCCACTCCTATGCCTGCTGAGACTGGAAGATTACTTTGTTTAGAGGAATTGCCATTTCTGACTATATTTGCAAAAGAAATTTGAGGGTTAACTTTGGGGCTATTGATGAAAGATTGAGAATTATTGCCTAATGGATTTCTTTGTGCCTTTTCGCTGAGGACACGATCTCTTCTCATTTTTAGGTAAGTTTTATAGTGAGGACAGCCTAGAAAGTTGGCGGGGTGGCCAAAGTTCTTGCAGTTTGCGCAGAACGGTACTGATCCTTCTTCCTTCCGATTTAAACCCTGGATTGTGGTCATGAGCACATTTCACACATCTGTATTTTTTTGCACAGTTTTTCGCCATGTGGCCAAAGTTTTGGCATCTTCTGCATTGGATCGGATTCCTGTTTTTTTTTGGTTTCTCCCAAGAGATACAGGAATAGAAAAGGTATTTGATTTTTGTGATTTCGTCCGGTAGAATTCCAGGGGAAAGCTGAATCAGAAAGAGATTGGATGAGTTGTGGTTTATCTTCATTTTTTCGGTAAGGAAAGGAGAAACCTTAAACACTATGTTCGGAATAATCAGATCAAGTTCTCGTTTGATATCTTCGCAACTGTAGTCGGAAGAGAGACCTCGAAGAATCAGAGAGCAAGTTTTGTTTTCATTCGCAGTGAACGAGTAAGCCTCAATGTCGGCATTTTCCTTTATTAGAGCCATAAGGTCGGAGTGAGCCTTTGCATCGTTCACAAAAAGTTTACATTTATTATTATTTATAAATTTTATCTTAAATACTACCTCCGGGGCAGATTTCCTAATACCTTCTGTTAATAATTTAACATTAGTTTTAAATAAAATAATTGGGGGGCAGAATTTCACTCCAGCAAACGTGGAGTTTTGATGCCTCTGTAAACCGGAGGGGGCTGGAAGTTGATTAAGTGGTTGTGTTTTATCTTGGCCATTTTTACCAGGTTCGCAAGATGGCAGCGCTTTCGGGGCCTTAGTCACCTGCCTTATAGTTTGTGAACTCTGCACAATCGACAGCAGTTTGAAGCGGTTATCGCCTAGGCGATCAAGTAGTTGTTGTTGTTGATGAGATTGGTGTTGAGTTTGATGTTCCAGATCAAGCGGAGAGCCATCGTTGAGTCTTAACTTCTTGTAAGTCACTGAGCCTTCGCAGCTTTTTGGGGTTACGTCGACTTCCATTACGGGTTAGACGGGTGGCTGTTCGTTAGTCGAAGACCGCAGAAATCATGCGGCAATAAAAAAACACGAAAGTGATTCTCCTCGAACCAGAGTCACTATATTTATAGAGGTGATTCGTGGAATTAGCGAGAAAACAGATTTTCTTGGATGAGCAGCGTACGAATTCTCGGCAAAACAGCGAGAACGTGTGTTGAGAAATAAATGGCGCTCTTAACCTCACAAAAATAATATTTTTTTGTTTCTTTCCTATTAAAAGGAAATCCAAGCGTTTTCGGAATGGCGATTGATCAGAGGGTTGTTAATTGTTCCCAGAGTAAACAAAAATCAATACACCACGATGATGATAGTTAAATTTAGGCAAAACAGTTGATTTAAAATCACCGGAGCAAAAGAAGCGTGCGTTCAGCTCGACCTGTCAAGCGTCCTCTCTCACGAAAAGCCGCTATAACTGAAAATAATTATAAAATATTATAAAGCATTCTTGCCTAAAGCCGACCTCACCTGTTTCAAAAAATATTGAATTCTGATTCATGCGTCTTCTATATATATTTTGTATATTCTTTGGTTCTATTTTTTACTGGGCGAAATTTTGCCAGTAAAAACATCACGAAGGGGAAATGATTTTCGTTCTCAGTTGCATAAAATAGTACAAAATTGAGACTTGTAACAGGTTGATGGAGGTTCGGAAAATCGAGTTTCAACTAAAGCTACGTTGTTTTAATAAACTGGTGATCCAGGGACTAGAGAAATTTCGCTAACCTTATAATCGCATCCAACTTCATTGCAGTCTTTCAAACGTAGCATAATATTAATCGGATTTCTTTAATGAAAGTTCTATATACAAAATTGCTTTTCAACTTTATTTTTTGTCGTTTTTCGAAATGCGTGAAGTTGGTTGGGAAATCTAAAAATTTCCCCATAACCTAGATAGAGACCTGGGTAAAACCCAAATGTCTGTGATTAACCAAATTTTGAGCCGGGTACGCTCACCCGTGTCCAGGGTTCGGTTTCAGAGAAAATTTATTTTCTTCAGGGAACCGCAATCACAGCAAAGAAAAGTCATTTTATTCTTTTAAATTCGTTACAATTCTACTTTTCAAGAAAATTCTAATTTTAGATTTTTTTTATAAGTGGTTTTCATTTATTAATTTTTTACTAAATAAAATGTGTTATTAACCCATATATTTATCTCAATTTTAAAAGAGTAGAGTCTCTTACCTTTCCTTAGATATTTTTATCATCAGAATCGCTGCAGGATTTTAGAAGAGAATGCATTTTAAATCTGAAAAAATGAAATCGCGCGATTTTTCATAAACTTTATAAAAAATAAATTCATAAAAAAACTTTATGAGAAATGAAAAATTTTTATGAAAAATCACGCGGTTTTTCATACAAATTTTTCGCCTGCGGCGCTATTGCCTTCAACATTTTAAAATTGTATCTGGATCAATTTTATTGTCTGAACCGCCGTTATTATTCATATTATTATGCCGTGTTTACACGTGCGACACGTGTCCCACGTTTGGAACTATTCATCGGCCGTGTCGCCGGCAGCGTTTACACGGGGGACAGATTGGATTGTGGATCGTCGTGACATGGATGATTTTATTGCATGATTTTTTAATACTTTTTGCTACTATTTGTATAGCTTTAGATACTCTTTAAGAACTTATAATACTTTTTGATTATAAACTTTGCAAACCTTGTTTTACACTAAACTTCGTGATACCGCCATTATTATAAGCGAAAAATAATAGCAAGTTTAGAGGAAATAGAAATTGAACTAATTTCAATGACAAGTTGATTTTTTAGACGCGTTATTTACAATTCAGCAAGAAGATGCTGAAATTATAGCCGATGTAATACAAGCTATACAAGTATTGGAAGAAGTGCGGAGTGCTGAACCCACTCGAAGAAGAAGTTGTTGGGTGAAGGATTGGAGGAAACGCAAAAGCTCAAATGGAGCATTTGCCATACTATACAAGGAAATAAAAGCCCCCCGACAGATTTTCCTATAGAAATTACCTCCGAATGACTGAGGGTAAATTTAATTTGTTACTGAACTTTGTGAAAAGAGATTTGGAGAAGACCGAAACGACTATGCGGAAATCTCTACCACCTGAAGAGCAGTTGTCGGTAACTCTGCGGTATTTGGCTACTAGTGAGTCATACCGAAGCCTAGGTTACCAAACAAAACTATCGACGTAATTTTTAGTTGCCTGCATACCACGCGTATGTGCAGCAATCTGGAAAAATTTGAAGGACATATATTTAAAAGTAAGTATAAGTCAACTTAGCAAGAAGGAATAACACTTGCCGTAAACGGAAATTTAATTGTTTTTTTGTTGTTGTTGTTGTTTCTAATGGTAACTCCAAAACACTTTTTGTCGTTCTTGTCTGGTTTCCGAGTTATAGCACCTTGAAGTTTAAAGATTTACGAGCTGTATCTCTTAAACTATACGAGATACCTACATGATATTCATTTCATCATAAATGATATTTGATATTTGCCTCTCACTATCTCACCTACGATCCACTCTCTTCCCCAACACTTCACCTTCCTCAATTTTATCCCACCCAACTGACTCCAATGTAAATATAATTTTCAACTTTCTCTGTAATTTAAATTTACAGAACTCTATTTAATGAATGTTTATATATTATTATTATGATAAATATTGTAAAAATTCGTAACTTAGTAAATAATGTAAAAGATTGTAACTCTCTGAATTAATTTTTGGTCCAAAGCCGATAGCCTTGCCGCTAGTGCTACTTAAATATTTATTTTAATTTGAATTACAATAAATGTATAATACTACTACTACTACTCTTTTGATCCTTGAAAATTAACAATAAACACAAAGTATAGAATTGTGAATATGTATAAATAATATGGATATAACAAAAAATTCTAAAACAATAAAGTTTTTAAACAAATAATGAATAATTACAAAAATTTTTGTTAAATATTTTATTAATTCTTAAGATATAGCGTACAATTTACACATCTCTACAATTTGAAGTTTTGGTGCGGGACAGGGAATGGAATAATTTCAGAAGTAACTAGAGGTGCCCCTGTTTTTGGATCCAACCGAATACAGGGTGAAAAGGAAAGGGCCTATTAACGTTTTAATTGCCATATGTTCACTTTCTTACATATGTTACAATTATAGATATGAAGAGATTTGAAATGACGCACCAAAATTAAGCTGGGACAAATTCATGCGGATATTGAGGTTATATGAGGTGGACCCAGTGGCACTAAAGAATCCAGATTTAAAAATTATACATTCGCTAAAAAATTTTGAGCTTGATAAACATAACTTAAAAGTTTGCACTTTGCAATTGTTTAGAATTCCCGATTGTTTACAATTTTACAGTGTTGCAAATTTTCAAGAGAAAAACCAATGGTAATATATTTTTATGCAATTTAAATGACGAAAATACAATAGAAAAACAAAAAAAACATTCCTCTCATAAACTCCTAAGGTTATTCTTTATTTTTACTACATTTATAAATCTAATTTCGCGAAAAAAAATCTATTTTTTAAGAATTTTATTATTTCAACATAAACCATAGTAATATTTTTGTGTTGTAACACCAAAATGCTAGCTAGTACACAAACCATGCTGTCATATATGAGCGCAACGTAAATTGAGGTGAGCACAACGTAAGAGCTAATCACTTTTCAAAAAGTGACTCTGTGAATACGACGTCTTCCACTCAGGTGACTTTTCGACGACGACGTCAGACTCACTCCAGGTGACTCTCTGAATAAGGGGGCTAATTTCCCCAGGGGACACGTTCATTCGCACACAATACATAGTTCATCTTGCCGTTTGGCTGTGAAAACAACAACAAATGGTGTCCCCAAGGGACACCGTGTCGCACGTGTAAACACGGCATTAGAAGTTGTGTATATTATGTTGTGTACTAACGTGTTTGTGAATTCTAAAATTAATTTTCTCCTAAAATCCCGCACCGATCGTGATTATGAATACATCTAAAGAAAGGTAAGAGACTCTACTCTTTTAATATTGAGATAAATATATGGGTTAATGACACATTTTATTTAGTAAAAAATTAATAAATGAAAACAAATTATAAAAAAAATCTAAAATTTCAATTTTCTGGAAAAGTAAAAGTTTTTCGATAACATATTACCTTACATAACTGAAAGATAATTCAAATACCTTTTCAACCATGCCCATAATATGTAGGTATCTCTTATAGTGTCGGAGATATAGGTCCGAAACTTTCCAACTTTCCAACTCCGAAACCAGAGGAGCGCGGGCAAAATGATATTGTTGTTGGAGTCTCCGTGGAAAACAACAACAACAGAAAAAACAACAACAAAATCGGAGCATCGTCAGCGTCTTCAACATGCTCCAACATTTTTGTTGTTGTTGTAGCTTCTGGTGCTTTATCAGCAACACAATAGCAACAACAAGAAAAACTTCTGCTCCCATACAGTTACCGAGTTATAACTTACCACTAGAATATATAGGAACTATTAAAGTAATGCCTGGTCTAATTATACATTTTTAGGTTTTTTATTTTTATACATTTCTTAAAAAAAATTATTCGATAAAATTTTATTTAACATAAATAAAAGCTATTTCAAATTCCTTTATAACGGTATCCAACCTATCTTTATATACTTTCGGAGATATACCGGTAAAAATTTTCGGCGGGCTATAACTTGGTAACTATAAAAGAGCAAATGTAGTTTTTGTTGTTGTTGTAATCAGCATTAAAAACTACAACAACAGCAAATTGAAGTAATTCTCCAACGGTAAAGTTATTCCATATAATTTCTTAAACCACAAAGAAATTTGGTTCACAATATATACGTAGATAAGAATTTAAATTTTAAATCTATATTTTTGACTTAAAGGTAAAGATAAATCAATTACTTGGGATAATTTTCTTCATTTGTTCAACGTTTTTGTACACGTTTTTGAGCAACACACACAAACAAGTTATTTACTAAAGTCAAACTATACTATACAAATTATACTTTGATCAAATTTAAAGCTTCCAATGGGCAATATGAATACCCATTAGGGTGGACCTTATTTTTAGACCATAACATTTTTACCACCCCGCCCCCTAAACTTGTGCTATTTCATGAAAAAGTAATTTGTACAAAATTTCAGATCGATTTGACATCGGGAAGACGTGGCACATCGACCACAAAGTTTTGAAATAGAAATAATTGCGTTTCGATATTTATTTTATATCACAAAATAATAATGGTTAGATCAAGAAAACTTTTGCTTGCTGAATTTCAAAGCCAAATGTCAGCTTCTTAACATCCTTTTTAAATTAGGTTCCTACGTCAAAGAGTTTTTAAGAAAATTAATTCCAAAGTTAAAATTTGGAATAAAAATTCCGAAAAAATTTTTGGTCGCAATTTGCTCTTAAATACGGTATTAAGTATAAATATTTTTCCGACCATAAAATTCTCAAATCAATTCTAGAGAGAATGCTTCAAACCGGAAGGATTTATGTTTTGTAGTTTCCGAGAAAAGTGAAAATTACGAACTAAACTCCTTCCCCAGAGCAGTCTACTTTCATATTTTTGCACCAGTAATAAAACACAAATAACCAAAAAATTGGTATTTGAAAGGAAAGTATGCTTCGTAATTCTCACTTTTCTCGGAAACTACAAAACATAGATCCTTCCGGTTTGAAGCTTTCTCTCTAGAATTGATTAGAGAAGTTTATGGTCGAACAAAAATGTATACTTAATACCGTATTTGAACGAAAAAATTGCGACCAAAAATTTTTTTTTCGGATTTTTTTTTTCCAAATTTTAACTTTTGCATTAATTTTCTCAAAACCTGTTTGACATAGGAACATAATTTAAAAAGGATATTGAGAGGCCGATATTTGGCTTTCAAACCCAATAAGCGAAAGTGATCCAGATATCGCCGTTATTTTTTAATATATTTTTTTCCCGGTTCTTAGTCGAGTTTTTAGAAAATGGCCCCTCCCGCCTAAACGGGGGGAAATGCACCCTCCTCCCATACGATTTTTTTCTTGTCTCGACCCAACCTACACGCCCTAGCCTTTTGTCTCCTCTTATGTGAAGCATCCTGTATAACTGAAAAAAAAGGAAACTCACAATAAGATGCACAAAATTTAATATCTATTATTTAAAAAATGCAGGTATTAATTAATTATTATGCTAAAAAAACTATACTGTATCACTAATGTTATGCATATTCTTGAAAATGAAGAACATTTAACCACTATTAAAAATGTTTGCTTCATTCCTTTTCGTTGATACAAATTTCGCATTTTTTGCAAGTTTCATATGAATGTGCCACGTTTTTCTGTTATCCGATCAACTTCATATTTTACAGAAATTATTTCTTGACCCAATGGAACAATTTTAGGGGGCGGCGTAAAAGAATGCTGCAAAAAATTTTCGCCCAGTACAGCTAAGGTCCACCCTAATACCCATTGATCGTGTGAACGCTGACAAAACGACTGGGTGCAAACCAGAAATAATGAGATAGGACACTTCGAATTCGCCGCTTCAATAATCGGTCCGAGAAAAATGTTTTGTATTTGCTGCTACAATCTGCTTTTGTAGTCGAGCTAATTCTAATTTTACCACATAATATGGACATTGTCCCAATTATAAGTAGTTTGTCAAACATTTTAAGATATTATTTTTTTTTTGGTATAAATGTAGTTTACGGGACTGGCTCAGTTCAGTCCCCTAAACTACACCTTAGCTCGCCTTCTTGTCCTGAATCTAACCATGTAAAAAATTTTTGGGGCGTGGCCTTAGTTTAGGATTTATGGGCGTTTGAATGTAAAAAAATCTCAAATTTCAAATAGCGATATCTCCTAAACTATAAGGTTTACCAGTAAAAAAGTGATAGCGTTCGAAAGATCCTAGCAAGGTCGATATTTTAAGTCATAATCCTTTTTTGATTTTAACAAGTATTTATGGAGATAATTTAGTTTTAAGAAAAAATAGTGGAGCTTGTATTACAAAATATTTTTTTTTTCTCTTCTTTGATAATTAAGGTATATTAATACCTTTTCAACGGTATATAACATGATAGGGTATCTCTCACAGTTTCGACCACTTTTAATGAAATATTCAAAATTAGTGTTCGGTGGATATCCGAACACGCATCTTAGACTTGACTACAGGAAACCTTTGTACCTTAGCGCGTATTGTTCAGTATTTAATATTTAAAATTGAAAAATTTTTATGAAAAATCGCGCGATTTTTCCTGCCTGCGGCGCTATGAAATCCTTCATACTTAAATTACTATTTACAAAGATAAACTGTTTACTACTGGGTAGTAAATAAGTAAAGGTTGGGTTTGAGGACCCAGAAACCGGAGCGCACACAAACACCCAGGAAGGACTCTGGCGGCACGTTAAACACTCCATACCTCAATATCACAGAAAGAAATCGCACTTCAACGGATATCTTGCGAAATTTGTGATGTTGAGGCAATTTAAGGAGAGAACTTCGGACGTTCTGTTAGAGTTCTTGCGGACAGCTGGGCGTATATATAACCCACTAATGCCAAAATCACATATAGAAGATGATCCAGAAGAAGAAGAAGATTACGTAATTTATGTCGAGGATTTAGAGGATTAAGTCTTTGTGCATGTAAATACAATTTTAATGAAATCTGACCACTGATGATTTTTACTTTATATCGGTTTTACATTACAAATACAATAAGTAAGTATGGCATGTTATATACCATTTTAAAGGTAAGACAATGAGCCTTCACGATATATATTTTTTTTGGTACATTAATGTACCTATTTCCGAGAAAAACATCTCTGTTTCACGAGCACAAATTCATAATTACATAAAAATACGTATAACTTCTAAACTGTTGGAGTGTTATGAAAACTATGTATAGCACAAATAAAGATAATAACAATACCTTTCCAATGGTACCACTGGCGGTACTATAGGTTATCTACTATTTTATAAAGGAGTTATTGACCTTTTATTAGGTCATCTTTCGTGAACTTCAAACGCCCATAAATCCAAAATGGCTGCCTAGCCCCTTCCGGTCCTAACGGTAAAAAAAAACTGAAAAAAATCGGAAAAAGTCCCGTAAACTGCATTTGTTCCCAAAAGGTTTATGTGGGATATCTTCTAAACTATTAGGTGCACCGGTGTAAGCGGGGTACCGTTAGGTAATTTTAAGGTTACCGTGAAAGGTAATTTTAATATCTATTTTCTAAGTCTTAAACCTTTTTTTGATTTTCTGAATAGTTATGGAAATAATTTAGTTTTAAGGAAAAATGGTGTTAGTTGTTTTAAAAAATTAGTTTTTTCTCAACTAATATCGAAATTAAGGTACATATTAAAATCATTGGGCTTATAGCCCATAATTTTCCCTTTTCAACGTTATATAACAATGTTGGGGTATCTCCACCATTTCGACCACTTTTATTGAAATATTAAAAATAAATTTTCCTTGCACATTCGAACACACATATTAGACTTTTTTAAAGGAAACTTTTGTACTTTAATGCGCGTAGTGTTCGGTATTTACTACTTAAAATTGAAACGTTTTTATGAATTGCTATAAAAATACTATTTTACTGCGTAGCCGCCGTTGGATATACTAAGGGTTATTATTAAAAAGCGCGGTGCCGAGGCCCGCACACGCGCCTAAAATTGGCCACAAAACACTATTCTGTTGCGTAGCCGGTGTTTGACATACTGAGAGTTATAATCAAAAAGCGCGGCCGTAGGCCGAAGGGCGAAGGACGCATACACGCCTTAAAATTGGCCACAAAACACTCTTCTGTTGCGTAGCCGGTGTTTGACATACTGAGGGTTATACTCAAAAAGCGCGTCCGTAGGCCGAAGGCCGGAGGACGCATACACGCCCTAAAATTGGCCACAAAACACTGTTCTGTTGCGTAGCCGGTGTTTGGCATACTGAGGGTTATAATCAAAAAGCGCGGCCGAAGGCCGGAGGACGCATACACGCCTTAAAATTGGCCACAAAACACTCTTCTGTTGCGTAGGCGGTGTTTGACACTCTAAGTGTTATAATTCCCCTTTCGTGAGGGGACAGATCACGAAACGGACGGAGATGACAACGACGAGGACTAAAATAATTAATAAAATAAATAATAATAGGACTAAAATAATTAATAAAAAAAAACACATCATGAAATACACATAAAACACTGTTTTTAAATAATCATTCCTTCTGCAATTTACCAACTCTAACGGTAAGTATGATATATTATATATCGCTGAAAGAGAGTATGGGCTTTATAAATAGTGTTTTTAATATATACCCTAATTGTCATATAAGAGGGAGGGGGAAGGTTTTATAATGGCACCTTCACCATTGTTTTCTTAAAACTAAAATATCTTCCAAACCGTAACCTTGGATGTAATATGGTGTACTAGGGAAATGAGGGGCGTGGCAATACCTTTCTTTTGACACCTCGACCATTAATGTGCCGTACCTAATTTCGGAATAATAAACCTTTAAAGAGGTGACCTTTCGCGACCTTCAAACGCTGATAACACCCAAACTAATGCCAAGCCCCCAAAAATGGGGGGCTATTTACCGTTATAATGGTCCCAAATAACGGTAAAAAAAGTACCAAAAAAATCGGGACAAAACCGCTAAACCAAACTTTTCCCAGAGAAGATAGATATAGAAAAGTATGTATATAATTTCTTGATCAGCGTTAGTTCCTGAGGCGATTTAGCTATGTCCGTCCATCTGCCTGTTAAGATATCAACTGTCAACCGTCCATCAACTGGTGAAGATATCATAATGAAAGAAGAAATATTATTTGTTATGGTGTGGTATTGAAAATGGCCGAAATTGGACAACGACCACGCCAATTTTTTATTAGAAATGTGATATCAGCGTTCGTTTTTGAGTTATGAAAACAAAATTCCTAGGTATAGAGTAGCATTACCCCTGAAAATGCTATATATGAGCGTGATTCGTCCACTTTTAAGTTACACAGGCAAAAGAGATTCTGAAATGGTTATATTGTTAAATATATATATATGTACTTCCTGAATAAATCTTTATATAACAACTTATTTTCCAGTAAAACATTATAACAGCAAAACTGGGCGCGGTCCACCCACTTTTACACCACTTATATAGTATAGGTCATGAAAACAAATTTATTACTTTTACAAAACTTTTAGGTGTAGGGTATATAAAATTCGGCCAGGCCGAATATTCCATTCTTACAGTTTTTTTTTACCTTTAGATTTTAAAGTATGAAAGTATATGAACATATAATATACATATAATATATGTATAAAGCTTATGAAATATAATAAATATGTTTCATTTACAATTTTTATTAATAGCAAAATTGAACTCAAAGGAAATAAGGAAAATGTTCAACTTAATGGTAAGGAATCTAAATTTTCTTCCTAGAATTTTCGCATGTGCATAAATTTGGCCAGATACCCTTTAAAATCTGGCCAAATTAAAAATGTCCTTTTTCCAATGGTATTGCGGCACCGATCATTTCACATGCCTCCAGAGACCTTCTTGTGTATTAATATGTGTGCTTGTCTCTGTGCCTTTGTACTTAATACTATGATTAAAAATCTTTAAAATTAATACTGTGATTTACTTTGAAGTGTAACTCACGACTCCCTCGTGATTTAAACAATCATACGCCTAAAATATAAATATTATTTCTTTAAAACTTGCAATACGAACTTAACAAGAATCAGATATTACCGCAATTCCAATCTTTAATGATACGGAGTAATGATTCCCTATCTTGCTTCTCCACTTGCACCAAAAAGCGCTTAGTGATCCACGCTGGACTCTTCCGATAACCCACTGCCCTTCAACATGATGCCCACGATAGTACTTCCTTTTCCCGAATTTACTTTCGTCGGTTTCGATTACTTGTCCAATGCCACCAATTCTTACTTTACGAGCATTCATTGCGTCAAACGCAATCTCCTGGCAAAAACTAGCTCAACTATTAAACTATTATTTCATGCATTATGACCTCCGGAGTAATTTTGCGCAACCAGAAATCAATGATTTTAAAAATGCTGAATCGCGATTTCTCCATGAATGGATCTTTGTAGGCATATACTTTTGCGCCGTTTTTAGTATTATATTATTATTTTAACGAAACCTATACAGTTGTATAGCTCACAAAACAAGACTAATATAGAAATTACAAGGTAGTACATACGAATTGTAAAATTTTAGTTTTAGCAGCTTCAAAAGATTCCTTAAAATTGATTGCGGGAAAATCAATGCAAGCGCACCAGAGCGGCTCATGCTGTATGGGATGTTGAAAAGACGAAGATGTTCAAGACGAAAAGAGCAATAAGTAGTTTACGTCGGGTCGTCAGGGCTGGCAGATTTATGAGTTTAAGTCGGCTTTCATAAGGAGGAAAATGTACAGATGGATTAATTTGCACCAGTAAAACCTCATAAACAAAAACTCGGGAACTGCTTCTGTACTGACTCAATATTCTCAATGTGACAGTTAACGAGAACGAGAGTTCCAGGAGAGACATATTCTAAAATCGGGCGAACCAAACTAGTGAACAGAGATTTTGTTATATAGGGGTCGTCAAATTCTTTAGGCCAACGTTTGATGAATCCTAAGGTCCTGTTAGTCCTGTTTACGATATTTTTTAATTGGATATGGAACCGGAGTTTTCGATGCATAATTACACCGATGTCATCAATGTATTCCATTTTGTCTAAGCATCGATTATCAAGAACATAGCTAAAGTTGATTGCTGGCATTCGATAGACCCAGATGATCTCCCTTGAGAAACGTCGGAACAGATATTGATATTGCGTCTTCGAAGTATATCAGTTGGGTACGGCCTTCAAAGTAAGAGGAAAACCACTTGATTAGCAGAAGTGGAAATCCAAATAGCGTAAGCTTATGGATAAGGTGACTTGGTTTACTTGGTTTATCGAAGGCTTTACTGAAATCTGCATAAATAACATCGGTTTGCATTCCAAAACCAAAGTTTTTGATACTTCCGGACGTAAATTCCAAGAGATCGTAGTATAAATCCTTAATCCTTGCATGATACCTTACATAACCAGTGCAATCTGATTCAAAAAGAGATGCAGTCCTGTAACTACCAAAATACGAATATTTACAATAAACCTTATAGTATTTGGTTTTTAGATTTCTTGATTTACGTAGTTGCTGAGTACGTAAACTACTCTACGTAAACGTACAACTAAAACTCGCCTTTTCTTCCGAGAACTTACTAAACGGACTCTGATGCTTCTGATGATGATGATGTCAGAACAGTCTGAAGTAATTTAGAACTTCTGGCATGATCTGGCCGACTTCCGACTTTCGAGGAATTAGGGAGCTTCTTACTCTCGCAATAATCACCTTCATTGTCTGATCGGGATATATGCCACAATTTGAAGCCACAAGGATGAAAACAAGGACAGGCCATTAGCTCTGCTAATGTCTAGTTCTAGAGAGAAAAAATTCCGGGCGCCACGACAAAATTTTTTCTGGCCTCTTAGTCATGGTAAGGATGTCAAAATTACACGTCTCAAATATTTTGTCGTGACGTTCTAACTGGATGAGAACTCCGTCGTAGACACAGACATGATAAACAAGGTACACCTATCAGTCCTGTGGTAACAAAATGGTCCTTGTGTGACCAGAACAGTCCGGTACACGGCAACCACTACTAAGCCTAACATAGCTAGGTTACTTCCGCCTATCCAGTTTCATTTCTAAATTCTAATTACCCTAAAATACACGCTACACAGATGGAGATAAATTTGTCCAACTACTTCGTGTTTGGTTGTCTACATTAATGAATTTGAATGAATTCAATTTAATGAGTTTTAGGTAAAGTACGTTGGGTTTTTATAATTAATTATCCTTATTATGTTTTTGCAAAATACTACTCGCCTCCTTCATATCTCTCAGCAATGTAATTAAGTTTGCTCGATTAATACTAATGGTGTGTGTTTCATCCCGTGGAAGTCCGTCAATCAGTTGGTTTGTGATTTTCAATTCCAGTAAAACTGCATCATATATATCGCCTGAGTGTTTATATTCCACTGAATCCAATTCATTTACTGAAAAACAAGGTCAACTGTCATTGTACTTACTTTAATAAGTTCTTCCCAAGCAAGAAAAATTACTCACTTTTAAAGGAGTTGTTTACCAGTTTCTGTTTTATAGTGAATTGAGTTTCCATAAGCACACGACATATTGCACTGGCATGATGTTTGGGTAACCCCAGCTGTTGTAATTCTTCCAAAAGCACGCCTTGGTCGATATTATATCGTGCTGCATTGACTAGAATAAAGTCAATACAGGCTACTGCGGATTTTCCATCATCAGCAATATCAGCAGCAATCGCTTTAATTTGTTCCTCCTAAAAATACTACAGTAAATGAAAAATATACGAAAAGCAATATTCATTTTACCTCGATAGGGTAACCGATGATTTTTTTAGAAACTATCGACGTTAAATTTTCTAATTTTGCAGTGCTCAAATTTGACAGAGTTGATATAATTTCAGCCAGGACCCAATCAGGACAGTCTCCCTCTCCGCAGAAGCGAAATTTCTGAAGCAAAGCAATAAGAATTAAATGAATCGTGCAAACGTTCAGAATGGAGCAAAGGTTAAACGGTATAATAAACGCAAAATAGAAAATAAAATTATTAAATAAAACTATAAGATTAAAAATCAGATTATATGTCAAGACGCCTTTGCGGCACTTTTATAGCAATTAGTTACTGAACAGGAAACAATTCTTCCACTACAAAGAGTTTTAAAGTAGCAGTTTAGCTTTCTGCAAATATTGTTAACTAAGCAAATGTTTGAGTATAATTTTTACCATCCACCCCTTGTCATATTTGGAATGCTTATCGCGTTTACAATTTTAATTTATAATATAAATGGCATACAATTAGTCAGTATTTAGCTGCCACTGCACCGTTTAACGTGTATTTAAGAAATTTATGTCAGACGCAGTTCTTGTACGTGGGCCACTTAAAAACTCCCCATCCACTACGTCGATTAACACCAGGACGATACTTCGACTTAAAAGTATCAAGCGAAACGACTTGGAAACAGTAATTATTACATTTAATTAAGCGAAAGTAACAAAGGAGCAAAAATGCACACTATATAAGCTAGTAGCATCACCGAAATAGTCATAGTTATCTACGGAACAGACAGAAGTAAACAGATTCAATTTAGAAGAATTTACAGTAAAATTGTTGCATCCAATACCAACGACAGCTGTCTCACAACACAACGTAATGCTAATTTTCAAGGCACTTCTTAGTATAGCAATAATTTGCATTTGTACAAGCATTACTCGAAGTGCCCACGTCCCAATTACATACCATGTCAGCAACAACGAATTGGCAACTTGTGCGGATCAGCTGTACAAGTACAGGAATTTCATCTTGCAGGCAATAGCCCTTTTTGAAGACGTTTGTGATGCCTCCAACAGCCATCTACTTCTTAAAAGCGCTTTTCCCACAAGAGAGCCAGCACCTTTATTCTACCGATCCTATAAACCTAAAGAACAACGCTCAGAGATTTGGACCTTTCTAAATATGCCCACAACACAATTCAATGACATAAATATCTTGAACATAATACACACAATCATCGAACGCTGTCGCACTACGAGTCAGTCTCAACACTACGAGAAGCGAAACTCTGTTTTACTTGGCAAGAAGCAACGGTTCCACTCATGGGGTGGCAAGCGCTCATCAGGACAAAGCTTCTCAAACCAGCTCAAAGCCAGCGATGAGAGCAATGGGGAGAGAACGTTTTTATCATAGAGGAATTAACTTTTTGCTGCTACATATTTGAACTTGGAGATATGTCTCACCATTGCTATATCTTTGTTTTCCAATAATATCAACACTATTTATTAATAAACTTTTATAAGAATAACAAAGTAACAATTAAAATGCGGATTTTTAGTTGAAGTTTCTAAAATGTATGCAAACAAATTTTTCCGATTGACATTTGGCGTACCCTCAGAACGCCTGAAATTTTGAAACATCCCGAAGTTTTGAAAACGCAGGGTTTTTATAAATAATTTAATAATAATTAAGAAACTTATAGCGCGGCGTATCGCGCGATTTTTCATAAAAAGTTTTCGCTTCGCTTTGTACTCACGTCATTGCGATTTTAAAAATGCCATTTCTCCTAAATTCCTATACCAATCATGGTCAAATAAATTTCTGTATAAAGCTAATGACCTGTTCTTTCCTAGAATATCTATAATTATATGTTGTTTACATATATGACTTAAAAAAAAATTATTGAATTTACAAAAAAAGTATTAAAAATCTTAAATTGCGTTTTTCTCGAGAGCTATAGGGTTTTCCGTAAAATATACGGAAACACATTCAAGACATGTCCATTGAGATTGTCTTTGTTGTTGCTGTTGTTTTTGTTGTTGTTGTATCTACCCAGGAAAGCAAACCCCGCCCCTCGCCCCGCCCCCGTTTAGGAGTTGTGAGCCCTCAAAGTTTGAAGCTTTTATGCCCTATATCTCCATAATCCCTGCACATGTAGGAACGATATATACATCGTTAGAAAGGAAATTTTAATATCTATAATTTATCTTTTTAGAGATTTTTTTGAAAAGCTTTTAGTTTTCCCGCAAATCATGTTTATTATTTTTACTACTATTTTTTATAGTATTTATTAATTTTTCCCAAATAAAGTTCTTTAGAAGCCTGTATCAACGTTTGCATTTTAACAAAGTAGAGTTAATAAGCTTTTTATAGGTGTTTTTTTTATTGAAATCGGTTTACTAATTCGGGAGAAAACGAACATACAAATTTGCCAAAACTACGTTTTCCTAATGGTATGATTATTCTGTTAATTATTAAAAAAATCGCCCGATTTTTTTTATAAAAATTGCTCATTTCAACAACAACAAAAAATTGAACATGATTTCTTGTTGAGTACCTTAGCATTTGATTGTTGCTTCATGCTCATTTCAACAACAAAAACAACAACAAAAAAATTTTTCGACTGTGGCGCCAATTTTCAACCAAAACAAATTAACTTTACATGTTTTCCAATTTTTTAATTACATTACTTATAAATACACAACATGATGTGCACAACATGTTTGAAAAAGTAGTACACAACATTGACAAAGGGAGTAGGCTGTTCAGGTTTAAAGAACGTTATTTACCGAAATAGTGAACTGATTTCAATAAAAAAAACACCTATCAAAAGCTTATTAACTCTACTTTGTTAAAATGCAAACGTTAATACAGGCTTCTGAAGAACTTTATTTGGAAAAAATTAATAAATACTATAAAAAATACTAGTAAAAATAATAAATGCGATTTGCGGGAAAACTAAAAGCTTTTTCAAAAAATCTCTAAAAGATAAATTATAGATATTAAAACTGCCTTTCCAACGATGTATATATCGTTCTCATATGTGCCGGGATTATGGAGATATAGGGCATAAAAGCTTCAAACTTTGAAGGCTCATAACTCCTAAACGGGGGCGGGGAGAGGGGCGGGGTTTGTTTTAGTGGGTGGCTACAACAACAAAAACAACAACAATCACAATGGACAAGGGGAGATCTTGTCTAAATATCCTATTACATAAATAGTAGATACTCTAAGTACCTTTAGAACGGCACCCATACCAACCGGATATCTACTATAGTTTACGAGATATGGGCAGTTAAATTTCAAATTTCAAACCGCTATAAAACTGGAACCGGAAGTACCAACCCCTTTTTGAAGTTGTGATTGGAGTCAGCACCAAATACAACAACAGCGAAAACAGCAACAAGATTGAGCATGTTGTACGGCGCCCGATATACATATGCCAAAAATTGTTATGAAAAATCGCGTTTTTTCCAAAAATATGCATTTTTCGGTAAAATCTTATTTATGTATCTATAGCGAATATCTTCTATAGTTAAGGAGATATAGGAAACTAATTTCAAAGAGCTATAGCTCAGAAACCAGAGGGAGCAGAATATGATTTTGTTGTTGTTGGAGTTTCCTACGGTACAACAACAACAACAACAAAAACAACAATACAATAAATGGCGATACCGGGAAGATCTATGTTTAAGCCGCACAAAATATTATAATGCTGAAACCAAATGCAGTTCAGATATAAAGGATCTACTTAGAACATTTTGTTATATATTTTAGAACATTTTTTTAGAACGTATTTTAGATACAATAATATATTTCAATAAATTTTCCATTAACAAATAATGTTATGTCTAATAATCTTTTTGAAATTAATATTTTGGCACTGGTGGAAGCTGCTGTAGTATATTGAAGATACATGTATACTATAAGTAGTAATAGCATTCCACATGCATTTGAAACAAACGAAACAAAACTAGTTTTTGGTAGCCGTCATACTGTACGCTGTGTCAGAGATAATTATCTCTGACTGTGTACTGAAACGATCTAGAAGAGTATATGTACTGAGCTTTCCTGGGACGATCGGTGGAAATAATTTTATAAGCTAGTTTTGATTTTTCTTTTAGGAAATTCGTCTGTTGAGATTAGTATACGAAATGAAGCCGTTCGTTGTGTGTTTAATGCTTTTGTGTTGTACTGTTAATATATTAGGAATCGCTCAGCTGAATTTCAGTAATCAACAGAATCCTACATCTCTTATGCGTAAGCTGAATCAAAAGAAATTAATCTCATTATTATATTTATAATAAATGCTTAGCTTCCGCTGGTGCACCTGTCGATGAAGTGGTTGTCGAATCATCACTTCACATTAAGCCCAAACAAAAACTTATTCTAAGAGATCGCAATTGGGCTGGTCAAGGAGTTTTTATAGAAAGAAATCGTCCTAAGCGCAATTTAAAACAAACGTTGTTTCAAAACTAATAGTCAGTCATCATCACACACCGTCAATAACAGTTGTTTAATCCTTATGGTTTTTAGTGCTACATGTACCAATCCACCAACACAAGGTTTGCAAACTGATTATTTTGGAGCTTCACCAACAGACACCCAAAGCAAAAGCAGACAGAGTGCTACTAGTGCATCGTCAAAGATAAGTACTTCCTAATGATCCAGATATCAATATCGGGATAGCTTTTTTATATCGCATCAATCGAAACGCTGCTAGAACTTCCAATACAATACAGATTATTTAATTTTATATTATTTTCCAATCCTAAATAAAGTATTTTAACGGTATTAAATAAACATTAAAGTTATATAAAATAGGCCAGTTAAATTGGTCTTTATTTTAGGAATTTCGTACACAAATGCAATATTTCGTTAATGCAGTAAAAATACAACTCTATTTTTTGTTAGACTCAGACGCTTCTACTCAGACTCGCTTTCACTATCCGACTGAAAATCTCCAACATCAATCGCGAATTTATATTCTTGATCACATCCCAAGTACGAATCACTCATAAAGTACAGCGTATACTCGTGGCGTCCAGGGTTTGGTGCAACAAAGTCAAGTTTAACTTTAGCCTTCTGCTGAAGTGTCAAGCGCTTAATAGACAGCAAAGAGTTGCTTTTAGGATCTCCGATGACCACCCACCAACCTTCTTCTCGTTTCTAGAAAAGAAAAAGCAATTAATAAATGTGCATACGTTATTTTTCGGTTTAAGTTGTGTACTTGAGGGAAAAATGGTGCAATAACAGGCCCAGTTACTTCATCCTCACGTTCCAGATTAACCACTACGTTTACTGTTGATCCAGAATGTACTCGTCCTTTATCAAGCACCTCAAAGTTCATTTCAATATTAGGGTACCGATTACAAAACCGTGCCACATCAGCCATTTGCTCTTCTGACAACTGCAAGAGTCGTATGCGATCGTCGTCCTCTAGTTCCATTATGTCGAAAACAGTCTCAATTTTCTAATAATAGTTATTACATTAAAGCATAAGAGATGTTATTATGATGTCGCCACAGCACAAAATCCATTTATTCGAGTTTCATCATGGATTGAGTTCGATTAATTTATAAAATCAATAGTTTGAGTCAATAAACATACCTTTTCTGCACAACGTTTTATTATTTCTGTACTAAAATGTGGCAGCTGTTTTAAGTAGGAATCCTTACTCCACATGGACTGAGTTACCATCTGTGCCAATTCCATTGCAGCCACTGCCGGCGACAGCCAACCATTTGAACTCAACACATCAACACAAGCCTGAATTAGTCTAATTGCTTTGCTAAGGATTAACTCAGTATCACCTTGCAACTCTGGCCCTAACTGCAGGCGGGACAAATGCGCTTGCAACAAGCAATTCGTTTTGACATGGGGATCATTAAACCTAATCGAAATAAAATTAGCTACTCGCAGAACTTCATTATATTACAAGTTTTTACTTGGGTGCAGAATCGTTTGTCCCAGTTAATCTATTCGGCAGTCGCTGGGACAGTGTACGCAATATGCTTTCTTCATGATGCCGGACCACTATATCTTCATATTCTGCAGCAGACGAAATAATTTCTAACAGTCCGCGAATCTTGGTTTTACTATTTAGCGACAAGCTAAACAGTTCTGTATACAAACAAAAATGTAATAAATTAATTTTTAGAAAATGTCCAACTTGCCTATTGTTGTATAGTTTATATAGTAATACGCAGCAATCATGCCCAAGTTTAAAGGTAACGTATCCATATCATCCTCAATACTAATGCATTTAGATTGCTCCAAGTCAGACAAAGTGTTCTCTACAAGTTCGGACAAGTGATCACATAAATGCAAGTCAGTTACCCCTTGGAGATTGTAGTAGTTTGGATTTTGAGTCAATCGCCGATATAAAAATGTCCACGTTAAATAGTCCACTGCATCCTGTTTATTTTCAATAGTCTTGGTGACGACTTCGGCGTTAAAATGATCATGTAAGCGATGATCTAAATGGCTTTCGATAGGGAGGGGCTCGTTTAGAAATTTAATGAAGAAGTCCTTTTTAGACGACTGACACATGAGAACGCACTTTGCGTCGGCATCTTCAATTGGGCGATTAGCTCGGCCAATCATTTGCAGAACATCGGTGACTGGGTAATCTTCATACGAGTGGTTTTTTCCATTATAGAATTGAGTATCCATAATGATGACTAAATGAGCAGAAATATTCATTCCCCAACATAGTTCTCGAGTGACCACCGCAACTTGCACGGCGCCAGAATCAAAAAGTTGCTCCACTAAGCGGTGGTCTGAAGCCGTCAGACCTTCGTGAATGTATGCAACGCCTTGTGACAGTGTTTCTTTCAATGTTTTGTCTGTCATTCGATCAAGAAACGGTTGAATGTCTTCTTCTTCGGCATGAAAGAAACGATTAGGCTGCAACTCCGCCGCACTAAATGTTAAAATATCGATTGCCGTTAGACGCGCCTGCTTGCGTGATGAAACGAAAATTATAACCGGCTTATGTGGACTGTATTTGATGATGGCGTTGAATGCAGGCTTCGACATTGAAGTGATACGAGTAGCATTGTGGGTAACGTTGTAGCCTTGTATATGTAGTTCTAAGGGTATGGGTCGAACGCATGGATGGAAATTAAATGTGGCGTTTGGGTTGCAACCCAACCACTGAGCAACATCCTTGGCATCAGACAAAGCAGTAGATAAAGCAACAATTCGAATTGGCGGAGACAATAATTTTTCAATTTGTGAGGAAATGTATCGCATTCGAGAGCAAACTATCTCTAACACAGGTCCGTCTTCACCGCCTACTAACTGCAATTCGTCGACAATGAAAAGGTGAACATTTTGTACATTCTTGCGTTGCTTCCAGCGGCGAGACAACACGTCCCATTTGTCAGCCGTTGTAACAATCACTTGACCTTTGGCCAACAGCTTTAAATCAGTGCCCGTCTCACCCGTTAATTTTACGACCTTAAGAGGAAGACTTCCAAACTTAGCATGCCAATCAGTGAAGACGAGATCTGCAAGTGATTCTTTTGAAACTAAATATACACAGCGACCATCAGGATTTTGCGAGAAAAGCCGCATGACGGCAAACTCAGCTATTGTTAATTTTCCAGAGCCCACAGGAGCTCCAATAAAGACATTGTCATTGCTATTGTAAACTGCGTTGAAAACTTGTGTTTGTATGGGATTGAATTGCGGGAACCGATCTATGTAAAAAGCTTCAAAGCTGGCCTTTCGGAGTGCGGTTATAGGAAGCGGTTGCAAATCCAACAGTTCGGTAGGTGGAACATTTTTTTCAGGCAAAATTAGATGTCTGAACGAAACAGGCAACTGTGTCTCGGATCCTATCCAGCGATCCGATACAATACGTAGGAAATACTGAGGTGGTATCGGTTCATAAACTGGTACAAAGAATTTAATACAGTGCTCGTCAGAGGCGTATTTCTCTTTTAACAGAAAGAACTCATGATGTAAAATGACCTCCGAGTCAACATCTTCTATTAGAATCCAGAATCCCTCAGATTGTCCGTGAACTTTTTCGTCCCACTGAAAATCTGGTGTTATTGTCAATTCAACACGTAGTGTGGAACGAGTAATGGGCTGAATATGAGTGGAGAGTTCGAGTTTTGGAAATTGATGGACAAATTTGTGTATGGTTTTTCCCAGTTTAGCGACTCGTATTAATTCACCAATTTCATTAGGTTCCAAGTCGTAAAGCCGTTCCCAAGGGAAATTTTTTTTCTCCAATTTTTTTGCAATTTCATCAGGCATTTTTTTAAACTGTCGAAGGGGAGTCATGGATTGCCACATTCTGCGATCGATCATTTTACAGAGCGTTAAAGTTTTATCAGCCAATTGAGCCCATCCGCGATGAAGCACAATCTCAAAAATGGATCGCATCAAACGCGATGCTGATTGCGTTATAAATACCATATCCGACATAAGAGCGAAACCCTCCAGCTTTAGCTGCGAGATATAGGCCTGGAGGAGTACATTCACCTTGGCACTGCTCTCCTCCATAGATTCTTTAATTGGAATAGGAACTCGCTCCATTAGCTTTTGCAGCTCCAGTTTCTCCTCCTCACGCACTCCAATGTGCTTGAACTCGGACGAAAGAGAAAAAACTCTAAACAATTCGATTTCACTCAGCGTGGGTTTTAAAAGCTGATTGTAGGACATCATGGTCTCATGAGTGCAGTAATAATGAGAAGCTATACGCCCCAATTCGGTAACTTGGAACTGACCACTCTTGCGATCATACTTTATAAGCCCGCTTCGGTCCAAATGCAGAGCTGCAGTATGTATAAGGTCAGCTCTATATTGCTCCAGAAGCGGGTCTTCCTTTGCTTTGTCATGTGCAATACCATAAAGGGTCGGGTTTCGCAACATGCGGATGTAAAGATAAGTATAGCCAAGCCAGTTAACTGCATCCTTCAAATTCTGAACTGTTCCAAGTACTATTTCAGCATTAAGCATATCAGGCATCTTGGACACGAATTGTGATTCGATAGGCAATTGTTGATTTAGAAGTGATAAATAGAACTGCAATTCGCTATGGTTAGTTATGAGGATTCCCTCGCCTTTTGTGTCATACTGAGGACGACCGGCACGTCCCAGCATTTGTAATACATCCAAAGCACTGAGTTCCACCCAGCGACCCTTCTCTGGATTATATACTTGGGTTCCTTTTATAATAACTGTGTGTGCGGGCAGATTCACACCCCAAGCTAGAGTTGCGGTGGACACCAATACTTGGATATGACGATCAGCAAAAAGATCTTCCACTAGCGTTCTGTCAACACGAGTCATTCCAGCATGATGGATTGCAAAACCATAGGGAAGCAGCTCCTTAAGTTCTGAATTTTTCACCTGCTCCGCCTCAGTACGTAAGACTTCCATACTTGCAGATCCTTCGCGCAAAAAGTTTCCAAGTGTATCCTTTTCCAAGCACATATCACGAACTGCTCTAGCAGTTTTACCCGTTTCTTTGCGAGAGTGTACAAATACAAGAACTTGGTTGTGTCCAGCATGTTCCATGGTTTTCTCATAAACTATCTCGTTCATAACTTGGAACCGTTTCAGGGCCTTTTTCTCTGTAACTCCGATGTACTGTTGCTCAAGGGCAACGGGTCGAAAGCTGTTGTCGAAATAAAATAATCCTTTGTCGGGCTTTACTCTTAAAAAAGTTGCAACATCTTGGTAATTTGGTAGCGTAGCTGACAGGCCAACTAACCGCACCTCTTCTTGAGTGGCTTCAATATTACGAATAGTTCTGGCAACCAGGGCTTCCAGAACCGGCCCACGTTCATCATGCAACAAATGAATCTCATCAATTATAACTAAACGAACAAGGGTTGTGAACGTTTTCTCGCCACCTTTACGAGTGATTATGTCCCATTTCTCTGGAGTGCAGACAATAACTTGTGTAGCTGCAATCTGCTCCCGAGTAAGTTGATGATCTCCTGTTAACTCCGACACTGTCAAGTTATAGCAAGCCAGTCGGCGGCCAAAATTACCTACCATTTCCTGTACCAAAGACTTCATGGGTGCAACGTAAATTATCTTGAAGTCATCGGCATTAATTGTACCATCATCGTTAATATGTTTGCCTATTTCACGCATCATTGTAAGCAGTGCTACATTCGTTTTACCAGCACCAGTTGGAGCACATAGCAGCATATTTTCGTCCCCCTCCAAAGCCGCTTTCCACAATCTACTCTGAATCCTATTTAAACTTTTAAATCCCTCGAAAACTGGTTGCACATATTTCGGAAGCTTGTCAATTGATTGAAGTTCTTCCTTATCCTCAAATGGGACCGCTTTGAGTGCAGGAACATGGACCTCTTCATAACCTTTTCTTTGTTTTCGAAATGAGCCGTCCGGTAATTGGCACCGTTTATTTGCCATGAAGTGGGATCCCTGCGTAAAAGCCAACTCCTCCAATTCTAATAATTGCCGTATACCAGCTACCTGGCCAACATCTTGCTCGCCGCTATTATTTTCTTCTTTCCCTCTTTTACTGGAACGCGAAGCGTGTGCGTTGTCAACCTCTTCACTTTTTCCAGTGTCGAGTTGTCGTAAAATCCTTGACAGCTGACTATCGTTTCTCATTTTATCGCGTATTCTTTGACGTTCACTGTCAGTTTGCGCCGAAGCTAACATAGTACAATACAAAATCATTTGACGATTATTCTTTAACTGTTTGATAAAGTCAAAACTGTCGTAACCCAGCAGCAGAACCAGTTGATTTTCACAATCGCGGTTGTCAGAAGCATCCTTCAGAATCCTCAAAACATCAGCAGCTTTACTTTGAGATACCATGGCATCATTGTAATATTTACTTAGACATCGCTGAAGCCAATAAGCGTCGATGTCTAACGGATGCAGGATCCTTTCCTTCTTTACGCTCCCAGATTCTTCGGGAAGGAGCTGCAATATAATGAATTCAAATACTCGTATTCATAGTGGAAACAATTTCTTACATTTTCGGCATGCAGCGTATGATCAATTCGAGCCTCTTCTCCTTCGTCCTGACCGTCTTCATCGCGAATCTCTCCATACATATCGTTATCACTTTCTTCCTCAGATTCCTCGAACTGAACATTTATTCCATATGCTTCATCAATTTGCTCCTCATTCGTATTCACATTTAGTGCATTTACAGCATCGGAACCGAAATCGGTTATTTTCTTTCCCAAATTTACCAAAAGTGCAAACCTAAGAGAAGTAAATCGAGTCCGTATATGGAATTTGGGAAATTATGCTGGAGTACCTTTCATCTGATACAGCACCCAACAAACCGTCGACCTCGCGTTTTCTTTCGCGATCTTTCAGCTTGTCATTCTTTAATACGGCAAGTATTTCATCTGCCGCTCCGCAAAGAATATCTCTTGGCTGATCTCCAAGGGCCTCCTGAATGAAACTCAACAGCACCTCGTAGGTCTGACGCGTCTCCTGTGTCTTCGGTCTGTACACGATTCCAACCATTTCGTCTACACCATCAGACAAGAGTGTTGCACCCTTCATCCGTTCAAAATCATATTGAGCCTCGTCGCGTTTCTGTCGCCTAAATAAACACCGACGTAAGCAACTGACGACAGTCATTCCACATAATTAAGAACATACTTGGCTTTCCTCTCTTCCGTTTTCTCGGGTTTGGTGCGTTGGTACCTGTCACCCATTCTAGTGCCTTCCAACTTCCCAACCAAGGAATCAACTTCGCCTGTTGCTTCATCTCTCCGTGGCCTTTCTATCAGACGCACATCCGCTTGCAGAACAAGATTAGAGTTCTACAAAGTTACCACAGAGTTCGATTGAAAGGTAAATAACAAACGTTTTAAAGCGTTTGGATTGATTGATACGAAAAACCTACCGCCTTGTATTCATACTGAAGTTGTCTTGCAGCTGCATCAGCCATTTTAAGCTCACTTTACTTTCACTTGTAACTAAGGTTGAACTATAAATTAAAAGTTATTCTACAAGCAAAACATCAGACAATCTCTACTAAAAATCCGGCGACTCCAAACTTAGTGAATTCTCACTCCACACCAAAGATCCTACACACCAGAGATAATCTCTGCTGCACACTTTAATTCATGGCTCAGCGTCTATGGCCTTATTAAAGCCGGGAACATATTTACGACGCGCATGTGGCTCCAATGTTGTTGTTGTTGTTGTTGTTGGTGTAGTTTTTGGCGCTGACCCCAACAACAACAAAAGTTGATCCCGGATTTAATTGGGGTCAGAATTATAACCTCTTGAACTTTGAAATTTAACCGCCGATATCTTTTAAACTCTAACAGATATGCCTATGATATTAGTACCGTTATTAAGGCATTAATCCCTTTCATTTATGTTAAATATTATTTTGTCGAGAATCGTTTACTTTCGAAGATAAATACAATTTTCAATTTTTAGTACTATTTTTATACCCTACACACGAAGAGAATAGGGTATATTCACTTACTCCTTCCGCTTGTAACGCATTAAAGGAGACGTGACCGGTATAGAAAAGTATATATATTTTTGATCAGCGTGACCTCCTGAGTCGATTTAGCCATGTCCGTCCGTCTGTCTGTCTGTCCGTCTGTGGAAATAACGATTATAAAGAATAACAAGAGAGATATATTCTTCAAACTTGGCAGGAATATTGTTTATCCTTAGAAACTCATCGGTATTGAAAATGGGCAAAATCGGACCATTACCACGCCTACTTTTTATAGTGATTATAAATTCATCCATGCTTATAACTCAATTTCCCAGCTTGTAGAACGAATTTGTGTTTGAAATTTTGTCCAGAAGTACATTGTCTCTAACCAAAAAAGACTACTACAAATGGACGTGGTCCGCCCACTAATTAAATAAAATTCGATTACAGGAGAACGCATAGAGATATTTTCATCAAATTTGGCAAGAATATTCTCTGTCATCACAAGCTATTTGACATTGAAAAGGAAAAAAAAGACCAGTGCCACGCCTAATTTTTAAATAAACGTGTGTAGGGTATATGAACTTCGGCCAGGACGAAGTTAACACTCTTTCTGGTTTTCTATTCATTAATTTTTTTTTAAGTAAAATGTATAATTAAGCTACATAATTATTCCAATATAAAGATTGTAGAGCTCCTTAGCTTTGTATAGAAATTTATTTCACCAGGATCGGTGCTGCAGTTTCGGAGAAAACACATTTTAAAACGTAAGTACAACTTACTTTTTTTGAATCGTACTACTATACGGATTTTCAATAATACGACTCTACTGAGTTTACAACGTGGAGTGAATTGTTGAGAATTTAAATTTGGGAGAAATGTTGGGATTACCGTTACTTGTAGCACCGTTTTTGTAATGTTTATTTACACTTTATTTGTGATCGGTGATTTATTGTGATTGTGATTTATTTTATTCGGTGATCTTGTAAAATGTCCGGAGATATTACCAATCTTTACCAAATTTTTGAATTGTTCAATTATGAAGTGGATGGAACTGTGACGGAAGAAATCATTCGTACCCTTCAAGATTGGAAATTAATTCCAATTAACTTCAAATGTCCAAATGGTCATTTTTACGCACTACGGGTGTGACAAAGAGCGAAAGATGGATTTTACTGGAGTTGCACCGTTTGGTATCAGAATACCTACAGAAAGAGCGAAAAATTTTTATGAAAAATCGCGCGAGAACAGTCTAGTCATGGTCGTGTTTTACACGGTTTTTATTTACCACGGTTTGAAAATAAACAAATTTTAAATTTTTTTACAGGATTTTATTCCATTTAGCACGATTCAAAATCTTTTGGGCTTAAATTTTTTTTGGTTAAATTTAATTTTTGGGAAATATGTTCATATCACAAATTAGGGGGAATTCCCTTTTTGTGGATAAGCAAATTTACTGGTCAGAGCAATTGTTAATAGCACAAATTTAGGGGAATTCCCTTTTAGTGCATACAACCAAATTTATTTGTGACAGCAACTAGAATGTGTTAATATTTTCTGAACTATGTTTTTTTCTTTAATAACTAGGCGTGTGTAAAAACACATTATATATGTGATTTAATAAAATAAACCTGAATAGTTGTTCTTAAAAAATCGTTGTTTTTCACTAATTTCAATAGGTTTTAGAGATAAGGAACCAATCACCTATTTTGCATAGGAACAATGTCTTTTTTTACACGGTCTTTTTTACACGGGTTTTCCTGGAACCAATTTCCGTGTAAAAACAGAATTGAGTGTATTGCGTTTTTCTCGAACATTATAAGGTTTTCGATAAAATGTTACATTACATAAACGAAATATACATACATATTTAATTTGTCTTTTTAAGGGGCATACGCACATCCGGTAAGTTCCATAGTTTAGGAGATATAGGCTGTAAAAGTTCAAACAGCTATAAAACCGTAAACGGAAGTGAGCGTACAATGTGGTTGTTGTTGGGATTCAACGTTAGAAACTACAAGAAAAACAAAATTACAGAAACTGGCCTGATCCCGATTTGTTTCGAATTCTCATATTTCAAAGTTCCACAGAAGCCGATAGACCGATATTACGTTACGAACATTTGATTGGCTTCGATGAACCATTTCTGCTCTCTCCCAACCAAATAGTAATCTTTACAAATACAACAACATGACATTTCATACCGTTGAATTGAAATTTGGCCTCGTCAATAGCAAACATTTTGTAAAAGTTCATGCTCTCTAAATGAACTCAACTCTACCTGAAGTTTGACAACTTTGTACAGAAAGGCCCATATTACATTGCAAACAGTTGTTCGATCGAACAGTCACATTGTTTTTGTTTTCTGTATAAAGCTGTCAACTCTCAGTTCATCCGTGAGAGAATTGAAACGGATGAACTGTTCGCATAGCAAATACTCTGTTCGCAGGCGATGAGTGCAAACTACAAACAGAACAGGGTTGTTGTGTGGTGTAATAAAGAAGTATGCATGTTTTGGAGTGAAAAAGCTCCACTTATGTCGGAAAAAGGAGGATTGCGTGAAAATAATTGCACAAAGCAACTCCAAATATGTATATATACTACGGAAAGTGTTTGACTGTTGTGTTTGCAATGTAACATAGCAAGCGAACAGATTTGACGGGAGAGTAAAATAGTTCATTTCTTTGGACTGTTCGATCGAACAACTGTTTGCAATGTAATATGGGCCAAAGTAACAATAATTGGACAGTTTGGCAAAACAAGTGTTCGGCAAAAAAACATTATTACATTATGGGTGTGTGCCAATTGGTTACTTTTTCCTCGATGGGTGTGTGCCAATTGGTTACTTTTTCCTCGATATAGAAAATTTTGACACAAGAAAAAGAAATTTTGACGCGAGTGAGGTGAATTCAAACGTCAAAATTTTATGTAGCCCTGAGGGCTAGGTAAATTTTTGACAACCGTTGAATATTCTCTTCAACGTCGAGTATTTCAAAATTGAAAAGAAAATTAGGAAAACTTATATTATTATTATTATAAGATGTTGTGTTTTTAATATGATAGCTAGTAACAAAGGAAAAAACTTTTTTTGATATTCTATGCATAATTCTTTGTTTAATTTTGCAGACAATCTTGAAACTCAAAATTTTGTCTGTCAAAATTTCATCCATGAATTGGCACAGCAAATAGAAAAAAATTTTACTCACCAGAGTAAATTTATTTCAACATTACTTACCACTAGTAAAAAGTAACCAATTGACACACACCCGATATGTAGAATATTTTGACATAAGAAACTGAAATTTTGACGTGAGTGAGGTGAATTCAAACGTCAAAATTTTATGTAGCCCTGAGGGCTAGGTAAATTTTTGACAACCGTTGAATATTCTCTTCAACGTCGAGTATTTCAAAATTATTTAAAAATGGAAAAAATAAGGAAAACTTATATTATTATTATGTTGTGCTTTTAATATAATAGCTAGTAACAAAGGAAAATCCTTTTTGATATTCTATGCATAATTCTTTGTTTAATTTTGCAGACAATCTTGAAATTCAAAATTTTGTTTCTGTCAAAATTTCATCCATGAATTGGCACAGCAAATAGAATAAAATTGTAGTCACCAAAGTAACTTTATTTCAACATTACTTACCACTAGTAAAAAGTAACCAATTGGCACACACCCTATGTTAAAAAATTATGAATTTTTTCTTTATCATCAACAATTTCCAGCTTAACCTAATTGCATTGATAAGAAAACTGATATGAAAGTTGAATTTATGTTTTACTCGCTCTTGGTAATTTTCATTCGCATTTTTTCTTTAATATTTACTCGTTCAAAAGAGAGGTATATCGATTTAACTCATACCATAAAAACTGATTTACTACAACAATAACCTAAAAAAAATACAAAGAGATCAAACAAGGATCCGTTAACGGTAATTTTTAACTTTCTTTTATTGATATTGTAATGTCACGTTCGTTGCTCAAAAGTAGCATTTGTTATCACATCTTCTGCCTCGTTACGTGCAATTGATTGAAAATTTGAATTTAAAGCAACTTCAATGCGTAGAATTAAAAAAAGTTCTAAGATTCACTAAAAATACGATTTTATTTAGTTTCAAAGGTTGTCACGTCGCGCCACTGATGCCTGTAATCGTATGTAAAACTCACAACACAAATTTTAAAATTCCATATTTTTTATTTGTATTTTTTATTAGCTTTGTTCATCCTTTTTATATCCATACAGTGTTCAATGGGTTGGGTTGAGTGTTGGGTCAAAATTTACTTTGGTTTTTTATTTAATAATAAATAATAATTTTAACTTAAACATTTAATTAGTATGTGGGAAGTTTCTTAAGTCCACTATGAAGGAAATGTATGTCACGTCACGAACCATATTATGGTTTGTATAGAAAGAACTAAAATAGATATGTATTTCAACTACACAATTATGAAAACAAAGTAACATTGTTCCAGATCATATACAACTGAGTTTCATTAAAAACTCGGGCGCTCTTCGCAGATTTTTGCATTTATCTAGATGCAGATAAAAACCACTTCTATTTTCTGTCACGTCTCTCACACTTCTTTGCGTGCTAATATCTTAAGACCACACTTTCGGAACCTCCCAGATTTTATTCTAAATATAGTGGTGTTAAAGTACTATCCAAAAATTAAAACAAGGGAAAAGCCAGAGAAAGCTAACTTTTATATGCAAAATTTACGTTTCATGTTTCTCTACAGTTTTTACAATATAATTTAAAATAACTCTAAACTCTTATTGAAAAAAAGTCAGGAGAAATGTCATCAAATAACTTTTTTCAATGACTTTTAAATTTAAATTGTGGGACGTATTCCAAATACAAATACGTATAACAAATAAGTTATAAAAGTTTCAAACTCTGCTCCTAATACTTCTTTTTTTTGTTTCAGCTGACAGGATGCTTACCTCGCAAATAGGTAATTAGATATTCTAATAATTTTTTCTTTTCTTTCCTGCCTATTTTCAGAAATCACCCGCACCATTTCTTAAAATTACTATGTGAAAACTATGTGGGAAAAAAATTAATAAATGGAAAAAAAGTACTAAAACTATAAAAGTCGTTTTTTTCAGGAGTAATAACATAACATAAGTAAAAGGTATTTAAAATTCCTTCATAACGGTATCCATATTATCAGGATACCTTTTATACTTTAGGAGCTATGGGGAAAAAATCATAGGAGATATCTTTATCTATATCTTCATCTTTAGGAGATATTTAGGAAAAATCATATGCAATAGAAATTGTTGTAGTTGTAGGATACAGCTCCAAAATTGCAACAACAATAAAATTGGAGTAAGTTTCTAACGGTAGCTGTAAGTCAATACATATTAGAGTTTTCTGCTCAGTCGGGCAAAGAATTGCAAATTTACTTACATCATAGTAATGCCTTAAAGACAATCAGGGACTCAAAATGCAGATTTAAGTTAGGGACGCGAGAAATTGCTCGGATTTAAACCAAATAGCATAGCAGCATTTTCGGGAAGCAGAAATTTGAAATTCTAACCAAAATTCTCGAAGTTTATTTATTTTAATCTGTATTAAAATATATTTCAAATACATTTAAATAATATATTATACAGAATAATAATAAAAAAGCAACAGAAAAATACGCACATAATTTTACAGCAGGTGAAATAGAAACAAGAAAGAATGCCAAGTTTACTGATCTCATACGCCGTGCAAGCAATTGATATAAATGTTGAAATATATATCACTGCATGCATTGTATTTTCCACTTCAGTTTTTTTTAATCACAGAAAGAAAACTTGTATTATCTGTTAGTAAAGTTCAATATTTTGTTTGGACGAACATTTCATTCTTTGGCGTATGACAGTTCTGTCCGCCCATGGCTATAGCTAGCGAATTCATTTATTAAGAATAAAAGTACTCTTTGAATACACTAACTCCGCAACTCTGGTTGTTTCAGTGTAATATTGTAAATTTTCTTTTAATTTAATTGTTAGTGCTCGTGGTTGGTGCCGCATATCGCAGGTTTTGGGAATTAGCTTTTGGTTTGTCTAACTTCATTTAATAATTATAATAGAATAAAACCTTGTCGAACACTTTGCCCTACTTGATGATTATAAAAATTTTTCAAATCAATCAAATTTGAAAAAAAATTTATGAAAATTAATCGATAAGCAAGACACACATTATGTAACTATTCACACGATATTTTTCGGCCTCTATATTTTCGGCCTTGAAAAGTATTTTATTTAAAAACTAATAAAGGGATATTTTGCAGATACATCCATAAAATCTACAAGATGTTCTCATCATTTTTCGAAACCGCTAAGAATTCACCGTTCAGGACGCCTTTTACTAAAGTTCAGTGTGATGCAAAATCTTCTGCTGGTCCAGTTCCTGGACGTGAAATTCAAGCAGCATCCACCTCTACTGGAGACTCTTGCGAATTCGGTAGCAACAAATACTTCATGCTCTGTGGGATCGGTGGAATTCTTTCTTGCGGTACCACCCATACCTTTGTTGTTCCTTTGGATTTGGTGAAGTGTCGTTTGCAAGTAGATGCAAAAAAATATAAGAACTTGGTGCATGGCTTTAAGGTTACCGTTAACGAAGAGGGAACACGAGGTTTGGCTAAGGGCTGGGCACCAACATTATTAGGCTACTCCGCTCAGGTAATTGGATTTGTTTGTGTGAGGCGAACGTGAGTACAGTCATGATTTTTTAGAAACAACTTCCAAGACACGTAACATTTGCAGTACATACGATCCTTTTATCTCTAATCGATTTTATGTTTGGTCTTTTAGGGACTCTGCAAGTTTGGTTTGTACGAACTTTTCAAAGTGTACTATGCCAATGCTTTGGGTGAGGAGAATGCATACTTGTACAGAACATGGCTGTACTTGGCAGCTTCAGCGTCTGCCGAGTTCTTCGCTGATATTGCATTAGCTCCTTTCGAGGCTGCCAAGGTTAAGATTCAAACCACAGCAGGGTTCGCAAACACCTTCCGGGAGGCCATCCCAAAAATGATGAAAGAAGAAGGCGTAGGAGCATTTTACAAGGGTTTGGTACCATTGTGGATGAGGCAAATTCCTTACACAATGATGAAATTTGCCTGCTTTGAGAAAACGGTTGAGTTGCTATACAAGTAAATATCTATTTATTGCTCTAAATGTTGTATATAGCAATCGTTATTTATTCTTCAGACACGTTGTCCCCAAACCGCGTTCCGAGTGCTCCAAACCCGAACAGCTGGTTGTTACATTTGCAGCTGGTTACATCGCTGGGGTCTTCTGTGCAATCGTCTCTCATCCTGCTGATGTTGTCGTTTCTAAACTTAATCAAGCTAAGGGCTCTTCTGCCATTCAGGTAGCAAAATCTTTGGGCTTCATGGGCATGTGGAACGGTTTGACACCACGTATAATTATGATCGGTACCTTGACTGCTTTGCAATGGTTTATTTATGATGGTGTAAAAGTAGCTTTAGCTATTCCACGACCACCACCACCAGAAATGCCAGCATCGCTTAAGGCAAAACTTGACAAACACTGAATAATTAAGATTGAGTTTACAAAGAACAGGTGCAAACTAAGTGAGTGTGAGCACTAAATACTGGGGAGATGCTTAATATAATTCTTTAATAAAATCATTCAGATCTTGATGAAATCATTCAGCTCTAGGTTGCTTTAGAATTTTAACTAAGAAAAAAGCTAGAGCAACAACATAAAACATGCATTTATTGATAAACAAATAATTTCATTCCAGTCAATAAAGTATATAAGTATAGTTGCATTAAAAACCAGATACACAAAATGAGATATTTTCAAGTCTGCGAATTTGTTTTGAAATTAAACTTGATCACACTATACACCCAACTATGCATTCTATATAGAAGTATTAATAAAACATAAACTAGAGAAAAATACATTACATTCATTAAAAATACTTCATACACTATGCAATTTCAAATTGTAAACCAAGTTATTGTACTATAAAATATCAAATAAATGTCCCTAGTATCATAGTGTTTCCAAATCAAAAAGTAGTTTTAATTAAAGTAAATTATTTTGTGGGGAAATCTTAATCTCTGGTTGTATTTTATTTAGTTAATCGGAAATTTAAACCATAACGATTCTCTTCTCGAACTGGAAAATTTCAACCAAAAGTATTTACTGCGGTGCTGCTGTTAAAGGAAACGAAATTACTTTTTATAAAATGTTTTTGTTTTATTCTACATGTATAAACTAAAAATGTTGTAGAAATAGATACTTTCACATAACATTCCCAATTTAATCTCCGAGATTCGAAAAAAGTGACGCTTTAAAAATGTACGTATATTTACAAGACTATTCTAAGCAAAATTTTGCGGTTGTAATTTGATTAAATCTGCTTGCCGATAGTTGAAACATTTATCGATGATTGTGAGATCGCGCTGCTGTTGGTGTTGATGGTAGCAAAAATCTCCCAAAGCAACTTTATCTCGCGGTTACAAAGAATTGTGAAGATTTTGAACACGGGATTGAGGAATATAAAATAACACTAAAGCAAGATATGCGAAATATATTTTAACATGACTTTTCTAAAAGTAAGAAACTACAGTCTATAACACGGGGTCATTAGTACACATACAAATACATCTATAAAACTAAACAAATACTTATAAAACTAAATTTATCAAAATCCTCATAGCTGTAGCATTATTGCGATATATATGTTTATGTTGAAGTAGTTGAGGCGGCTTTTATATTTAGATTTATAGCCACGAAGAGCTGCCAGTATTTACAGCAACCTTTAGTGTTTGGACGATTAAGTTAAAGTAATTAACGCTTATAATTTCAGATTAGATGCAATTACGTCCATAATTCCATAATTGGCATAGACCTGTCACAATTTTACCAGTATGGTTTAGGTTCTGAACAAGAATTGCTCTGAGCGAAATTGTCCTGAGTATTGGTGAGAGCTTCGGAGAGAGTAGACATTTTTAAATGGTTTTGGCAACTGTTGCGGGTTTGGTTTTTGTCATATGGCGATAAAGCGTTGTAGTAGAATGGCGAACGCTTAGATATAGTGTAGTTTTTGTTCTGGAAGGAAAGGAATAGTTTCTGTGTAAGGAAAAGTTTCCCTCCACGTGGAAGGAAACGTAGTTTTTCTTGCCTTTCTAATCTAATACTTACGTCGTTGTTGTCCCAGTATTCTCGGTTGTTAACCCGATAGCAAATACAGAATTCAAGTCTTTTTGAGGATGGTGGCAGAGTGATTTTAAACGAGAAAGTATCGAATACCACGTGGGCATTGGTGACGGGGCCATACGCCTGTGATGTGACGGAATAAGGAAATAAAATATAATTCACAGACAAGATATGAGGAGTCAGTATTCATGTTTACCCGAGCATAAGTGCAAAATATATCTTGCTGATTCTTCCAGTCGTCCCAGGTAACACGTACAATGACTTCCTTCTCAAAGTCGATGTTCTTAACTTTGACTGTTCCCACTGTTATTGACTCATCATCCTTAACTATTACGTTCTCCAGTGAAACAAAGTCGCGATCAATTTTCTGCCTGTAAATTATAGTAAATCCTAATTCTCCTGGAAACCAATTTAGAAAACAGCTAGAACGATTACCTAAATGTCAAGTAATCCGAAGCGGGTTGTTTAAAATCAACTGTCCATTGATCTGCGGGCTGGGGACTGACGAGCCCCTGGGTGATCTGCTCCAAGAACTTTATACTCCAGTATGGTGGCACATTTGACGGTTCAGACATCACGCGAACTTCTGTCAGAGACAGGCCCTCATCATCCGCAAAAATGACCTTCTTGCGAGCTTTGCTGGAAGAAGAGATTACGTGTTTAATAAAACAAGATTGCAGTCGGCGGCCTTCGTAAATTTGAAATACAATTTTAATGAGAGTGACGTTACGAAGTTCGAAGGCTTAAAATTTGGAGGGTGTAATTTCCATCTTGCTTTAAATGAAATTCTTATTTTTGTAAATCCTCAATCATTTGAATTGTTTCACTTCGACTGATTTATGCAGTCGTATCTCATGACTGCAGATAAGTCGCGGTAAGGTGTACGATCCCAGCGGCAGGGAATCGGATGCAGTGTCGGTTAGTGGTGCGGGGCGATGCATAATGTCAGAGATGCTGGAGTTTATCACTTTTGGTGTGGCTCTCCTATATTTCGCTTGCTATAAATTAGTTTGCGCCGAGATAGGTGTATGTTTTTTTCTTTTTATTATGTGATCTTGCATTTTTCTCTTAATTACCGATGAGCTAGTGCCATTCAAACTCGATGAACGTGCACTGCAGTAAAGGAATTTGTATTTTAAATAAACTTCGCCCACCACACCAGGGGTGAAAAGGGGTCAAACCTTTCAAAAGTTCTCCTACGTGACAGAAAAATTAATAAAAGTCTGGGAGCCCGATAGTTAGAGCAGAAGCGAAGCTAATGTACCATGATCGAATTAGAGCTTTCAGTCCACTTCACTTTTCGGTTGACTTATTTGTGTATCGTCTTAAGGGTCATTATGGTCACTCTAATTATATTCATTATCGCGAGTATTTCATTATGTTTAGAAAGTACCCAGCCGTCTGTTGCCCATCCAATGGAAGAATGTAAGATATAAATGGAAAACGCTTCGACCTTCTTAAAACTGCATCAGCAAATCAATCTCTATATGTCTAAATATATGTATATACATATATACTAAATACCTATATACGAAATATACATACATACATTAACTTGAATATACTGGAATTGAAATTTCATTATTTAAATCGGTGGACCAAGAACAAGAAGTATGACGTATTTGGCATAAGGAATGCGGGGAGGGGGGTGTTCAGAAAAAGGACACAGCATTTATTTTAAAATAATTGTATTCTTATTAAAGACATGAACTAAGAATTCAGTTGAACCAAATTAGAACTTATTTGGTTGAACTGACTCTTAAATTACTGTTATTTGAAACGTATTAAAAACACGAGTATATTGAAATAATTGCATTAAAGCTGACAAAACATTAAAAATATCATACGATCTTTTACACCACAACCTGATAATAAGAGACACCACCACGAACGCTGAAATAAGAACCAAATTGTCGATGTGTACAAGCGAAGTTGGGCCTATGGAAGTGTGGAAAAAACTCGATCGAAACCTGTTACGCGTGAAATGCATCATGCTTCATCCGCGTGATCGGTGCGGAAACCAAAACCTTAGCACCAGTGTAGGTGTGCATGTGTGAGTAGCCGCGTTTGCGAGTGTCGTAGAGTTTTCTCGCTCTACTTCGATTATGGTTATAATCGAAAAACGGTCGCATTTGTTTATATGCACACGCATTTGTTTATATCCACCTATTGACGCGTCTGATTACGGGCGGTGTCTATTATCAGATACATACAATCAATTCGTTGAAGTGGGCCAGGTTTATCGCACTTTGGCATTGTTTTCAAACGAATGTGTCGATGATAAGGCGCATAGACAGAGTAAAAAGGTGACAAGACCAAATGCGGCCAAAAGTGAAAGAATGTCCACTTTACAACTAATTCCAAATCCTTTACAGAACATTCCCCGAGATAGCAAGCAACAAATAATTGTTTTCGTAATAATTGCCGTGACTTTCGCTGTTCTAGCCACCCCTCCTGCTCCCATAAAATCACAGCATATGCTGCTTTCAAAAATAGATGTCGTTCATTGAAACGCGGAGGTGTAACATTGGGACAGACCATGGCAAAGAAAAATCTTATTTTTGATACAGAATTTATAATTTGCGCACAAAAATGTGCAGAAATTTCACGTCATGCTTTTGAAGACTCAAATTAGTCGCATTTCGTTTATTATACTGAAAACTAGATCCTCACAGAAATAACATTTGAACACATAAATATACACACATGTACATATTTCTATTAATGTGTATAAATACTATATCGCATCTAAATATAAATACACGGCTTTCTAGCATGTTGGCGTCTAATCCGGTTTCAATTCAGGACAGTTTGTCCTGCAAATCAACTTGTGTTTTAATCCATAGTAATTTAATCAATTCTTTAATGGTAAAGCCTAGTTATCGATTCTAGTTAACGAGGACTTTCAAAATCCAATTCTAATATTGATGTATGTCTGTATGATGTATGTATGTATGTATTATGTATGTATGATGTATGTATGTATGATGTACATATGTATGCATATATTATGTCTGTATGTAGGTATGTATGTATGTACATCTGTATTTGTGTATTTGTGTGTGTGTGTGTAGGCACGTACATACGTATGCATGCATGGACGCATGTGTCTAGCTACATAGCTATGTACATATGGACACACGTGGAAGCTGTACTAGATATCTGTTGATGTTCTTCTGTCTGGTTTAAAAAGCCTACCGAGCAGTTGCACGGTGCATGTACATACGTATGTATATGAGTGCTACTCCTCAAAACACATGCATGTATGTATATACATATGTATGTGTCTCTAGTGGATAATAAGTTGTGTTACACACGTCGCTAATCATAAGCGGCCATTGTCACTGATATCGCCACTCACGATCTCCTCACGTGATCACCGAAATCTTAGCAATTCAGAGATCGGAGAGCAAAACCCTAACAAAATATAGGAAACTAAACACGCTAATTACGCATCTCAAGCTGCGAATGAAGGAGGTGGACGAAATGTTTTGTTTTTACTTGACGTGCATAATGTGAGTGTTTGTTTACATGGTAAAAATTATAGCTAACCTCTGTTCACACTGAGTGCTGCTCGGAGTGGATGAAAAGTTCGTCGTCGAGTACTTGGCGGAGTTGGTGTTGGATCGTCTGCTTAGGCATGATTTTGGCTGTACGGGTAGAGTTGGCGCCGAGGCCATTCGGTCCAAGTAGCTGCGGCCTCCGCGCACCATCCGCTGGGCTGCGTTGGAGGATGCATTATTGACAATGACCTTTGAAGCCAAGGTCATTATTTGAGGGCGGCAATAAATGCTACTTCTATTGTGATCATCATAACTAAAATGCGAAATAAAGAAATGTATCCTTTATAAGTAGCTAATTAGTCGCTAAGTTTTCAATCTTTAATACAATAATTCTGACATTAATGAAGTTATGTTTTTCGCGGCTCGAATCTCTTCACATTCGTTTTCGCTCGAAATGAGTCCTTTTCTACTTTTAGGTATCCGCACAACTTTCTCTTTCAAAATGTTATCACTTACGGTATATTTTGTCGACTGTTGTTCATGTAATCCGCCAGAAAACTAACTGGAGGACTGTGGCTGAAGATCGGAGGACTGTGCGATATCATTTTGTGCTGTCTGCGGCACTAACCGATGAGTTTCCAACTGTAGTTAAATTATCAGGCCGGAGCACTCACCCAATGCATTCAACATTAAGCGGCGGTTCTTCCAATAAAAAATCATTAATGTAAACAAATAACAAAGTAAATGCTACAGCAGGTCATCTGATCTTCAATCCGAGACTTGTGCGAACCAGCGATAGCTGCTAACTGTAAATAGTGGCTGTTGTCGCCAGCGAACGCCGAAAATAGACAGACACGCGCCGCCTATGAACCGCTCCTACGCCGTGTCTTCATAAAACACAACAAACTAACTGCAGTCCCCTTTTCGTCGGTGCTCCTTGGCATTCAAATTTGAAAAGTTCGAACTCTGCTAAAATACCACTTGTCTCCGACTCTTTTAATTCACTGCAGAGCACTCTATTGACACTGTTGATATGTATATATCGGGCTGTATACGTATGTTTATATTCAATTAATTTAGTCAATATTGATCGCAGCGCCTCAGTCGCTGCTTTACGATTGCTTTAGTTTTACTGAACGCTTTCGAAATTTTGTTGGTTTCTCTTGGCGTGATTTATAAAACGAGTATGTGAGAAATAACTATCACGCACTGCCAGCGTGGACCTGGCGCTCTACAAAAATACCAAATTTATTTTTGAGCACTGTAGAAGTTGCTCAGCTCTTCGCCGATATGCATTGCAAATTCCCAAATATACGAAACCCGACCAGTGCGTGTCAACGACGAGCTGTTTGTGCGAACTTGTGATCGCACAGCGATTGCCGACCGAGCTGATCAGCGGGCGAACATCGAGTAAACGACTGGCGCTTTCTAGAGAGCGTGCTAAAGCAAATGCGATAAATGCGACGTTCTGTGCGATAGCGTGCACCGGGAGCGCCGCCCCCGGAACATAATTTCCCCTTTACGTTAAAGGAGATCTGGGCATTTCTCATTTCCCATAAGAGCCCGTGTAATTTTGACAGCGAAAAATGCATTTAGTCGTTAGTCGCTATGAATGTGTCTCTTTATATACAAACTGAACGTTACGACTTGGAAAATACACTCAGTACATCGAGTACTCTCTCTGTACTCCGAGAGTACTCGGAGAGCTCTTCCGGCGCGCTCCATTGTGCCGCTCTCAGGTTGCAGTGAGCGTTGCATTCTTCCTACTCCAACTAGTCATAAATACGTATTTTCGAACCAGGGAGGCCAGTTTTCTCGTTCTCCAGAGTCTTTCAATGCAAATCTTAACAGTTACCATTTTGAACCGCAGCACCCAAACTGATAATTAAGAAAACTCTTGTATTCGACATGTTTTTGAACACTCTACAAAGCAGTGCCGGCTACAAAGTTTTCTAGACGCATACAGGTGGTAAAACTAAAAGGACCAAATTCAATGCACTTAATAAACAGGGTCAACTATTGACCCTAAGACTCAGATTGACTACGACCCTATTGACTAAGATTGATTTAAATTTATATCTAAGTTCGAAGTGAATCGACTTCAAATTGCATTCCAGAAACATTTTTAATATTTACACGTTTACATCAAATAAACTCAAGTACCTTGAACACTCTTTTCTTCTTCAGCATGATCCGGGCTGCGGGGTAAATAGATATTCCATTATCAAATAAAAAATTAATTCAATATACATATGCAGATCAAATTACATATATTAGTTACTTAAATATTGTGAGATAAGAGTTATTCTATTTCATATCGAAGGGAAGCGGAACTTTTGCTTTGGGCCGATTTAGAGCCGATTCCCAAGTACTGACCAATAATGATCCATATTTATATGCCATATTCCTCTGCTTACATAGAGCAGGGTTCCTGGAGTTCTCTTCGGCTGGCAGATACACCCTTCCTCAGTGTTTTCCATTTATTTCTCGGCTGTACGTGCGACAAAAATCACTGCACATGTGTTGGTGTCTGCAGCTACTCGTACTACTCGTTTCGAAGATACTCGTACGATATGCACACCGGCATCGGAGCTGCAGGTACTGATTAGACCGCATATGTATAAAAATACATTATACTGGTTTGCAGTCTGCAAGTCTATCGCTTCTGCCTGTTCTCCAAAGTTGTAATTTGGAATTTTCGGGTAATGGATTTTTTCAAATAAGCGTCTGACGTGTGTATGCACTCGTATGCAGTATGAGCGCGGCTGAGTACGCATTTATTATATGCGCATAGTACAGGGTAGTTGTACATAGTATACACACATCTGAATAGTCGCATTAGGAAAAGTAATTAATAGGAAACGCACTCTGAAATGACTATAGCACATATGTATGTATGTACAAACTAAAGATAGTAGATAATAATAGCTTTACTTTAATTAAGCAAATATTACTTTTGAAACTTCTTTGTTCAAGCCCACAGTAAACAGTTTGTTCTTATTTTTAAAAGACCATCGAAAAGAATTTGGAGACCGCTAAAAATTAGAGTAGTTTGACCTTCATTCTTTATTAGCGTTTAATTTGATGTGATTTTACTAAACTTAAGCAGCATAACATACACACATAAGTAGGTATGTACTCCTTCATACTGCGTTTCTTTATTAAATCCGCATCACGTCCAGCAACCTGCTTACAGTGCGGTGAATTCTACTGCTGTACTTACATATGTACAGATACTTGAGCCTAAATATTTCTTTCTTTCTGTTTGATTTGCCTACGAATGCTACATGATATACTCGTAACCTGTTACATACTCGTACTGTCGTCACTTGATAGATATTAACTTATCATATCCTAGCACAAAGCTATTATCGAGTTTGTGGAGAAAAAACATACATACGGGGAGTCGCTATCCCACTTAATCTGGCCTAAATAACTCTGTGCTAAATTTCAATTTCAGTTATGTTGTTATTTTTAAAATGATTAACTTCGATTAAGCGACGATTGCATTTATTTATGGAAGCGTTAATGATAACAGTTGACAGAGTGCACTTTTACATTTTATTGCTGGCTCTCCATGCTTCTTGACATTTTCTTATCGGTACGCGTCTGATTTAATAAAAACCAAATTGTGCTCAAATGCGTAGGTATTTGTTTTGTGTTTCTTATTGTAATGCACCTTCTCAATGTTAGTACAAGTATGTATATATTGTCATTTGTTTTACATGTACAGATGTTTACCAGTGCATACTATACATACATATATGTCTGTCGATTTGAAAAAATTTTCCAGACCATGACTAAAGTCTAGTTTCAGTATTATTGAAGTGAATTACTTCTGCATCGTTGAAATGTTAAGAATTTCGTAACTGTATTGAATCTCTTGATCTTATTTTGCAAAAGTTTTAAATTTCAACTGATCAGATTTAAAGTATGTAGTAATTATTTAAAATATTGTTGCCATATTTGTAGCGATTTCCATAAAAATCACATCTGTGTTTCACAAAAAAGAACATAAGGAATGTGTGAAATTGAATTTATCTTAGATTTCAAGATGTTACCTCATTAACTAATTCAGTAAGCTTACTTTGATATAATTTGAATAATTGATAAATATTCGAAATAAAGTAACGACTTCTGTATACTTCGGTAGATTGGTACAATATATAAAAAAAAGTATCGGTGTTTACCAATCTATTGAAGTGTGTACGAAAGCCGGTGTGATTTATTGTTTGAGATGCTTAAAACCGTTTTAATTACTTTTTCTGAACGCATTTGAAATACAGTCGACCGACGTATAGCGTAGACATGAAAAGAGAGGAAGTCTGGGTTTGAAAAAATACTTCCGTAGTAGTCAATGTAAAATATCAATGATTCCTTGAATATTTTCCGTAATTCCCTTCTCATCCTCACATAAAATGAAGTTTTTTCAATAACTTAAATTCGGATTAAGTAAATATGATTATAAAGAAATTTCCTATAGTGGAAAATGTCCACTATAATGATCAGTCGAGTCAATTGAGATGCTTATCGCTTTCTCTGTTGTTTACTCTTCAGTGATTTAATCTACTATAAAAAATATGGATTCACGACCATGGCAAATGCTACATTTGCAGGCAGATAATGAATGATTCGCTGTTTTATTCAGAAACAGATAAAGAATGGTCTGGTGCCAGAAATGAATACGTTCCAATTATTTGGTCTACTAACTACTCCGGTGATAATAGTCGTACTATTAAATAACCCAAAACGAATTGGATGTATATTAATACGACGTAATGAATGCACGTTCTACGAATTTCCTAATCGATGCAGTCAAGTTCAGCGCCGAAAACTTCACGTTACTATTAATTAGGATTTTGATACGATTTGAAATGCGAAGCGTCAAAACATCTGCGCTAAATGGATCACCGATTATTTAATAGAACTGCATACGTGGTCAGCATTTGTTAAAATACTATGATATATTCAATAATTTGTTCCAATCTTAATTAATAAGATTTTTACCTTAAACTTTATTTGAATAGTTTTTAAATTGAATGTAAAAACCAACAAATTAGGAGTGACTTATAAAGAGTGCTTATAAAAAACTAAATGATTTAGTAACGTAAACCCGAAACGAAAAGTACCACCTTAATTCATTTGATTCATTGATCGTCAATTCACATATATAAGTATTCCTTAACTTAATTTGTTGCATTTTAAAAATAGATATATAGGCCGCATGGTAGCCAATAATTATAAGTAATAAAATAATAATATTATTATTATATAGATATAGATAGATAATTATTATATAGATATTAGTCATAATGAATCATTAAACAATGTATACTGTAAAAAGTGGCATGTCAAAAAATACTTTAAAGTGTATCATGAAAAAAATGTCATGATAGCTGTGATGTAATTAAGAATGTTTAAGAGTTGTTGGGAACTCAGTTAAGTTGCCGAAGCCGTAAAGGAAGAAGTTCTCTACACACAACAAATTAAGTTTTTAATGTTATTATATTTAATATTAAATACCATATGTACCGGGATTCATTTGATTGATAGAAAATAAGATTAATATTTTTCAAAAATCAGTGACGGATGCGCTAGTTAAGTTTACTACTCTATACCATGAGCGAATATCATTACCAAGCCAGGCTCAACCATTACGTCCTCAGACATATGAGTATTATCACAGCTAAGGACTAGAACAGCTTGTTTACCTGTAAGAAAGGTGTTTACCGTAAGCCATTTTTATGATTTTGCTCGTCGATACTTATCACGACCAAATATTTTACACACCAGGAATGCGTCGACATATATAGTTGTCGTAAATTCGGCGATTATTCTGCCGTGTTTCGAGAGAACTGAGACCATGTGGCCATCGACGTTCATGGCAGTTTTCCATGAGATTATCAAGGATATGCGGAGGACAGCCAGACTCTGATAGGGCTCGCTTTATCATCATCTGAAAAGGTAGTTCATAAAATCAATGTTGAAGGGATTATATAACAATCCTTGTAAATCACTTGTAAAGCATCATCGGGAGTAGATATCATTCCACCCCAGCGAGTAACGCGGGCGCGCGCTAATGTACTACTCCAACGAATTACTTCATCTCTTTCCATCTGGTCCGCGATAGCGCGCATAGCAGGATTGGATACTCGCATCGCCCGCATAAAGTCCTTAAACAGCTGCAACTCGCGCTTGAGTTCATTTATGGTTAGATTTTGGTCCGCGATCTCAGATTTGAATTCCACTAGCTTTTGCTGTTGGGTATGAATCATTGTGCGCAGTTCCCGTACGCAGTTGTGATCTTTGAATTCGTCCTTGGGGATCACAAAACCACACCCCTTTTCACAGGGTAAGGGCCTTTTTGGATTGTGTTCGCACTCTTCCAAATGAGAATGAAGGGCATCTAGTTTAAGTACTAAAGTACATCCATAAGCAGCATTGTCACAACTTATTGAGAGACTAGCATAGGATACGGAGTTTTGACTCAATGAATATAGTCTTTTGCAAGACAGGTGGACGATCTTTAAAAAACTTACCGTGATAGCAAATTCCTAAGGATTCTAGGAACAGCACGCAAGTTCGATGTGGTCAGCGAGTTGCGATCTACTGGGCAGGTTGGCTGACGAGACAACCACTCATTGATGCAGGCTCTGCAAAAAGCGTGCTCACACATTGCAGCCTATGTAAGTAAAACAGTTGTATCTTTTTAAACAAAGGTTGTACACAATTACCTGCAGCGGCTCCTCCAGTACTCCTGAGCATATCGGACAAGTGAGTTCTTCATCAACTTCACCCTGAAAACGATGAAGGTCGTAGCCCATTTCTGGCACGATGACCTGTTAAGTTAATAGTTGTGCAAATCCAGAAGTAATTAAATATTCTCAAGTGCAGCAGATCTGAAACGTTTTAATACCATGGAGTGCTTTATAAATACATGTTCGTGTCCTGGTTTAAACGTTACCACAGTATATATTATATTATACAAGAAATTATTTCTTTCTCCTCAGAAAATGCGTTTGTTTAGCTCTTTTATCATTCTATACAATTAGAATAAAGCTCTTGCATTTAATTTGTAACAAATTTTCATCACCCAAATAATTTTTTGACGTATCGCAATCAACAATGCACAAGTAGGTTGCAAAACGTAACCACAACATAGTACTATAACCTCCAAATTGTAAGTACTTTGTTAAAATAGTACTAGCAGATATTGCCACCTAATTTTAGAGTGAATAGCAAGGTTCGAAAAACGTTTCTTTTATATTGTATATCACTCAATTCATATCCCTCCATATAAACGTACAAAGTACGCAAAATTACGCATGATGCATCGTACATTGTCACTGCTCTGCCAACCACTCAGTTCAGTGTAGAAAGATTGTTTTCCACTCTGCATTATTTTCTTCCATCTTCCAGCTTCTATGAAAGATTTGCTGGAAGCAATTTTATTTTTAAGAACAAATTCAGTAGACGGACCAAACCTATCTTCGGATAAGTACGGGGTAGTCCCAGAAGTACCAAACTTAGGGCCAGTTTTTCAGTGCTCGGTTATCGTCATTTCTCAGTTAACCTCCGTTTAAACGACACATTGTGTTTTTCAGTACAAGTTTAAACGGCGTTTAACCGGCCAATATTGGTGAGTTAAACTCCGGTAAATTTATCTTTTTCATAGATAAAGAAACAGCTGTTTCTTCGAGTACAGACATTTACCTTTGTTCAAAACTATGCTAATAATTTTGTTTATTTGCACCAGAACAGCTGTTCCCTTTGTAAAAATTAAAATATTGACAGGTGCTCCCAAAATAGGTTGAAACATCAACTTATAGTAACGAGTACACGCTAAATACTCGTTGCATTTAGATAAATTCGCTATGAAATATAGATAAGATACGATGATAAGATGAGATATCACCATGAGATATCATCAAGATAAGATAAGATGAAATAAGATAAGATAGATAAGATAAGATAAGTTTAACATAGATATGTTAAACTCTCACTGTAAAACCCAAATCTCAGTTAACTTTTATTTGACGTTTAACTAAACGTCGTTTAAACGCCGTTTAAACGAGCACTGAAAAACTGGCCCTCATACGCGTAGATGGCCGTTGTTATCTAAAGTTCGACTATAGTCAAAATTACTATTCTTATAAAGCTTAATTTGAAGATGCTAAGTTGTTTAGTATTTGTTTGACAACCATCAATAATGAATGTTTTCACTGAATATGTAAACATGGCAAAAATTGGTCATCGTTATGTGAAACAATACTTTCACTTAAAAGGCCCCAGTCTAACCAATAGCAAATCCAATATCTGATTATTATGCCGATATTAAAATACGAACATTCTTTGACCTCGATGAACCATTTCTGCTTTCTCGCAAACTTTTGTTTGGTTTTGTGGTTAGGCCTATATTACATTGCAAAAATTTCTTTGATCACACAGTTCAAACAAATCAACTATTTTACTCTCTGGTTAAATTTTTTACCTTGCTATGGCCCATATTACGTTGCAATCAGTTGTTTGATCAAACACGATGTTTTTGTTTTCTGTACAAAGTTGTCAACTCTCAGGTCTCAAGGAGGATTGCGTGAAAATAATTGAACAAAGCAACTCTAACTATGTTGAAATACTACGGAAAGTGACTGTTCTAAGTGTTTGCAATGAAACACAGCAAGCAAACAAATTTGACGAGAGAAACAAATGCTTCCAATGTAATATGGGCCTATGTTACATTGCAAACACATCGAATGTGTTTAAAAATAATGTAATAGCATGTCTCCACCGAAGATTAGCTGCTACTAGATTTTCGAAATTCTACTCAGATAATCAGGTCGTCTCCATCAAGTTAAACAGAAGCGAGTTGTCATTTGTTTGTTTACATTAGTGTTCTCAAGCAAACAAATATTTACGTTGTTTTTTTAAATAATTTATTTGAAATATGGATTTCATATGGATATTTATTTCATATGGTATGGATATGATATGATATTTCATAAGGATATGGACTTCATATGGATTTAATTTTTTTTTTAAGAGATGTCCGGAGCTCGCCAAAGCTGCTGACATCTCCGCAAAAACGTAGGAATTTTTGCGGCACCCTTTTAGCTCCACTGCTTTTTCTTCCCAAAGGGAAAGCAATATTGCTTCGGCCAGCGGAGTCCATGCTTTCCTCTTTTTTCTTCCCTCTTTTGTTGTTTCCATTTGGCTATTGAAAGTAAATTAAAGAGAATTAATAAAAATGAAAATTAATAAAGATAAACACAACTTACTGCTTGTTGATGTTTATTTATTTTATTTTGACATTTGTTCCATTTTAATCTGCCATTTGTTTCATTTCCATTCGTTGTATTCGAAATATTCTCGAATATCTGGTTGATTATTTAATAATCCAGTCATTGAGTAGGTCAGTAATTATAAGTATCCAGTCATTATAATTTGTATGAATAAGCAACTTAAAATAGGGGTAGATTTCAGAGAAAATCTAGAAGGTGTCGTTAATCTAGTAGATTTTCTCCGGTGGAGACAGGGTATAAAAGATTTGACTTTATTAATAAAATATTGCAAAGCTTGAGATTTATTAATTCAATATGCGCAACCCAAGAAACCAATGTTTCTTAAAGACTTCTCCTAATTTAGTAGAAGGTCAAATTACATTATATCGGAATGGAAGATTTTGCAATTTTGCTTGCGATGAGTATATGTTCAAAAACTTGTCAACAATCGGTTTTAATTTAATGACATTTCCTCAAAGCTCCGCAGAAGCAGAAGGAAAGTTTTCTGACCTTAAATTAATTAAGACCAAAGAAGCAAACCGATTTTCTGTTGAAATGGTTGAGGCTATAATGTTTTCTACAGAGCCTTAAAATAAAAAGAAATGCGATTTAAAGCATGCACTATTTTTATTTTGTATTTGAATTTTTATGTAAACTGAGAAGTTTTTTATGATAAAATAATTAAAGTTTTGTATTTTGTTTTTTTAAAGGATATTAATTATAGTTGTTTTCTTATTTTATATTAATTTAAATATACAATGACTTGAAATAATTGGTTTTGAAAACTTTATGTTGCCGTTTCAAATAAACGTTAAAAATAATCATTTTCATGGAAAACATGAATTTTTAACTATGGACATATTTTGCTGAAGCAGAGGATACTTTTAATTTTTGTTGCCGGCAACACTATTGTTGAGTAGCAAAAATGTTGTTGTTGTTATCAGCATAAAAACCTAAAACAACAACAACATAATTGGAGTGGGTCCACAGCGGTAAAGTTGTTCCCTTACATTACATAAAACACACGAAAAAGTTGTTACCTATGAATCTACAATCCGCATCCGTAACAAATGACACTTTGCTCAATGCAAAACACTCCGTTTCAAACTGCATCTACCAATTTCATTTTAGATTCAATTTGATTTTTCAGTCAATACAAGTGAACAACAACGATCTCATCCTTACTACAATTGATAAAATTAATTCTTTGAAGTTTTCGTTTTTTGTGTTTTTATATATAAATAGTTTTTTATTTATTTATTAATTTTTTTTGCATATTGAAATTAGAATATCGTCTTACGGTAACACAGAAATGGGGGCTTAAAACTTACAAAGTATGCATTTGAAATGATATCTAAGTTTAAATAAATTATGTTTAAATATAGTAGATCTTTTGGGCACATGTATTAATCATAATAATAGTAATTTAAACAAATTAACATTAATGCGAAAAGCAATTTTACGAAGGTGTAACAAAAATCGAGCAAGTTTGTTTCTTTGTTTTGCTTGATTCTATACTAAGTACATACATATACGTATTTTAGAATAACAGATTTTAGAAACACATACCATATCTCCTTAATGTAGCGTGTAATAGCAAAAATGCGTATAAAAATTTATTTAAATTTTGTAACGGTTTTTTTAAAAAATTTCTATTTTTACTATTTCTCTTTACCTTTCATTATTAGATCGAGGTAAAAATGTGGGTATAAAGGTATGAATATTTATACTAATTCAGACTGGAGCCTTTTGTAGTTTTTGCTTTATATTTTCAAACATATTTAATAAATCAGTCGATCAGTTAAGTTTTTTCTAGAATATAGAATAAAGTGACCACACGTCCCGATTTTGGCGGGACTGTCCCGCGTCCTGCCGTTTTTTAAAAATGTCCCGCTTTTTAAGAAAAACACATAAAATGCATGCAAAGTAAACGAAGGGCCTAATTATAAATCGTCACACAAACGAATCGCGATGGTCGTTATATCACCATTTCTCTTTTGTGTTTTTCATTGTTGCACGTTGTTTTCTCATTTCCAATAAAACTGAGCCGAAATGAAATGAAATAAAAAAATCCGAAGCAGCGGACGAACGAAGCTCAATGATAGTTATTCTAAAAATATACGAACCATTAAAATCATACTTTTTATCACAAGATAAATATCCCAGAATATTGCAGCTCTTTTTAGAAAATGACACATCACAAATTTGGGTTTAGTTCATCCACAACCAAGCTACCCTATTTCACAATGCCGTGAAATTATTATTGAAGTAACATTTCAATTACGAAAGTGTCAAATGAAATCAATAATTTGAAATTAAAATGACGAGAAAGAATTGATAACGATTACATTCCTTTAATTATTCGAGGAGACATCACAAGGTTGGAAGAACAAGGTTAAACGATCTGATTCTCAGAAACATGTCAAAATTTTTTATAATAACTGCTAGGAATATCTTGAAGAATGGACAATTCAATTCGAAGATATAAAAAATTTTCATTGGGTGACGTGAGATTTTATGGGAATATGTGGAAAGTTCTTTTGAATATATTAGTAACCATTTTCCGAAAAATAATATTTGCGAAAATGATCTTTTTGATGAGATGTCATTGGTAAAAAGATATGTTACAAATGAAAAAATTAAATGTTGGTTATCTGCAAATGTGAAAACAGACAAAAAATGGCGTTAAAAATCATGACGTTCAAATTATTATTTTTTACAATAATTTTTATAGTTACCAGTAATTAATATTAAATACATTTTTGTACAAGTATATGAATGTTTACAATAAAATATATATATAACATACCTAAATTGTAATTCTCATTTCATCCCATTTGTCACGCTTTGTCTCAAAGAAAATGTGGTCATTTTAATATAGAATATAGTTTAGAATATATTTGTGAACAGATAAACTTTATCCATTACTATTTTATTACCATGTTTATTACCATTTTATTTGAAATGGTTTTTCGTGTTTTCGATGATGATGGCAGCAGATAGATTTTGGAAAACTCCGTCCCTAAGTGGATGAAATGAATCATACTTGACAGAGTACGTGATCTCATCTTTCTTGTCTATCTATATATATAAAATCCCTATGCGTTTCTGTTAGCAAAATATGTCCGGGACTTGTTTTGTGACTTCCACATCACTTAGAATCCTGAAATTTTTCACAGATGTTCCTGGGCATCTAATGTTGATGAGAAAAATCGCAAATTTCAAAAATCCAAACGGCTTCGCCATTTTTTTGCAAAAAATCCGATTGGGATGAAATCGATATTTTTTTTTCCTAGATTGTGCTGATTAATTTGTCAGATTTTATTATGAAAAATTTTGTAATTCAAAAATTTAATAATTTAAAAATTTAATAATTTAAAAATTTAATCATTTAAAAATTTAATAATTCAAAAATTTAATAATTTAAAAATTTAATAATTTAAAAATGTAATAATTTTTCATAATAATTTAATTTCATTGAATTTGTTTTGTTTGTGACTATTTTTGGCGGTGTTGTGTATAGTTGCTTAGAAAATGAACATTGGTATATCGGAAGGTGAGCGATATCATCTAAGACTAAGACACGCAGACTGTGAAAATTTATCCCTACGCGATGTCCAAGACTTGCCTCATGATGCCGGAGGAGCACTTAATATAAAGAACCAAAAAGCAACCTGTCAAGATATGGTCGAATGTTTAAACGATGAACAAGGTGTTGCGTTAATAGAGTTATAGATGCAATATACACATCTAGCAGATCATCAAAATGCTTTTTCCTAGATGGACATGGGGGAAGTGGAAAAACCTACCTATACAAAATCCTCTTGGGCGTGGTGCGAGGAAACACGATATAGCGTTACCTGTGGCCTCCACGGGAATCGCGGCCAACTTTTTAAAAGGTGGTCGCACATACCATTCCCAAATAAAACTGCCAGTACCGCTGGTGGAGACGATGGTTATCACAAAAACTGTTGCTTTTAAAGAAATATTCTCAAACAATATTTGAATAAAATACAAACAATCGATATTAATTGCGATTAATTTTTTACTCTTCATGCTACAAAATAAATAAACCCAAAAGTGAGAAAGTCCAAAAGACTTCGCAATTTTTGTTACGAAATAAATAAAAAATAATAACTTCCTGGCGAAGTCAGGCGTATATACTAGTTCTTATTATAAACGATGAAGCGATTTTTGTGTTTTTTGTGCTGAAAAACGGCCCAAAGGATTTTTTTTAAATTCATGTAATAGGGAGTAATGTAAGTTCATGTAATTAATTGTGCTTTTAGTTCTTTTGGTCTTTAATATAAATGAATTTTAATTTCCTTTCTTACAGTGTGTGTGAAGAAAGTCTTCTCACTGCAGACGTGGACCGACATTAGGCCTGGCTAGTCATCATCAACATGGTATGTTGATACCATCGGCCAGAGTGAAAGAAAATATGAACACGCGTTCGGCAAACTACGTTGCTCTTCTTTCGTTTCTTGATACCGAAGATACTTGATACTTCGAAGTGTTTCACTGGAATTTTTGCGAATCAAAAAAGGCACAAAATCAACTCAAATCCATTCACTTTTGTGAATGACTTGCTTTTATTAATTGATTTGATTCATTTAATTTATGGCGATTATGTGTGTCTTTGCACGAATATGTATTCTTTATTCGTTGCGCAGATAGGAACGATTATATTCGTTGCAGTTTTCTCATGTGTACTCAGCCATTTTTATATTCTCTACTTAAAAGTTACAAACAAGGGTTAATTGCAAAAAAACTTCTAAAAATGTTTAATTTATTGTTCCGTTTTCTACATAGTTTCTTTACAAAATACACAAATCCTTGTATTCACACGCATAGATTAAATAAATATGTTTTGTATTATTTGTTTTTCGTGTTCATTGCTTTTTTCGTAATACGACCCAAAAAAATGCCCATCATGAACACCATACCTACGGCTGTAAGCAGAATAACAATAAACAATTTTTTCGCTGGAGATGTTATTACTTGGTTCACAAGTTGTTGCATGTTTTCTGGTGGTTGGGCCAGGACCTGGGGCGAATTAGAATGATAAATAAATAATTATAATGTGATATCATTTATTACAGTATCCGCGTTTGCAAACATCTCCATTCGCCGCTTCAATTTATTACGACAATCCTCTTTCATGGCTTTTGATTGCTCTTGCAAAACAACCTGTAGACATTTCAACTCTGTATAAAGTATAGTATAAATAGAATAAAGTTGGATGAAACTGGATGTGAACATTTGTATTGTGGATGGCTTACTTCGGCCATTGCCGCTTCTAACATTCGAGCAGTAACGTAGCAAATCGAACGTACAAGCATCTTCTAGTATGGGATCCACGTGTATATCTGCTTTCGTCTCGGCAATAATTGTGGCAATCTCAATTTTGCAGTCTCGATTCATGATCTTTTGATTGAGAAATGCTGTTTTCAGACATTCTTCAATTAACCCGTGTTCTTCCATGTCATCGTGGGGTTTGCAAAGTACTTCGATCTCAGATTTGCAGAAGTTCTGCAACAGCGGATTTAACTTGTAGTTCAGCGCTTGTTCTTGTAATATTTTGATCATTTCTTGTTCACATTTATGATCTAAGCGCGATTCTCTAAATTTAACCTTTAAGCATTGCACAACCTGCAAATATGGAAAACATCAATTAATGGCACCAAGAAAATAGCTAAACATATAATCAAGTTAATAATTTCCAGTATGCATAAAAATGTACTACTGTGTGTGTGATATGTTAATATCCATTATACAATCAAGATATATTCAATATCATATTCAAGAATATTTGATTAATATAAATATTTTTAATATATTATACTCAGATTATTTTCCTTAAATTGGGACACATAAGTTAGTAGAAGTAATGTAGTTTGTAAAAAATATTAATAAATGTTTTGAAATAATTTTAATAAAACTTGTGTCTTTATATAATCCATATTTTAGAATGTTATATCCATACATATGTACATACATAGGTACATACTAGAGAGCTGCACAAGGTGTCTTGAATTGCGAAAGGCACCATGCCACAGTATTGCCTTGCAGTGCACTGTCGTGCACAAATGAACGATTTGACACGAACACTTCAAGGCAACTACCCGAACAAGCCGTGACTACCTTGCCGTCTACCTGCTTCGAACAAGACATTGTTGCTTTGCTTTTCATGTACTACATACGTAGATGCAATATATTTAGACAGTTTTTAAATACACCATAATCATGATTATAGGACCTCAATTCATATATTGAAAATTATCCCATTGGATTAATTAATGAAAGCTGAGTAAACGTGTCCGATATCTTGAAATCTTATTTCAAGATACCTGATATAGCACCATGTACGCTAATCTGAACAAAATATATAGGTTGATCGTTTAACATAACCTTGTATGATTATATGCAATTTTCTTTATACTCGTACTTGCTTAATAATCAAAATTGGACGCGTTATTTCAGTTGCTTATTGATCCTGACACTTTATGATTATTCGATTACTTGTTAGTTGTTCGAATAATGGTTTAGTAGTACTCATACCTCTTGAAATGGTAACCCATTTGAAAACATTTTGACTACGTACAAATTGGACGCATGAATTGCTCTGAAAATTTGGTGAACATTTTATTGGGTATAATAAAGGGTTTTCCAATAAGAGGTGTAAATTTGAATAGCTATGGTCCTGTAAGCGTGGTCGTGGTGGCCATTTGGCTGATGTTGTTTTTCATTATTAACGGCATACCTTCCTCTATATTACGAAATAAACATGAGTAAAATTTATCTCAAAAAATGGCATTTTTCTTTGAATATCAAAATTACACCTCTTATTGGAAAACCCTTTATAAAATATAATTTAGAATAATGACATATTTTAGCTCTCAAGACATATTTTAGTCTTGAGAGTTCTCTGCACTTGAAATTGAAAACAAATGTTTTCAGTGTATAATATGACCAAAGCACATTCATAAATAATTAAAATGTGAGATTCTCGTTTCACATGCATTATTATGCAAGTAATACGAGCAAAAGTTGTTTATTAACAAGACCTGCTAAACATAATGCTGTTAAAAGTTTGTATTCAGTATTAATTGTTTGCTGAAACCTGATATCTTCTATTAATATTTTTCAAATAATGAGAAATAAACGTGATATACTCGTATGTATGTGAGTAACAATAACAGAGGTTACAATTTCTGAAGTTGAAACACTACCCTCTTCTATTCATCCGAATTTGAAGTTGAGGTGAAGCAAGGTTTTATATATAAAACAGCCGATTTTAACAATATGAGAATGTTCACCTATCGCCTTTCGGCTTAGCCGTGCAGTCTTCTTTCCGCCTTTGATAATAACTGCCTAGCAAATATTCCTATCAGAAACAACGCAATGAAATTTGATAAAATAAACTGAACAGACACAGAACTGGTATGCGTGCAAAATGAAATGTGGACAAGTAATGACTTTAGTTACGTATCGGCAGCGATAACTAGACGTTTAATATTAGAAATGAAGTTAGCTGCTGCTTTAGTTGCTCTTTTTTTACTGATCTTGGCATTTTTCTGTGTTAATTCACAGAATGGGTTTTCCGGCAAACCAACTGTGCTCGTGAACATATCTGGCCAAGGAAAGGTCCTTGGCGTTTTTGACAGATCAATCTGGACAAATAAAACATTTATGCGCTTTATGGGTATTCCGTATGCAGAATCTCCAAAAAGGGAATTACGCTTTAAGGTAGTTTTATTGCGGAGTGCATATAATTTTATTTAGTAATAATTTTTAGGCCCCTGTAGAAAAACTGCCATGGAATCATATTTGGGATGCAACTAGATATGGCAGACGTTGTCCAGTGATAACGTCTGTTTCTAAAATGTCTCCAGAGGAGTTGAAAGAAGATTTAGAAAACTGTTTGAACCTCTGTGTGTATACGAAAAATGTAAGAATTAATTCATTAATGTATTTCATATAACTCTTAAATGTGTATACCATTGTATGCATTTACAAAGCTTACTCAAACGTTACCAGTAATGTTCTATATATATGGAGGGGGTTTTTACAATGGGTCAGCTTCTGATCATCCTCCCAGGTTTTTGCTGGAACAAGATATTGTTTTAGTGGTGCCACAGTACCGAATCGGTGCTTTGGGTTGGTTATCCACCCTTTCCAGTAGAATGCCGGGGAATGCTCCTGTAAAGGACTTAATACTGGCCCTTAGATGGGTCCAACAACACATTCGTAAATTTGGTGGTGACCCCGAAAATGTTACAATATTTAGCCAAAGCGCAGGTGCGGCAATGGCTGGCGCCTTGCTACTAAGCAAAGAGACGCCAACGGGCATTTTTAAACGTGCAATAATGCAGTCAGGCTCTATTCTAGCCAGATGGGCCATTAATAAAGAGCCACAGAAGCAGGCGGTAAGAATATGCAACGCACTGGGTTGTGTAGATTGCAATAAAGTAGATCAAACCCACAAATGTTTGTCTGAAACCACAGTTCCGAACTTGCTCCGCGTTACAATGAAGGTATGTACATATGTCAGATCTAATAGTTATTAATATTTATATTAAAGAAAACCTGTACATGTTTAAAGGAAAGCTTTTCTCCAGTTGTTGGTGACCTTTATGGCATTTTACCACAGCAACCAACGGAACTGGTCAAAAATTACTCGAGTCCGATTTCCATAATGATGGGATTTACAAGAGATGACGGGTCATTTATCTTAGCAGGTATGACGTTTTTTTCCGAAAATATAAGGCAATGCATGAACCACTTTTTACCCAGAATACTACGACAAACTAAAAGAAAAGGTGGGAAATTTAAGCTCCATTACGGTCCGACAATTCGCGAACGGTATCATGGAAATGGAAGGTGACTCATCGCGACTGGCAAATAATTTACTAACAAGGCTTTTATTCTCCGCTGATTTGTTGGAGAGCTATAACCATAAAATAGCTATTCCTGCATATTTTGATGTGAGTCCTGCGGCGAAGCGAATGTTAAAGATGTCATTTACTTTCTTCCGTAGCTTGCTAGCATACAATTTATGAAGTCCCCTGCTATAGCTTTATGCTCCCAACTTGTTCAAAGGGGAACAGCTGATGTCTATTTCTATACATTTGATTATGCTGGCGAAAATTCTCGATTTGGTTATGAATTCGGTAATGAGCATTACCCCTTCAACGGTGGGATTCATCATTCCAATGACAACATTTACCTATTTTCAACTATGAAACTTAACCCTAACGATACCAAGATTGCTAAGAAAATGGTCTCAATTTGGACATCCTTTGCAACAAACGGTATACCTAGCACCGAGAGCGGACCAATATTGGTGCCGATGAAAGGTACGTAAAATGTTTAAAGAGGTACGTGAGGTAGATGTATATCCCGTGATTTTTCCAGACGAAAACGGACCATTTTTTCACATTAATGAGAATATTACAATTGCCAACGATATACTGAAGGAATTAACTGCTGCCATTGATGATCCAGAAAATACAAAATTGAATCGACAACATATTGAATTCTAGACAAATAATTTACACCAAATTTCGAATAATGATAGAGGAATAAATTATGTTTAGAAGTGAGATGATGTACATATGTATATAAACATAGATCTTACAAATGTAAATGATTTGTGATAAATACGACATACATGCATTCAAGGGTATAAATTACATTTGTTTTATATATATAAAATAATATCTACAAGATATTGAAGGCAATAGAAACTATTTTATTGATGGTGAAATCTCCGAACTAAGTACCAAATCTGACCGACGAATACTACGTTTGGTTAATTTATCTTTTCGACGACTTGCAAAAGTCCCTTTAGACCCTTTCCATTTAAAATGCGTTTGAAATTTTTGAAAGTAGTTGGCCAAACACCGCTTCTACCGCGTAATTCGAAGTTCTACATGTTTTCTATCTTTCTAACTTTTTATTTTCCTTATAATTCTGATTGTTCTTACAGCAGGGCCTGTAAACAGCCCTGATCTAAGCCCCATCTAAAGTTTTTGGTAGAATATGAATCAGTATTTCACAGAAAGACAAGTTTTGCATCCAAAGCAAATTTAGTTGGTTCAAAACTGATAAACATTAGATTCTCTATGAGTAAACGGATCTCTGTAATTTTTTTTTTGTTGAATTGCATGAAAAGCGTTTTTGATCGACAGCCCATTTGACTCCAATTATCGATTTCGACCGAAATTAAATGATATGACTGACAAAATAAGAGGTTTCTTAAGCAACCAATTACACATTATGTTCAATGAAATGGACAGATTCCTCGTTTGTTACTTGATGATAAATAAAATATATGATTTATAATTATACCTTTCCATTAAGTTCCTCATTTGGTCGTGCCGTTGCGATTATGTTGGAGCAATATTTGTCAATGTTTTTGCCACATGCTAATTGCAGAAAGGGATTAAAGCGGAAATCAGTATTTTGCTCTATCATTCGATTTACAACCACTAAATGACATCTTGGATCGAAGGCGGGGTCATCTTTATGCGTTTTTAAACAATCCAGCAAATGCAGCGAATCCGTATCAGCGCAGTATTTGTAAATCATTTCCTTGCAAGTATTGACAAGCGTGTAATCAGTGTCGCTGTCCCCGAGCTCCGATTCTTTTATAAGAAATACAACATGATGACAGGAATTACCAAGACGTGCAGTGTTTTGTATAAGGCATTCTACAGCCTGCAGATAAAATCATATTTAGTTCGTTCCATTATTTTTAAATATTTTGAAATTTCTTCCGTTTACCTGTCCGGGCCCTTTATCAGTGCTACAAAATTGATCGATTTCCTTCCGACAGGCGTTTGCTAGTTTTGGATCAAGTTCCAAAGATTCGCGTTGTTGGTACAACTGAGCTTTTATTTGCTGGCGACATTCTTTGGGAATGGAATGGCGTTGACCGCGGATCGTATCATTTACCATCACCTCACTCAGGCAGGATACAACTTCATTTTTAGTGGCGCTGGCACTGCAGAATCGGGCAACGTGAGGGCGACAGGCTTGCTTGAATTTGAAAGTAAAACGATAATTTTTCAAAGAAATAATTTGAAAGTGTTCTATTGCCGCACGACACTTGAGATCCTGTCGTAAGTCGGCATCATTCTTATGCGAAATAAGGCAATCCATCATGTCTCCTACATTGATAAAAATAATTAAATCAAACATAGATGTGCAGTACTAGTTACCGTTTCCTCCGTTCATAATATATTCGCAATATGTTTTCATCGCCTGCATACATACGGACATTATGATTGGGTTAAGTTCCACGTGAGCCGCTTCTTCTTCTGTGTAGGTTGTCACCGCAACCTGTATAGATGCAGTTTTAAATAAGGGCAGTAGAATTATACACAAACTGTATTTACCTTACAACTAAATTGCAATTTTTCCATATTGCTTTGAAGGCAATCCATTTCAGCACCTCTTTCAATCTTATTATTGCAAAATTTGGACAAGTCTTCAATGCACACATCTTCAACTTCGGGTATTAGATTAACTGAAATGGCACGCTGTCGCATCACTCGTTTAACCTCTTGATGACACTTCTCATGCAATGATATCTTCCCATCATCGCTGTATGCAATTCTATGAAGACATGGAAAAATTAGTGGACCTCGTTCTGGATCCATTTGTTTATCATTTGCGTCGTCCCAAGACTTCTTTGCATGGCAGAACTTAATAGCATCATCGCGGCAGTGCTTGTAAAGTTGTGGGTCCAATTTAAAGTCTCGAGCCACAAAATATTGGATCAGAAGCAGTGCATGCTCGCAGCTAGGCTCCATTAAATGGGTTCCTATATGCTCCATCAAGCACGACATAACACGTGCTTCTCCTCCGACTGTTTCGCTACAGGCAACATCAACAACAGACTTACAGGCCCGTCTCAGAACAGGGTCCACTCGCCAATCCTCTCCAACATCTGTTATTTTAAGCAGGTTCTCCAGTGAACGTTGACACTGAACAGTCATTCGTTTATCTCTCTTTCTTTTGAGTAGCATTAGACAGTGTATAACTTCCTCTACATTATTGCAGTACTTCGAAACATCCTCCGAACAATCAGATAAGATTTCCGGAGAAAACTGAAAATCCATCATTAACATTTTGCGATGGTCATAGATTTCACCACGGCATTCTACAGCTATTTGCGTGCCATTCTTCACTACGGACTCGAGACAAAGCAAGATCTGGGCCAAACGAACTTGCTTATAATCTGATACTCCTCGACGACAGTGATGATTTTTTATATCGTCCTTGCATGCTTTGGATAGACTATGACTTGCTCGATAATCTCTTACAATGTCGTTGTCACGTTGCATGATTTGCTTACTACAACGAGTTGAAAGCATTGCATTGTTTTTCTGATTTAGTAGGCACTTAAAAGCATCATTGGCGTCAACTTGCTCCTGTTAGGAAACAAGCATGCTGAAAATATTTGTTTTTTCTTATATTATATCATGTACGTTTACCTGTGGGCATAGACGATGTATATCAGAATTACAGGCTTCTAAAAATGCAATTTCTTCCTGCTGACGTTGAATTTTATTAATAGCATTCAGGCATGACGCACTCAGAGCCTTTGTATCCTTAGTTTGAAGGCACGCAACAGTCTCCAATTGGGGGATTTTGTTATGCTCCAAGTCCAGACGCCCGCATTGAAATTGGGATACTTCCGAGTCGCAAGCCAAGAAAAATTGGCGCCGTTCATCAAAATGAGGAAATATTACAACGCGTATTTTCCTGATTATGCTACTACAAATATCCGCTTCAGAATACTCCACTTTGTTAAGCAGACAGCTAAGAACATTTTCTGCCTTTTCGCAAGAAGCCAACGTCCCAAGCTGGACCTCACAGGAATGCTTTAAGAGATCAATGAGAAACTTAATAGTGTGAACGCGTTTGGTATGCTGCCATATCAAATGCTGGCATGTTGGAGACAAAGACTTCAGTTGATTCGGCTGGAGGGAACTAATGCATTCAAGAACTGATAGGACGTCATTCGATTCGACATGGTGGCACAACTGCTGAACCTCGAGGCAATTGCCGTAGTCAAATAAACTGTGTTTCACTTTGGCTGAATTTATCGATGCGCCTTTGTTACGGCTGCCTGCACTAATATCATTTTCGCTAGCTTGCGCCAGAATCAGTAATAAACCACCGACCAAGTGTAGAAGAACTAAACTTATTTGTGTGTTCATTTTTTAATTGAACATTTTAAAGAATTTATATCAATCAAAATTAATTAGTTATTTTATTTTTCCGCAAACCGAGTATTCTTAAAACAAAAATGTTTCCTCAAAGTTAGGCGTAAGACTACGTTGTTTACAGGTACTTCACTTGTGTGCAAAGACTAAAAGACTGGAAACTCTTCCACTACACTCAAAAATCGTAAAATCAAAAAACATGTACACTATACGTGTAATTTCGCATTGAATTGTTGTTGCCCTTTTGGTGAAGTTGGGAAGAAATTCGTTAACATGGCAACGGGTGGAGGTGCCAACCTGCTAACAATATTTAATTCAATTTATTTAATAACAAAAAGGTGAATAATTATATTTGAAAAATTTTTTATTGCAAATCGTGGGAAAAGGTATTGTGTTTGTCACAAGAATTATAAGAACAACAACAATTCTTCTCCAGCTCATATAGCTTCTAAGTTACAGCCCTTTGAAATTTGAAATTTTCACGTCTATTTCCCCTAGTCTTTTTGAGATGCACATATAGGCATATTATTATCGTTCAAAAGGTAATCGAATTACCTTTCATTTATGTAAACTATAATTTTTTGGAGTAACTGTTACTGTTAGAGAAAAATAATATGTAAGATTTTTTATATAATTTTTTCTATTTAATAATTTTGCTCTGAATTAAATGTATAATTACCGTAATAACATCATAATCGGTGCATTATTTTAGGAGAAAACCAACAATAACACTAAAAAAATACCAATTTTTGTCAAACATTATAAAAACAAAGACACGCCTGCCAAATCTAAAATTGAATTTTTCTTGAAAAACAAACGTTTTTTGATAAAAAATTGTTTAACATAAAGGATAGGTAATTTGAATAGCTGTCCAATGATACCAATAAAGTACAGTTTGCAGCCATATAATTAAATACTTTATTATACATATATATGTATTACATTGCAAATATTAGTTAGTTGTTAGTTGGTATCTCTGGATACACAAGCGGTGGTGAGCTTAGAAGCAGAAAAAAATATATGTCGCGAAGCGAAAAATCATAAAGTTTTATTCTAAATTGCTATTAAATAACAACAATGATACCTAGTAATTTGTCAAAAAAAGGTGCCTGTAAGGATTTTGAACATATTCTATACAATTAATTAAGTGGACATTAAAGTGAATGTGCTCATTTTGTGCTGTGAAAATTCTATCTAAAACGCAATTTTCTAGACACAAAAATCACCACATTTGTTTTGTGTACGTAAAGACCCCGGGGTTTTATGTAAACAAAAATTTCTTAGCAATTGTTGTTGCATTGCTCTTCGTGGCACGCACACATTCATAGCATTTTCAAGAGTTTCCAGTCTTGTAGTCTTTGCTTGTGTGCTTCCGAATCAAGTTTTTGTTGGGCTCCGTCCGAAATTGAAATGTCAAAAAAATTGACATTTTAACAGCTGTTTTTGTGATATTGAAAAAGCGTGAAGCATTAAACACAAGCTGGGTTTTCTTAATGAGCTGATGATCCAGTTCACTAAAAGAACGACAAGGGAAATTTTGTTAAAATCGATATCGCGCTCAACTTCATTGCATAATCTTTCATACGTAGAGTAATATGAATCACGTTTTTTTAATGAACTATATAGGTCTCAGTACAAAATTGTTCTGGGTACAAGAGACCCGGGTAAAACTTGGGTAAGTGTCAGGTGTATGGCATAGTTCAGTTGTATGGCATACAGTTCTTTAAAAAAACGCAGCTAATGTTAAGTCAACTTAGGGATGAATTTCTTTATTGTAAATATTACTATAGTCGAGTTTTGATATAATTCAGAAATTATATCAAACATTAAACAAACAATGCGCACAACAAAACCATTGTCTCGACTTAGGGAGTTATTCCATACGGAAATTTAATACTGGAATGGCTAATATGAAATCAGGAAATTAATGTCAACTTCCTAAACATATTTTAAGTTAAACTTTATTCTAAACATATGTTTCTGTAAATTCAACTTAGAATATATGGTTTATATAGAACACTTTCTATAATAAAATTGCTACAACTATAAAAAAATTTTTAAACTAGATTAAAATCAGCTGCATTTTATAGTGCCAAGAACCTCCTCCTAGCTTTCCTGCTAACTCGAGTTTTTGGTTTTGGTTTGTGACCACAGATATGTGTTATGTGTATACAGTGTTATTCGTAGAAAATAGGTAAGTTGAGTCGAGACAAAGAAATCGTATGGGTCAATTAGAAAGAATTTTCTCAAAACACTTAAAATCGAAAAAACCTGACAAATTCCAATCAACAAATTAAGAGAACACCTATTTCATTTTTGTTTACTGGTTCTGAAAGCCAAATATTCTATGTCAGATGTCAATGTCAAAGAGTATCTGATTATATAATTCTTAATTTTTAACACTGATGGCTAACAATATTGAATTTTTAAAATATTTTAAAAAATATTCTAAAAAATGTTAAATAAAGCTATTGTGAATTGTCCGCACAGCGTTTCGTTTTCGGCGTTCCGTAAGAAGAAAACAACAATCACAACAAAAAAAGCTGCCCGAGGTTTCTGAGTATCCTGTAAACGGTCCTTTTCGTATTAACCCATTAAGTACCAACGTTCCCAAATGGGACAATCATAATTTTAGCTATAGCACCTACGGATCACCCTGTGGTAGGTAATCTGTACCGAGAACTATTTTGTAACATCACTAGCTGTCAGTTTAGAATACCGTTATTTGAATACAACGTACGACCGTGACGTTTAAAGCAGCGTGTGAAGTAAAAAGCAAACACATAAAACTTTTCTGTAGGAATTTATATACAATAAACAGTAAGTATCATATTTTTATTAATTTTTCTAATTGATGCCTATGTACTTATAAAATAAGTAACTAAATAAGTAGAATTATTCTATCGTTTCATAGTACATTGGCGTATTTGCTAATGTTCCCAATTGGGAACATTGGTCCAATGAGACTTCAACACAAAATTTAAATTTCTTTCGCAGGTCTGTACTATAAAATAATAATAATGTCAATGAAAAGAGCTTTGACTTTAAAAGAAATAGAAGAGTGTTGAGAAATAAATACAATATCAAAATTAAAGGGAAAATATGGTATTTCAAGCTTTTCACTAACTGTATTGATGTGGCCATGTTTAATGCGTATGTTTTATACAATATATCCCATGATAAAATAACGTACTTGAATTTCATCCGGCTAATAGATAGAAAATATTTAACTTTATCATCTAAATTATCCGACCCAAAATTACCAGGAAGACCGCCAAGAATTTTAAAAGAAAATAGACTTATGACAAGCCATGTTTTGGAGAGAACAGTAGAATGGAAACAAAAAAGGTGTGTCTTATGTGGAAAAAACAGCCGGAAACAGTGTGCTGATTGTAACCGTGGAATGCACGTTGATTACTTTCCTTTGTATCATAACAGAACGTTGTCCTCTTGAGAACTTTTGTAACACTGAAGTCCCAACGTTCCCATTTGGAAACAAATGAAAATTGCTCAATAAATACAATTCTACTTATTAAAAATACATTTTGATTTTCATAACTTGACAATTTAAGGTATTATCTTCATCGTCCATATACCAAAAACATTGTTCCCAAATGGGACAATCATAATTTTAGCTATAGCACCTACGGATCACCCTGTGGTAGGTAATCTGTACCGAGAACTATTTTGTAACATCACTAGCTGTCAGTTTAGAATACCGTTATTTGAATACAACGTACGACCGTGACGTTTAAAGCAGCGTGTGAAGTAAAAAGCAAACACATAAAACTTTTCTGTAGGAATTTATATACAATAAACAGTAAGTATCATATTTTTATTAATTTTTCTAATTGATGCCTATGTACTTATAAAATAAGTAACTAAATAAGTAGAATTATTCTATCGTTTCATAGTACATTGGCGTATTTGCTAATGTTCCCAATTGGGAACATTGGTCCAATGAGACTTCAACACAAAATTTAAATTTCTTTCGCAGGTCTGTACTATAAAATAATAATAATGTCAATGAAAAGAGCTTTGACTTTAAAAGAAATAGAAGAGTGTTGAGAAATAAATACAATATCAAAATTAAAGGGAAAATATGGTATTTCAAGCTTTTCACTAACTGTATTGATGTGGCCATGTTTAATGCGTATGTTTTATACAATATATCCCATGATAAAATAACGTACTTGAATTTCATCCGGCTAATAGATAGAAAATATTTAACTTTATCATCTAAATTATCCGACCCAAAATTACCAGGAAGACCGCCAAGAATTTTAAAAGAAAATAGACTTATGACAAGCCATGTTTTGGAGAGAACAGTAGAATGGAAACAAAAAAGGTGTGTCTTATGTGGAAAAAACAGCCGGAAACAGTGTGCTGATTGTAACCGTGGAATGCACGTTGATTACTTTCCTTTGTATCATAACAGAACGTTGTCCTCTTGAGAACTTTTGTAACACTGAAGTCCCAACGTTCCCATTTGGAAACAAATGAAAATTGCTCAATAAATACAATTCTACTTATTAAAAATACATTTTGATTTTCATAACTTGACAATTTAAGGTATTATCTTCATCGTCCATATACCAAAAACCGTAAACAAAATTTGGTACTTAATGGGTTAAAAAAACTAAAGAATCATTTATTTTATTTAATTTTACCACTTTCGTTTCCCAGAGTATTTTTAGTACTGTGATCGCTGCGAAGTTGCAGTAGTTTATAAATTTTGTACTTTTAGTATAATAATCAGATGTTGAATCACTGCAATTTCTAATAAAAATTCATCCTTCGACTAGTTTAAATGTTTCAAATGATTCATATTGCTTATACATACATAGTTTGCAGTAATCTCTATACGAAGATGTAGGGATATAGGTGGTTTATATAACCGTTGTAATGTACCTAGATAGGCGTGGCAAGTGTGCAGATTCTCATAGTTCGTCTCATAGCATTCCATACCCACTTACGATCGTGTAAACGTTTCAATATTTGCGATTTAATATGAAGTTTAAAAATTGTTTAGACATTGTATAATAATGTCAACATATAATTATGTTTATTAATTAACTATAATGGTTACTACAATATTGAGTATGCAATTAATTTATGAAATTTCAGACGTCTCATTTTCTCCACACGAGCAATTGTTTTTGCTTAACCACTGAAGCAGTGGCTCGCTGGCAAAACTCGAACGAGGAGTCAAGTTGGAAACAAATACCTATTTTGAGGGACTTGACGCCGAGCACACTACAAGACCGGCATCCAAGTGTTAGTGGACCGTTATACAAAGTGCATGACTCTAGATGGAGATTATGTCGCGGAACAAAAAACTTATTCCATTAAAAAACGTTTTTTCAATATCAGGCCAAAGACTTTTCAGCCCATGTAGTAAGTAAGTATATTCATATGTATAATAATTCTTGGAGTTCAAGAGACAACACGGCATATCTTAGTGACTAGTTATGCTGGTTATCCAATTCATAGTTGAACGCTGAAATGCAGACGAAAATTTATCGTAAAAACAGTTTTATATGTAAATACGACACACGAAAAGGGTTCCATCCCTCTAGGGTTCCTTTTATTCAATTTCAATGGTATTTTTCTTCGCTACTGACCAAGAAAAGACTGGAGACGACATTTTATCTGCATTCAAAGATATCAGGAATTACGTCCCAGTATGTAAACATTGTTTATGAACATATGTTGCTCAGCACAAAAAAGAATCTAAGCGCAAAATTTTGTTGCTGAGATTTCTCGTGTGCGTACGAGACTTTGTGGCTGATTGAGCCAGAAAAGGAGGTGTTGTTGCTATTCATAGACGAGCAGGGAATTTTTATTGGTCGAAATTTTGACCACGACCGAGCTTAGTTATGTATAAAAGTTCTGAAATTTAAAAGAAGCGCGGAAACATTTGGAAAATGAGTCAGAACGCTATATACGAGTATGCATGGCGATTGGATACGCTCATATCTCTGCAGTTATATTTTTTATTTGCAGATATGTATATGAAAATCCAGACACAAATATTTAGAAGATCTCATTGCAACTAGTATTAAAAGTACAACTAGAGGTCAAGCTAGGACAAGAGCAGTAACTCATCGCACTCGCACACCAATTTTGACTAAGTTTTTATAATTCTTTCATTTATATTCTTATGTCACCTTCGTTACTCAAAACCTTCATTTGTTATCATATCTTCTGTGTCGTTTGGTGCAATTGATTGAAATTTTAAATTTAAAGCCACTTCAATGCGTGAAATTAAAAAAAATAACTGAAATTCACTGAAAATACGATTTTATTTAGTTTCAAAGGTTGTAACGTCACGGCACTGATGCCTGTAATCGTAAGTAAAACTCACAACACAAGTTTTAAATTTCATATTTTTTATTTGTATTTTTTATTAGCTTTGTACATCCTTTTTATATCCATACAGTGGTCTTGGGTAAAAAATTTACGTTGTTTTTTATTTAATAATAAAGAATAATTTTAACTTAAAAATTTAATTATATGGAAAGTTTCTTAGGTCCACTATGAAGGAAATGTATGTCACGTCACGAACCATATTATTATTTATATAGAAAGTACTAAAATATATATTTCAACAACACAGTTATGAAAACAAAGTAACATTGTTCTAGATCATATTAGAACTGAGTTTCTTTAAAAACTCGGGCGCTCTTCGCAGATTTTTGCATTTATCTAGATGCAGATAAAAACCACATCTATTTTCTGCCGCGTCACCTGCACTCTTTGTGTGCTAATATTTTGAAACCACACTTTCGAAAGCTGCCAGATTTTACACTAAATATGGCGCTATTAGTACTATCCAATAATTAAAACAACTGAAAAACTTTGCAATCCATCTGTGCTCTTCTTCATATTGAAGACGTAATTTCAAGTACGAATGTCACGTTTGTGACTATGGAAGTGCCCATATGTACATATGTACATGTGGAAATAAATAAAAAAAATTAAAACGCTAAGGGCAAGCCCCCTAATTATTCACTCGTAGTTAAACTCCGTAGTTATCTATTGAATTTAACAGGCTGTTGAAAATAACTACGGAATAAAACTGTTCAGTAAAATATTTTATTCACCCGCACTTAGACTTAAGAGCCTGTTAGCAATCAGCATTTAAATTCCATTCTTATTTTAGAATTTCCTTAGGAATTCTTTCAAATCGTCAAAATACTTCAAAAATATAACAAAGGTTTCGAAAAAACGAAACGAGTAAATACTTATTTATATTTAAATACGAGGGAATGAAATGTCTCTTTTTAATAAAATATTTTTGTCTGCTCACGTTATTGAGTAATTCAAAGACACGAGTGTTCACAATAATGCGCTTCTACTGTATGGAACAAATTCGTGTTTATTTATTTTTTGATTTTTCTTAAAGTTTTTGAATAAAGATTTCTTTACAATTTAAGAAACATTTTATACTCTTAGGTACAAAATATTTATTATAAATGTGTTTCTTAAGGAACTATTAAATTCACTTCTTAATATTGTTTTCGACTTCTTCTACTTGTTTCGAAGTAAAGATTTTCTTAGACCAAGACATTAAATCCAGCTGCAGTGTAGTTGATAAGGAGTGCATATTTTAAAAGTTGTTATTGTTTGGTCATGTGAGAAGGCTTTCTGATTTAGTCTGATGTTACACACCCTGTACTTTCAGTTAGAATCCACACAAGTACACTTCACCTGAACTTAGGCAAGTCTTAATCCCTTTCACTAGAGATTAATGCAATTCCAACAGACAACGTCACATTTACAAATCTAAGCCTTTGATTATTTCGAATTCGCAACCATTTCTTATATTTTAAGTATTGTAGTTGACCGACAGAACTGAACTCGTAATTTTATTTAGATTTTTTTGAAAGGAAATAATTTTTTGTGTTTCAAAAATTTTAACTAAAACCTCTCCATAAAGCGCGTGAACTTAGAATAGGAAAATGTAACAACAATGAACCATATCTATGTCCCTTAGCATTTCGTATTTATAAGCAACAATTTCTTAAGTGTATTGTATGATGTAATATACTATATAACAATATGTTTTCGACTGGGAGCTATTCACAGAATTCACCATCATGAATTAATATTAATTCTGTATACATTTTAGTGATTCATACGATTTAAAGGGAAACCTCATAAAGTGCAAAAAATGCCTTAAATTATGAGTTTTACGCATCACTTTCGGTTTGTTTTTTTTACAAATAAGTGTGATTTATTTTGATTTTTATATCATATTCGCCTTTCTTATACCATAGATAATAGTGAGAACTGCAGTTAGAAGCATGTACATATTCATTTACGAAATCTATCCGTTCTTAGCCACTCTCGAACGAAGTAAGCCAAGAGTAAAAATAATGCAAGCCAGTCTCGGCGAGTAAAACTTGTTTTGTATTGTTAACACAACAGATGACAAGGATCAGCCAGGCAGGCAGGCACGCGCCACAGAATACCTCGACGAAGGGTTCGCAATTTCCTCCGATGCTGTTATGCGTAGTTTAGTGCAGCACTTATTGGCACACTTGCTTTGTTTGCCAATAAAAAAGAGCAAAGGATGCATGGGCACATGCAACAACAAGAACAACAACAACAAATCGTCGCGGTATAACCTGTGGCCAGAAGCTTGGCCAGAAAATCTAAGAGATTCACTTTCGTTGCTTGAAGTACGGTGAGCGTACGAAGTGTATTAGAAATGGCGAACTTGTTGCGGATTGATAAATAGCATCAATAAAATACTCACAATTTTATTGGGTTGCAAGAGCCGTGGTGTCCTTTGTCCTCTCGCACTACATGCTATCAAAACTGGGTCAATGCAATGTCAGCGACAGGTGCAGGTCTTCGGTCCTCCGTTGTCTGTGTTCGGCGCAATCTTGCAGCATGTGATGAACCAGACGGCATGCTGAAGAAATGTGCAGCAGTTTTGAGCGTCAGGTTGAAATCATTTAAGCATTCTCTTTTGAGCCACCTTCGTCGTCTGTTGTTGTTTTTGTCCGAGACGTTGGCATCGATCGATTGCTGGCTCGATTAGAGCCTTTTTGGTTTGGTCGTGTGGCTAATATTTTGTAAGCACTGCGTATCTTTTTGGTTTTTCAGTTCGTTCCGTTTTTTACCCATAGAGAAGGCGGAGGATAATGAACCTGAAACCGAGCATATGTTAAGGATATCCTTAACTTGACTAACCCCACGTACCACGTACAATGCTCAGGGCCCGGGTGAGCGGTGAGCGGTGAGCGGTGAGCTGAGTGGCGGTCGCCTCGCAAAGGATATAACTGCAGTAGCAGGTGCTGGCTCCTTCGACCATTGTGCATGCATCTGAAAATCTCTTCGGAAGAATATAAATGAAGATTGTCATAAAAATAAGGAGTAAAATTAAATGTTACAGGTGCCGTGGCGTTTTATGTAGGTACGAAGTGCCGCTGAATACAGGGACAATAACAAATAAATTCCTTCAGGTATTTTAAGTCCGCTGCAGTCTGGTTGTTGCAAACCGTTCCAAAACGATGTGCGCGTCTTAACGCCAAACGTTGAGATGTCCCCACCTGCCATTTTAATAAGCGCGCGCTCCCTGACCTCAGACATTTCATTTGGTAGAGAGCGAAGACTGGACGTCTTCTGCTAGAACAATTATTCGAAATTATTTACTATTGTTCAGCGGGGCCGAGCACAGCCGCGCTGCGCCGCGTTATCAAGGCACGATATGAGCCACCGCTGGAGGGGACAGAAGCGGAAACAAAGGAGACGTACGCGCGCATGCGGCAGCCAGTGGAGTAGAATCGACGCCACACATCCAACCAACACGCGATTCCGCTGCAACCGCGTGCTGCGATCATACGCTGGGCATATGGGCCAGTGACATAGGGGCGAACGTCTTTTTTAATGGATCCTACTTGACAAATTATGTGGGTTCAGGTGTTGGTGAGCGCATGTAAAAGTTTTGAAAGAGGGCACATTTGTGTTTGTGTGTGTGTGTGATTGCGAGTGTGATCACTAAATGACTACGCCTAACAATCGGTAACGGTTTCTGGCTCAATTTGCTGTCCCTCAGCAGACAAATCACAACCTTTGAGACCACTAGTATGTAGTGATAGTGAGATTTTTCTAAATGAATTTTTCTGTTTATTAAAAAGTTTCATTGCTGTTTAATGCAATTACAGCGCTGCGACTCGTCTCAAAGTTTTTTGACCTTCCATTCACACAATTAGTTTTCTTTTTTAGAAACTCGCTGCCAAAACATGTGTGTAGCTACTCCTGCGCATCCCCAGGAGAGGAAGGCATGATTTCGGAAGGGAATCCGCAGCTGATTTCATTTCGATGCAGGTTGCTTCCGACAAAGATCAATAATTGTCGCCGAATTCTTCGATTCTGTGTGATTTGTAAACTGGCCGAATTGTTTCTTCAATTGTAGTAGATGTAACGCGGCATTCAACAAAAGGATTTTTCACTTAAGTCGCACTTGTAGTGGCGGCTGTTTTTCAAAAGAGCCGCTGAAATTGACTTTAATAGCTTAAATAATACGTGAAAGTATTCATTTCAACGCGAACAGAAATGATTCCCTTTCGCCCTTTTAATACTCTTACTTACGAGTATGTGAAGATGAAAGAGTATATGTAAGGGAGTATATGGAGCATCGAATTCTGTCGGTAGCCGAAATCAATCCAAATTTCATCGATCCATAGTTACTGATCGCTTTACTAACTGTGGAGTGAAACACATTCAAGTAGGACTCAGGTTCTAGTGTGATGGGTTTCAACTTAACTCAGGAAGCTAGACACGCTTGAGTAGTTCAGTCAATTAAGCGTTTTCTAGTACGTGTCAATATTCGGCCATGTCGATGGTTTACTTATTGTGTGACAGAGAGTGGTGAAGAACTAATCAAAATATTTCTCTTGTTTCTTGCTGAGAAGGTTTTTTATTATGCAAAAATAAAATAGCTTATACATATGTTAATAATTTAATAAAAATAGAATAATTTATGTTTCGATAACTTAACAATACGTGAAACAACAGTTAGCGAATATCGGCCAGTTTTTTGCGAGCATAATACGCATGCATGACCCGTAATCATACGTATCCAACCCTTCGAAAATGTGTTCGAAGGTTAGATTAGAAGCCGATATATCGGGGTACTACATTAAAAGTATTCTACTTAAATAAGGACGTTGCAGTCGAAGGCTTCAACGCAGTAATACTTCTTTGGTTGAATTAGCCGTGTCTTTAAATTAGTGCTGAAATTGAACCTAACTAACTATCCTATTCTAATGCTAGTAAGTCTTACATAACTAATAAATGCATCTATGTATATACACCAAGTGGTTGCTGGCGGTTGCCCTCCCCTACGATTACTTTGGCTTCAGCGACTTAGCGTTACAGGACTACTATACAGCTGCAGTCGTGTACTCCATAGGAGAAAAGCGTTATGTAAAAAAGTCTTATCTTAATGTTTCTCTAAACGAATCTAGGCGATTAATTGATGAACAACGGAAAGGAGCCCCCCTCCAGGAGGCCAGTGTTCAGCCGCGTGCCTCAGCAGCTACTGCTCACTTCCATTTTGAGCAGCGAAAGGTTCTCCTCGCCGTGCCGGCTCTCTCTGTGCCTCCGCAGATCGACTTTTCGCTGGAACGACTGGTCGCAAAGCACACAGGCGAAGGGCTTGTAGCCGGTGTGTTTGCGCATGTGCGTGATAAGATTTGAGCTCTGGCTAAACGCCTTCAAGCAAACGGTACACTTGTGCGGCTTCTCACCTGCAAGAAAAACAATTAAATCGACAAATAATCAGTACAAGAATTCAATAGGTTGCATGCTTATTTGCGACATTTTAAGCATTTCGATGTGCCTCCCCCCCAAGTGCCTGCGATTACCCCGACCAATTAGTGTAATTAAATCAGATAGGAATTCGCAGAGGGCGATGTTTAAAGTGGTCAATAACACTTTTGCGAACGCACGTGATAGTCACACTCACTCCCACAGACACTCATTGGAATCGCCATTGGAATCGCCATTGGAACTTACCAGTGTGAATGTAGGTGTGCTTCTTCATGTCCGATTTCTGGTGAAAACGTTTTCCGCAATATTGGCAGGGATATGGCCGCGTGTCACTGTGTATGAGTAGATGTGTTGACAAGGTTGATGAGCGCTTGAATGATTTGCCACACTGTTTGCACTGGAAAGAAAAACGGGGTTACTTTTCATGGTACCAACTACTCGTACATGTAGATGTAGATTGTATAACATCGTTTGCCAATGTTTACGTTTCTCTAAACGTAGCGAAACTTCGAATCAAATAGTAAGAATTCAAACATCGCGATAGTGAATAGTAGCCACATCCCGCTTTCTAGCCCGGCTTCAACAGTAGCCAACTGCGTTTAACATCAACAATCGAGCTTTCGAGGGTTTCGACAACTTATGCGTATCACACCCAGACAGCCGTGTTGACAACAAACAAATACAGCTAATTAAATACGTTCCGGATAAGAATAATTTCTCTGTCTCGCGGAGAGAAGCACAATCCAGAGATGCAGTTTACGAAACAGAAGAATGAAACAGCGAATTCGATTTGAAAAGCTACTCAAAGATACCGAGATACCCACAAATCTACGTAGGATTTGTAGAGCGTGTACGTGCTTCGAATACGAACTGATACAATTGAAATAGCAGTAGGTTGACACAGGTGTCAAAGATAGATCTGTTTTGAACTGATCCATCCGCTGTTGACCAAATCCAAACAGTACAATATACCGAGCCAATCGAATCTGGACGAACAAAGCCAGATCTGTTCACGATGTTTGCTCACAATGCCGCCAGGAACTTTGCGTCCCGTACGTTGTGCCATTATTACAGTCCACAAGTTAAACAGTAATTAGAAACAATTGTCGTCATTGCTGAGGCGATGCACTGTAGAGCGAATTGGGGTGAGCAAACAGGGCGAAAAATGGTTTCGTAAAGAGATACAATATTGGACAAAGTATGTCTGGATGTACGATTTTTATTCGGGTGCGACATGGCGATACTTTCAAATGATACTGATAAAATGATATTCTGATTTAAATGATGATATTATTAAAACGTATATGCATGTGTATTTCATTTAGATTTGTAAGATTTAAGTTGAAATATTAAATAATTATAGCGAAACTCAACCCGATCGAGTCTTTTAAGTGCTCGTAAATGCATTTAATACATTTAGTATTAGTACAGCAAAGTGCTTTTTATACATTAGAAATTCACCCAAACTTTATAGATTGTTACTTGTGCCTTCTAACTGCCGACATATTTTGTAAATTTCATACATTTTAATGGCGAATTCCTCGACGCGAAAAATTGTAGACAATTTATCTAACCATTTGTAATTCACCCGTAATCGATATCGAGAATAAGTTTGTCTCATCGAAATTTATTTGATTAACTAATTGCGTGATTTCTATCTACCATAATTGAATCGCGCAGTACAGCGCACCAGTTTATTGAAATAATACCTCGGAAAAGCAATTAAATAATAACGAGCGACTTCGGTCAATTAATAGAAGCTTCCGCTTTTAATTTCACTGAAAGGGTTCGCCAGCAAAAGGTTTTTCGGACTGATGGTGCGTATTGCACGAAATTAAACAATTAATGAATGAGTGTAGATTGAGTCCTCATTCGGAAGTTTTGCAGTTAGTACAACTAAACGTTCCATTTGACCTAATTTTATTACGTTCATGTTGATTGTTTTGATATTATGCGATTGGATTTTCGAAAGCCTGACACATCCCTCACTTCTGCGCTTTCGCATTTGGTAGTTCTTGAAGATTACCTGGAAATTTCGTATCCTGCGTTTATCGTCCAGCTCAACGGAGAAGTTGGGCGCTTCACTAATTGCTTCGGTGGAGTCCGGATGCTGTTGTTGTTGCTGTTGGGCTTGTTTTTTTGGTCGGTGTTTGGGATCGTTTTCCCTAAAATATGGGTTCTCTTGCTCTTCGCTCTGTAGTTTGTTCCTGTTCGTGGAAATTTGTGATAAGCTTTGACTGGGATTCGGACCAGAGCTTAACACCTCGAATTGATGCGGTGCGTTGCCGATGACGGAAGTCACGGCGCCGTTGGTGGATTTCAGATGACGGGATAACAGTTCGAGATTGCTTCCAGCCAAGCCGGCCATAAAAGCATGTCTATGGGCGTATATTTGTTGCTGAGCTACGTCCATCTCATGATCATTGTTGCGGGAGACGGAGTTGGCGACTGTCGACGATATGTGGGCCGAATTCGTTGCACTTTCCAATTCACGTGTCTCATTTGGAACTCTGCGGTTGTATTTAAATTTTTTAACCACAGGGTCAACCATGGAGCTGCCCTCCTTTTCGCACATGCTAGCTGGAGACCATATAAGTGATGACTGGGAGTTGTTGCGCGAAGAACGTGGGAAGAACTCGAAAGTGTTTGCCAGGACTGCACACGATTTGTTCGTGGGAGCTGTGCAGCTGGATGAGCTCTCCTCAGCCGATTCTACGTAGTCCAGGTCACGCTTAATTGACAAATTGAGAGGCATGTCTTCGGACGGATGCTCTTCCTTCTCCGGTGTTAAGGCGAAATCGCGGTTTTTCGTTCCTACAGTAGGGGATTTCGGAGTAGTGGGAGAAACCGGAGTTCCTAATCCAGATAATGTAGCGGTTGAAAGTAAAAACTGCGGCCACAGAAGGGCACTGGAGTAAATAAGCGGGTTGTAGAGGAAAGGCAGATCTGCGAAAATCGGATTATTGAAGGAACAGTGATAGTCAGGGTTGCTTCTGCGAATCGGGCCGATCGTGGACTTACCTCTCGAATTCATTTTGTGCACGGCTGCCGCAGACGCCATCACGGAGTTAAAAGTGGATGCTCTGTGCATCCAATTTTTCGGGGACTCGATGCTCATCTCAAGCGTGGGATTAGCAAACGTCGCTAATTGCCCCTGTTGGGATTGAGGCGAAGGAGGCGGCGATAAGTGATTCATATCTGTAATTTTTATTGTGCGAGGTTTGCTTTTTATTAGTTAATCTAACTTCACAAATTCTTCACCGACACAAGATTATTTCTTTTCTTATTTTACGCAATATAATAACGCTTTTCTTATTACAAGCTTCTACGAGCTGGCTTTTTCTAGCTTAGAGCTAAAGTGCACTTTGCAATTGATTTTGATTTTCACCGTTTTCAACTGATGAGCTTTCCACTTAGTTTCGAGTTCGAAGATCGCGCACGTCCGTTTTCTGTGCGGCTTGACACCTGACTGAATCTTTTGCCGGTTATTCAATTCCACTCAGCCTGAGTTGGCCAAAACGAATCAAAACACAAAATGCAGACTGCGTTGCCTTCTGTCGCTCTTTCAAATTCGAACGAATAAGACTAAAGCGAGTGCGTTCTGACTCTGCTCTTCCTGCCCTTTTCTTCTGCTGCGCGGAGGAGAATACAAAGAGTCCTTGCGTGGTAGCTGTTGTTGCCGTTGTCGTTGTTGCCGTTGTCGTTGTCGTTGTTGTCGTTGTTGTAACGTGAAACAACTGGTAGATTGAACGTCTGTCGTTGGCAGCACGCGCTGCTAACTAATTGAGTTAGGTTGGCGGGCGTTTATAGCCGTACTGCAGTACGAACAACTGGCACGGGCTGCAAGAAGTTAGCTGAGCGGTGCGTCTGCGTCTGCGCCGGACCGAACAGGATCAATCCTCTGCCGGAAACCGTTCGGTCCTTGCCACAGTTGTTGCGAAGCATGTGGCGAGATCAATGATATTCGGAATTGGTAATAAAGCAACTCTTATGTGCTTTGGCTGTGTGCGGGATGCACTCGGGTACAGATTCCACGTACGCACATAAATATGGTTAAATCTCTGTTGAAAACAACAAAAACAGCTACGCTAGATACGAATTTCTTAGCTCCTTTCTTAGTCACTTAGTCACAAAATTAACTCACTAATATTATGTAATTTGATTTTGGAGGCTCCACGAAATCAATTGACATCACCAGGAGTCCGAAAAAAGTCCTCAAATGCAATTAGAATTCCTTTGGCTCTTTGGAATTAAGGACAAATTAAATTCAACTCATGAACGGCTGCAATTTAACATAAAACCCCGTTGCCCAAGCTGTTATTTCCCGAGACTTAAAAACTCTCCAAAACTTATATACAAACAGCAATTAATATTAACCTACGTCCACTTTTCCAAATTTCGAATTTTCAAATGTTTGTAAATAGATTAAAAGACTCAAACTCGTTTCATATTTCCTTATTTTTTCCCTAAAACGCATCAACATTTTTTATATTTACATATATAAACTAATTGCTATGAATATTGGGATGAGAATAATATTAAAAGCGTGGTAAGAAGCACTTCTGATTTTGAAAACACTTTTGGTTTTCTTCGGATCCTTTCAGAAAAATTAATGACTGCTCCTGGGTATTTTATTCGTAATTCAAAATACATTTTGGCATTTTAGAACCTTCCTTTGATCAATACGGTTATCTTTTATGTGGTGGAATTAATACGGCGATGGCCACGAGCCAACAATGCACTCCTCGTAGTGCTGGCACGCTTCGCGCCTCACTCGCTCGACCGAGCAGCGTGGTGCGTGCCGTCAATAGTTTCTGCCAGTCCGTCATGCCGCACATACTGACATTTACATACTCGTACGTCGTAACAGTTGCCGTATGTCGCATGTAATGCTTGTAGCACTCCATGGCACACCGTTTAATTCGTCCGACCAGGAGGGTGAGTATGTGTATTTGTAACGGAATCTCCATATGCTATTCTGGCGCGATCTTTTGAACCTGCAGGTAGGAGAATCGCTCGGCTAAAACGTGTGGCAGCAGAGTCAAATAGCACCTAAACCACATACCAATAGATCAAGCGCATTTCACCCTCTTGGCATGATAAAAACTTTCAGCTGTTCTGTCGCACATACACATGTACGAACATGTACATACATACATACATACATACAGCGCACACGTCTTGGCAGAACGAGTGAAGTGTGCCCTGAAGATTGAAATATTGAGTTGCCGTATGTATGCAATGCATGTATGTATGTATGTATGTATGTATGTATGTATGTATGTTACATGTAATGCTTGTTGCGCGGGGTGAAAAGTTTGCCGGATTACGAGTTTACACCAGACTGACTGTGAAACGAAGCTCCTCCTCTCTCGCAGTCCGAGCCAATGGAGAATCAGCCTCGTTTAGTGGTGTTGGATCGCAAAATATGCACTGTTTTGTGAGGAATTTTGGAATATTGAAGAATTCGTAGTGGATGCAAACAACAAATTAAAATTCATATAAATGTTCATCAATATGAAAATTTCTTGGTCTCATCAGCTCAATCTAAAAAGTTACACTTTGAAAGTAAAAAGAGAATGGAATATTTTTCGCCCTTCCTCAAAGACTAAACTAAATGGCCCTGATAATGAAATAATACCACAACAAAGCAGAGCGAGTTTGTTCCAAAACGGATTAGGAGACTTAAAGCCATAAACAATTAACCCTTTCGGGCCAACAGTTGCTTATAATCAACTTCCTGTGATTTACAACTGTGCTATTTTCGTTTGGGACACCCTGACTTATAACGGTAACTGGCAAGCGATAACTTCACATGTGGAAAAAGAAAAGATAAGGAGTAGAAACTGCGTTCTTTTTATTGGAATATTTAAAATGTTTATATTGTAATAGGGATACCGGTTAATTCGTGCGGTTTTCTAACAGATGGCGTAACTTGACTTTTATTCCAGTGATTCACCTTTCCAAATATGTGTTGGAAAGCTACTGTCATATAGTTTCAGAATCAGTATGTGTCATTTAGCTGAAGCGTAAACGACAATCCTTTTTTTACTCTGAAAATGTCGAATTTCGTGCCGAATAAGGAAGGACATACGAAACTTTCGAAACTTTGCTTACATCTTATTTAGGTCTCAAAGGGTTAAGGAATTAAATACTATATATAAATGTACATTATTTTACTTAAATAATGCATCTGCATTTGATGAATTTGTCGCAAACAGGATGAATTTCAAACCAAATAAATAAATATTTCCTATTACATACTTTTATGCGAAAAACAAAACCATGGATGCAAACCAATTTTGTCCATCCTCTTTTTACGGAGCTCCTCCTTCATCTTCTGCTTTTAATTTTATACTCATGATCAGTATTCTCCTCAATTGCTTTCAAAATGGCAGAGAATTTGGCAATCTGTCTCGGATTTTAATAATTAAATTAAGCTAAATTGCGATCGAATTTTAAACTCATGGATTTAAATTTAGTCTTTAATTTTTAGTCTTTTTGAGAATTTAATTTATTTTAGCACGTCGAAATTTGAAAGCAAACGCAAATGTTCATTTTTCACACTTCACGGAGCTTTTTTCTTATTTCCCACAACTGTTGACAGTCAAAAGTGTCAAAGAACTCAGTCGGCTGATAGGCGGTGTTCAATTACCTACCACTTAATTATTACATTATCTTACTTTACCTAAATTATATCAAAGTCCATATCTGTTCTCTGGTTTCGTTGACATGAAAACAATCAATAACAGCAACTGCATTTTATGATCTCCGCGCGGTGTTTAATATTGTTCTGAGTTTGGGAGGTTAGACGACAAATTATATTATTATAAATAATATGAAATTTATATTGCATATTTACATATATTGTATTGACAGAACAGTTGAAGTTATCATGTCATGATACTTTGTTAATGGATTCACACCCGCTTGAAAACTTTTCGGGTGTTTTGGGTCAAAATTATAATCCTAGTTTCTATATGTGAACAATAAAGGAGTTGTGATTTCAAAAAACTCAAAGTTGAAATAATTCAAAATAATGAGAATACATACAATTCCAAACTAATTGAATTCTTGCTTTTTTATACTTTTACTCAAGAGCACTATACTAATAACAGTACATATTTAGAATTCTAAATGATAATTCTAAAGTAATAACGAAAGTGGTGTATTTCTTGTTTCGAGATATTTAAAGGTTTGAGTTTGAAGAAATTAAAAAATATCTTTTCATTGTATATTTAAATATTTTAGCGAATATTTGCTCTTGTAAAATACCTGGGGAATGGCGGGGTGGTGAGAGCTTCAGTTCCCACACCTAGTGTTATAATTCGTTGATTTTGTGGTTCGAGATTAGTGCTTAAAGTGCTTGTTTGTTTTTTTTTTGGGCAAATGTTTCTGTTTGTTACGAAATGCCGTTAGATCCAAAGGGCTACCTATTTCCTGGCTGATGCACTGTGTTTGTAACGTATGTTTTTTGACTGCGGCAAGAATACAACAACTCGAGCCGCAAATGCTTTACCTAATTTAAGATAAATTAGCTAAAACGACAAAAAGCTTTCGATTTGCGTGAAATGCAGTGAAATGGGATTTCCTTATATGTGAAACAGTCGTGTAAGGCGCCACATCAACAAAGGCTGCGTCCAGTAGGTCCGGACACAATGTCCAACAGTAGCAGAAACATGCCAGAACCGTTGAGTCATGCAAAACAACTAGCAAATGCGATTGTGTTCGTTTTCTGATTTTAGTCGGCTGCAACGATTTGTTGCACATTTTATCAGTGCAGTCGGAGCGCACGCGGGGCCATCGAGCCACCGACACAGCTGCGCTCGTGGTTGTACTTCGGTTGGACATGCATTCGAGTACCTCAAAGTAACCATTTGTGGAAGCTTCCACTTTCGCAAAGAAAAGCCCCAGAATCAATTCAGAAGCTACTCGCAATTAATATCAAATAAAATTGAAATAAATTCGCTTTGAAATGCAAATTATTGCGAGTGGTTCGCGCAGCCCAGCCAGCATATCGGAGTCACTGAAGGCACACATGCGCTCGGCTGTCGCGGAGAGTCTGCCTGCACTCCGTACCCCGGAGGCCGTTCCTTTTCATTTGATCATGCGTTGCTCGTGGAGCGCGGACCACATGGGGCGCACTTTTTCCTGTGCTCAGCGATTGCTTATTTGGTCCGAAAAATAGATCTGAGGTTGCGAATTAATGCTAAGATTAATCTCACATTTTAAAACACTCGTAATAATTTTATCAGTTTTTGTTTTGAACTCCACGGCTTCCGTTTGTGAGGCGGGTGGCTGACGCAAATGGCCATCTCGTTGTTGGTTTGCCTGCTCACAACACGAATTCAGTGGAGGAACCTCAGCCGAGGAACCTCAGCCGAGGAGTTCGGCTAAGGTTTGTGTTTTCCGCAGTCCAGTTAAGTCCAGGGAAAGAATGACTGGATCTAGCCAAAGGGACCAAATCGAACGAAATCGGAAAATGAAAGGTCAACGATGGCTACTCATCGATAGCAACATTTGCGCTACTGTCGTGTTATAATTGCTCATTGTTCTTGTCTCGGCTGATTCATTCCCGATGCTATATTGTATCTTCTGAATGGATGGAATGGTGGCGATAATCTAGCTCAATAGTGCAGCGCTGGACACGTTATTTAAAACATTTCAGCATGATTTCGGACCTTTGCACCGTAAAAGGATTACAATGGCATTTTTCAAAAGCTCATGCTGACTTTTATTAATCACCTGTTGGTTAGTTAGCAGTAATGTAGGACCCTCCCGCGCAGTTACCTACAAAAAGCATCGTGGAGTTGAAGTCAGACTTTCCTCTCCGTATGGACCCAAGTAAGTTTGGAGATGTATTTGCGCAGTTGATGACGAATACTAGAGAATTAACAACGGTTGAAAATTCGACTTTTCTAAGCATGTTATTCAGAACACGGAACTTGACCGCTTATTAACGCTATGGTGGTTCTTATGGTTGTTTTATAGAATGACTTATAAAGGAATTCCTTTTTACTGGAATAATTTTTGAACTTTGGATGGTTTTTGTTGAGTTCAAATTTGTTAATTGTGTTTGCGGTGGTGGATTTTATTTCAGTTTAAGGTGCAGTTAGGTAAACGGCAAAAATAATAGAATACAAGATTACGCAGATCAGCTTCCAAAAATGTTTTCTTCTGCGCATCTACGTCAAAATAGCAAACCAATATAACTGAACTGCCAAATTTGTATACGTTTTGCATACAAAATTGTAAACATTGCCGTCCAATTTTATATTTTACATTAATTTCTCGGCTTTAGAAATAACGATATACTAGTGATTTCGCGATGTGAAACGCAACCTGTGAAATGTATTAATCAATATCTACAGCATAGTTTCAGTCATAGACAACAATGGCAAAGGAATGGGTTTTGATACAAGCCAGTTTATGTTAAAATACTGATGGATATTTGTTATGTACATACATACATATGTGTGTTCACTGCCAAAGATGTGGAATATTAACCCCAATTATTATGTCCAATCCAACAATTTCAGAATGGATTACTTCGGCCAAGATAAAATGATTACGACAGAAGCCACAGTTTCCATTTGAAGCAATTAGTGCATAATTTGGCTTACTGGATAATATAAGTTGGATACCGTTGTCCAGAGCCTGCATCAAAATCTGCCAGCGCAGTTACTCCAGTTACGCAACTTTTTCCCTATCATTCTTGGATGGCGATGGTGGTGGCTTATACTTATTAACATTCCTTTTTTATTTTGGAATTAATAAATAAATACATATTTTGTAAATGTGGTCATAAAGGTGTATTTTATTGACATTATTAAATAAAACTTAGAATTTACATTTTATATTGAAATTCAAAACTTAAATATATATAATAATAAATTGACTTATATTAACATACAATAATTGGAAAACATTTACAATATTGTAAAGAAAATCAGAAGCATTTACATAGCTTCCGGTTCCTTTTGTAAGCATTATCCTCAATGTCTTTATTCAGTTTCCTGATTTTAAAAAACATCCTACCCCGGAAGAATCTAGCTGCATAGTTGCATTCTGATTCCGATTTCCACAGTTTTTAACTCTGTAACTCATTATACCCTACACACGAAGTGATGAGGGTATATTCACTTTGTGCTTGCGTTTGTAACGCATTAAAGGAGGCGTGACAGGTATACAAAAGTATATACATATATTCGTGATCAGCATCACATTCTGATTCGATTTAGCCCTGTCCGTCCGTGTGTCTGTCTGTCTGTGGAAATCACGGTTACAAGAGAACGAATAGAGATGTTTTCATGAAATTAAAAAATTAGATCGTTGGCAAGACTTATTTTTAAGTAAACGTGTGTAGGGCATATGAACTTCGGCCAGGCTGAAGTTGACACTCTTTCTGGTTATTATTTCATCAAATTATATCTTTAAATCATAAAATTTACTATGTATTTATGGCTATACCTATGGCTCTCACAAAAATTTTTACTATTGTGTCTGTCACACACTGGAATACCGGTTGTCAAATTTTTTGTCCTCGAATAACTGACCTGCGCAATGCGCTATCTGTAGTCTATTATTTTTGGGTAACCGGTGGCACCCGAACTCGATATGGGCCCCGTTTTGATTCAACTGAAACAGTCGTGTGACTTAAAGAATGGAAATTTTTGCTGTGTTTGAAAGGTAGAGTATTATATCCAGTCCGTTAGGTTAGGGAATCTAAGTAGTTGCTTATCTAAGTAGCGAATGAATGCATTCATCAGGGAAGTAAACAACCTGACCCCTTCTCCTACAGTTACACGGTGTTTAAGATTTTTTATATTTTTATACACTACACCTTAAGATTAAGGGTATATTCACTTTGTCACGAAATGTGAAACGCATAGACAAAGAGATGATAGGTATAGAAAAGTGTGTGTATATGTATTCTTGATCAGCCTCACCTCCTGAGTCGATTTAGCCATGTCCGTCTGTCTATCTGTCTGTCCGTCCGTCTGTCTGTTGAAATTACGATCACTGGAGAGGCTGTTAAATGGTTATATTGTTAGACATATAAGCTTCCTGAATAAAACTTTACATAACGACTTATTTTTGGGCGCGGTCCGCCCACTTTTATACTACTTATACAGTATAGTTCATGAAAATAAATTTACTACCACGGAAATAAAGTTTAAATTTGAAGACAATAGCAAAACTATTAAGTTAGTTATTTTGTTTTGAAAACAGGTATCGACCACGCCCACTGTTTATACAGTGGCGTAGCTAGTACTCATGGAGCCTGGGGCGGTTAATAAACTTGCGGGGCGGTTAATAAATAAAAATTCCTAGAATTCAATAAGCCCTCGACATTGTGCCGCCCGGGGCGGACCGCCACCCCCACCCCACCCTAGCTACGTCACTGTATTTATACCCGTCTGTGATTAAATGTGATTATAAGGCAGCTTTTCTAATAACCACATATATCCTCTAGCTTCAGTTTGTATTTCACTCTATAATGTTATTGTTCTGCAATGAAAAATCTAAATAAATTTAAAATTTGAATAAATAAAACTATTTCGTTCAATTAAATATTTTCAAAACTTTTAGGTGTAGAGTATCTAAGACTCGGCCCGGCCGAATATAGCACTCTTACTGGTTTTTGTTTCATTTACATTGTCCCTGTCCATTAAATTACAGTACGAAATAATATACCCCAAAAGTATGCCACATAATTTGGTCTGGCAACAGATCAGTTATTTCAGAATCGCCGTGAAAGGCGGTTTTTGTCGAGTTTTGGTTTCTTATTTAACAATTTAGTCGAATAATGTTATCTTAATATAAACTGAAATTTCAAATATAATTTATTTACAGCTTTTTTATTAATATTTATATTATATTTAATTATTGTAATTATATTATCTTAATTAAAATTCCGACAACTCCTGGATTTGGGACTTTTTTCTATTTTCCCGGGCTCTCCGGGGTTGAAAAGTTGAAGCCGAAGTCTGATGGATTCCATGGGTTGCTGCCCTTAGTTTTTGGCGAATGCAAATCCATAAAATGATTATTAATCCATAATATGACAGTTATAACAATGGATCTCATATACGATTGCATATTAAAGTTAGCGTGCTAACAGTGTTCAATAAAAAAATACCCATCGAAAATGACGTGCATTTTGAGACATACATAATCGCATCGGAATAAACCAGTCGAAATTTGGTGACTTTTGGTGGATCTGTTCACGATAAGCTACAGTTTATTCCACGTCGTTCTCAAGAATTGGGCAGTTTGTGGCGAGTTTTGCATAAGGATTTGCATTTAAAAGGATGCTTTAAAAATTCATTTCTATTGCATTTCTATTTTTTCGGATTTTCTATTACAGAAAACTGCTGCAGAATGTCATCGAATGCTGTCGCAGCTTACGGTGAGCATGTTCTTGGTTAATCACAGTGCTTTGAGTGGTTTCAAAAATTCAAGTGTCCATTTAGATTTTGACGTGAGAACGAAGAACGTGTTTGGAAGGATCAGATTATGTGGGTGTGATCTATTATGAAGTGCTGAAACATGCGGAAACCGTTAATACTGAACGCTACCGACAACAAATTAATGATTTGGATCAAGCTGTACTAGAAAAATGGCCGGAATATCAAAAAAGGCAATACAAAGTTATTTTGATTCATGATAATGCACCATCGCACACAGCAAAACTGGTCAAGGAAACAATTGAGACATTTAGTTGGGAAATACGTTCGCACACCGCGTACTCAACAGACTTGGCTCCATGCGATGGGACACGCATTTGCTGAGCAGCGCTTCACATCCTACGAAAATGGCTCGACGACTGGTTTGCCCCAAATGGGCAACAGTTTTGTGGCGTGGCATCCACAAATTTCCAGAGAGAGGGGACAAATGTATAGCTCCCGATGGGCAATACGTCAAATAAAATATTTTCATACAATAACTGCGTTTTCGATACAAAAAAACCATATCTACTTGCCGGGTATGGGTAACTAGAGTAAGAACGTAAGTACAGTAAATCTATGTACAAAATTTAGAACTATAGTGCATATAATAAGTCTTAAAAACTTTGTATCGTATTTTAAGCAATTTAAAGAAATAAAGAATTTTAATGAATATTTAAAAACTGGGTTTTTCAACATTTTCTGTTAGCATTTTGAGGAGTGCGGTGATTAAGTTGCTTCAGCCTTTGTGCCTGTTGTAGTCGTTTTATTAGTACGTCCTTTCCGTGGTGCATTGTGTCCCATTCTTGTCTATTAATGGCGCTGCTCTTTATTTGGAGCCTCATAGGCTATCGCGAGCATTTGTGAAGCAGACGCGCGTGGACGCATGCTCTAAATGTGTATGATTAATGCATTCGGCTCAGTTCAGTCTCATTGAACTAACCTTCTGGCTGCTGCCTTCGTGGAGGTCCCGTTCCTAATTGGAGCGACATATTGTATTGTACTGTATTGTTACTATTCCATTCGGTGTAGCTTAGCTACCTGTTAAAACTATGATATATTTACATCCTCGGCGGAGTCACAAAATGATCCTTTGATAGCAATAAAAAATTATACATTTGTATGTACGGTAAACATAGTATTGCTTATTTCAGACGTGTACTAAAAATTAGATTAGTTTGTATTCTTTCTATGAACAATTAATGGTACGAAAGTGTGTGCTTGTGCACAAATTCACCTGTGAATTCGCCATTTAAGAAATGAGGTTAGAATTTTATATTTATTCATGTGTTAAGTTTATTAATTATTGCCACCGAATTCACAGCACAAGAGTGCACCATTTGCGTTTGATAGTTTTAGCAGATACCCGAACCAATCCACTGCTTGCACCGGATAATAAACGGATAATAAACGAATTCACAATTTATAAACATGAATGTGTTTTCACTTCTCAAACATATCGTCGGAAAGGATATCAATACTGTATCTAAATGTAAATACGGTTCTGCTAATAGAAATACAAATCACGAATATTATAAAAATATATTTATAAAGCATTAAACATAAAAGTATAGACGATATAAAAGTATAGACGGCAGATTAGCTCTGCTCATAATCAATACCGGTTACAACACTCATCGAGGTTTGTGTAATTGGTGGCGGAACCTATTGTGAATACGAAACTGAATTGAAAAACGCAATACATATTACAAATTTACGTGTAAGAGAGATGATCTTCATATTTCTTCTCTGTATATTTAATTTTGATTTCTTTGTAGTTAATCCATTTCATTTTAAAATTTACGAGGCTATTTCGTTAATAATACGTCAAACGCTGCGTAATATTAGCTGGGTTCTTGCATGAACTATACAGGTTTGTATACTCCATACAAAATTGCCTTTCAATTTTATTTTTTGACGTTTTGCGTGAGGTTGGCTACACTTTAAACCAATCTTAAAATGTCCCTATAACCTGTATAGAGACCTCTATATAACCTGGGTGAGTGTCATATATGTATATGGAGACGAGCTGTATAATTCATTAGAAACACGGAGCTAATATTATGTTATATTTAATATTATATTAGCTTTAATTCCTAAATGCTCAAAATTATCTATTTTAACAAATTCTGTGCAGCGCACAGAACACGGAAAACAAACAAACAACGAATTGTAAAATAAACCTAAAAAAGTAGTATAAATGAGGTTGATTAAATAAGGAGATTACATTAGTTAATCTTCGGTGTAAACCTGGTTTTAGTTCGGAAGACTTCCAAACAAGCGGCAGATTCCATATTTTTGTGGAGAGCATTTTATGTATAATTGTTCTTATTGATTGAGTTGAAATGTTTTGGTATCCTTTGCGTAGTGTTATTCATTGTTATATAAATATAACAACAATCTAAATATTGTTCTTAATTCTGTCATTTATTTTGTTTCATTATATGCATGTAATTCATTATGAAACACGTACAAGCAAAATTTCTAATCTGAACGCGTTCTTGCAATTTTAATCGTTTGTGCATAGAAGGAACAAACCACCCAACTTATTTAAGCGATTCCTTTTTGGTTTTCTTTCGAAAATTCATTTTGAACGAGATAACATGATATCACATTGATACGTATTTGCAGCAATTTTCGTACCCTGTATTCTCATTCATTCATTCATGTTTTCCACTTCCTCTTGAAACAAACTTTTTGTGCAGTGCGCGTGCCCCAAAACAGCTGTCAAAACTAAGACCTCCACATAAGAGGGTTGAAACCATTAAATATCACCGCAATACAAGCAAGTTCAAGCCCAAAAGCCAGAAACTCTCTTCTGAAGCACCCGCCACCCCGTTCCCGCCTCAAAGAAAGCCTTCTCCGTGCAGTCCAGAGATATTTTGATTCTTTTTCGGCCGTACTCCGGTTCGCCGAAGAGGCTTTGAGACTAATTCCACCACACTTGGTCGCCTGCCACCCGCTCCACATCCTTTTGTACCGTTACACAGTAACGGAGTGGCCTCAGTCTCTCTGCATTCGTTGATTAAGTCGCTTGGGTCGCAAGTGTTAGTTTTGGAGGCGCATTGAAAGGGGTGTAAAAATATTGTGCAATGATTATTTATTAACAAATAAAAATAAGTTCGCAGGCATAAGAAAAAGCATAGTGTTGTAGTTAGGCGATGTAGTGAAAGTGAAACAAGCTGTTAAGTGAAGTAAAAGAAAGAAAATTTTAAAGAAAAGTGTCTGTCAGCAGAAACGTGCAGAGCTGCAAAGGATTTAAAACAAATTCGACGAAAAGGGCAAATGTTAGTGTGTAAATGAAGAGATCTGATCGAAATCAGATTAATATATGCTTTAATAGTTTCGTAAATTAACAATTTCGTGTGTAAAATCGAGGCAATTGTGTTTGAAATTCAGCAACGAGGTGCACATATCGATTTTCAGCCAAAAGCCAATTGGTCGTTAGCGAGTACGGAGCAGAGGCCAGAGCTTTAGAAATCGCAACGAAATGAATATGGCGGATAGGCAATGACAGAAGCAGTGTTGCATTTTCTTCCTATGGAGAGCATCGCCAAGCATTGCTGTAGTCAGTGCACTCAGAATGTGTGAACTATTGTAACGGTAAAATAACAATAATATTAATTAAAATATATGTACATTTATCAGAGAGAGAGAGAGAGAGAGAGAGAGAGAGAAAAAAAGAGAGAGAGAGAGAGAGACATTTCACATTAGCGTTTTTCTTTGGGTTATTGCATTTGTACTGAGTAGTGTAGAACCGGTTTTGATTACCACAGAAATTATCAAAGTGTTTCCAGTATACGAAATAATATTTAATTTAAACTGTCTCAAACAGAATTTAGTATTTCTATAATCTTCAGACTTCGAAAATAGAGAAGAGCAACACGAACGACTTCCTCTTAACTGGATTTGGTGCTTTTCTTTAGACGCTAGTGGAGAAGGACGAATTAATAACACACGGAGGAAACAAGCAACTCAGAGAAAGTTGACAGCAGGCCAAATTAAAAAGCAAAAAAATACCCAGTTAAATGCAGCTGATGCCATATTTAATGTTTCATTATTAAAACCATAAACACCTCAATCATAAAATTCAACGCGGATATTATTTGTGAAAAATTACATTTGTTTGAAAATGACGTAGCTTCTAAATCCACCCTTCGAAGCGTCTTCCACAGGGTGTGTTTCTGCGCACTGCCATTGAAGTTGCTGTGGTGAGTTTCGGACTTCCTCGTGGCTCGTTTCGTGTTGCTCCTTCGATGCAATACCAACTTGGTCACGTTGATGCAGAGTCTTGGACTTGGATAAGAACCGTTAGATATTTTATCAGGTTGTAGCGCACCACACTCAACAGACAGCATTCCGCAACTGAATATACCGCTATAGCGTCCAACTGCACTAAAAATGCAATAAAATAATTTGGCGCATTCACTCTGGCTGCGCTTGTAGCGCACATAGTATTGTGTATACGAGTATATTTAGTCTTGAATAGCGTCAAAAGTATATATAGTACATACATTTCTAAATAACGTCCCCTCGTCAGTCGATTTTGTCCATCCGTCCGTCCGTCTTTCTGCCTGTCTGTACGTCTTTCTGCCTGTCTGTACGTCTGTTTGTCTATTAAAATCATCATTCAGCGAAAGCCGAAGGATCCGAATGGAAGTTGCCGCATATGTACTTCCTTTGCTATGTACAATGGGCGTGATTTGCCCACTTTTACTTTTAGAGTTTCAGATTAAATAAGTCTTAAAAAGCGTGTACCAAAGTAACAAAAGATAAGATGTTTAGTTATATTATATCTATGGGCGTGTTCGGCTTACTTGTTCACTATATTCCGAAAGCAGGATATTCTTTGGACTCGTTTAACATAGCGGCAAAAGCAAAATGTATTATCTGCGCATCAGTATCAAAAGTATTATTCCGACCAAGAATGGATGTGATCCCCGCCTACTTTCGCACTATAGAATACACCTTATAAAAGAGTTTCGTGTGTGGATCTTCTTTTGCAGTTAATTACGCAGAATAATTAAAATCCTTGAATCTAGGATCAATATTATATACTCATCCAAAGATAGGTGTGGTCCATCCGCTTTTCCAACCGTCATACGAATCATGAGATTCGACCAAGCCGAAGACATCGCTATTTCTGGTTTACATAAATTTGTATATGCATGTTACCAATAAATCGTTTTTGTATATTATTTGAAATATTTTTAAGATACATAATATTTTTAATCCCCGTCCCTCCGATTTATTGTTGTTTCATTGTGTTTTACACCGAATTTTTAAATTAAAATTCAGAACGTGGTAGGATAGTTAGCCTGGGAAAGTGGAATATATTGCTTAGGATAGAATATTTGTTTGAATATTGTCCACAAAATATTCCGAAAATGGACCAGGTAGGTGCAGAAAGTATATTTCATAGCAGTGCCACTGCTTCAGTTTACGAGTTTACTTATAAAAATGCATGGAATGCCTGTTGGACAGTTTTCCTCACTTCGGACCTTGTTTCAAAATTTATATTTAATGTATCACTTCAACGAATCCACAACTTAGCGGGCTGGGTGTACCGCCTACTATCCCAATCTACACGGATACTTTTCCCCTTTGAGGTCTCACGCGTACTTTTTTAGGTGGATTAAACCAGGCTCATTAGCCTTAATTGTTGCCCATCATCGAGTGCGGTGGCGGGCGCCACCTCCTACCTACCTACCTACCTCAACGAATCCAGTTTAAATGCCGCCAATAGGTGTCTTATAACCAGCTGAAACGCGGTGCTTAATCTTCTTCCGGCTCAATAACTGCAAGGACTTAAAGTATCCGTTTCGTTTTACAATGCATGATTGCGTATTTCTAATGAATACTTAATATTTTGAAGATTTTCGTTAAAATATTTAAAATTTATTGTAAATCCATGTTTGGTTGATTTGGTTGATTTTTGGAGGTCATTGCTGGGGTCTTCTTGCAGACGTTCTTGATGTCAGTAATTGATTTTAGGTATTGTGTTTTTTTTAGGGTAGGAACCACAATGGGACAAAAGGACCTCTGAATGGTTCAAAAGTTCGAATTTAAAATGGAACTGTCTTTTACACGGTCCACTGTTATATCCTTATAAATTTTCCTCTGTGAGTCACTTGTTTGAATTTGAGTCATTGTATTTCCCTTGGACTTGTATATTTATTCACAAAAAGCATTCGTTTTGCGGGATTAAAATTTAGACCAAGCAAATATTCTTGATATTTTCAAAACTAAAAGAAAGGCCATCTTTTTGATTTTAGACCAGAGTCAGAAATGAATTCGCCAAAAAATAAACACGAAAACTGGCCAGAGAAGTAGTAACAACCCGACGCATCCGTTACCAGACAGCCAACCCATCGAACGGTTGTTAAGGAAAGTTTCAAGCGAGTAATTAAATTAACAACTTTGACAAGAATTTAGCGAATCCGAATACACCGAACTAGAAGCCAGCCGACGCTGTAGCAAAGACACGGCCACCAGCAAGTAAGGTGCATGGCATTAACCCATAGAATCCAGCTCCAGCAAGTAGCCGAAAGATGCAGAAGGAAAACAACACAGCGGCGGAAAACTGCCAGTTTGTCGGACCCTACCGACTGGAGAAGACCTTGGGCAAGGGGCAGACGGGTGAGTACAGAACGCGGCAGGGACGGCGTATGCACTCCCGTTTCCGCATCTTAATCACTTTGCAACAGCAGCTAACTCATTGAAACCGCTTCCTTGCAGGACTGGTCAAATTGGGCCTACACTGCGTCATCGGAAAGAAGGTTGCCATAAAAATAATCAATCGAGAAAAGTTGAGTGAGTCGGTGCTGATGAAAGTAAGTACAGCGCTTTGGCGCACGGAAATCCTCAGTACACAACAAAAAGGGTACACAAAGGGTATCTTCAAAGGGTAATCTAAACTAAAAACTACAGACTAAAAAGATCTGCAGCAACGTCCACCGTTGCAGTCACGAATTCTTCCCAATTGTTATGATGTCCATTAGCTTCGCGTGTCTCTGAAAATGTCATTTAATACACGCGAACTCAGTTTACGTCTCACCTTGTCCTCACATGCCGTGTTTTGGTGGCGTTCTCTTTTCCGTTGTTCTTGAACCCGTTCCTGTAACTGTTGCTCAGTAAAATTCGACTGAGGGTGGCATAGAAGAACCCACATCATTTAATGACAAAAGTATCTGGCTTAGCCGGAGTTTAAATACCATCATCTCGCGATGCGCTTTCAGAAGGCACTTCTTCAGCTTTATAGAGTGTATTTATTATTCAGAGGCTAATTATTAAGATTATTTGGTGGTGATATTGAATGCTTATTAGCATCAAAACCCCTTTTCCACATTAATACAGATTTTAAACTTACTTTGACTACGTGAGATAGAGAGATACTCAGGTGTTAAATTTCATTTTCATACCTCAGTTTAGTCCTGTTATTTTTTAAAGCAATTCTTTCAGTTTTGTATAGTAAGTAGGCGTGGTTTTGCGCTGAGTCTATGGAACTGCAGCTACAAAACTTATCACTACTCGTTCATAACTTGGGATATTTACACCCAACTTCACTCAGCTGTTGTCTAGTTGACTTTCAGATGCCTTCAAAAAGACACAATTGAATTATCTCGACTTAAAAGTTCTTGTCTAAAGTTTTGTTTTTTGACAAATTTATTGTCTCCTCCTGAGGAGACAAATTATTTTTTAGTTTTCTGATAGAAAGATTCCTCAAGGATGATAAGAGAGTCTCTTCAACCACGGATACCAACCAATCAATTTAACAATATTGGTTCTGAAATCTTTGGCGAACTACGCCACTTGACCACTTTTGCTTGCGTGTGTTCCTGAAATAATTGGCCTCAAAACAATGTCAAATAAGCGGGGGAAGAAAGGAAACTTATGCGAAACTTGTTTTATTGAGGAATTCTTTATAAATATACCGGAAGAAAAATTTAACAATTAATGCGGATTATGTGGTTCTTTATTATGTGCTTGGCTTTTGCATTCATGTGCAAACTTTTTTCAGGTCGAGCGGGAAATCGCGATTATGAAGTTAATAGATCATCCGCATGTCTTGGGCTTAAGCGATGTCTATGAGAATAAAAAGTATTTGTATCTCATTCTGGAGCATGTTTCTGGCGGCGAGCTCTTCGACTATTTGGTGAAGAAAGGACGACTGACGCCGAAGGAGGCGAGAAAATTCTTTCGGCAGATAATTTCTGCGCTGGATTTTTGCCATTCACATTCGATATGGTAAGTCATAAGCCAACGACCAACCGAGGGCAGTTTATATATGTACTCACATTATTTGAGTAGCTTCTTGTTTTCGATTTAAATGTCCAACGATGAAAAAAGAAATGAAGAATCGACACGTCTTTTAAGTGATAAATACAAAGATATATGTACACTTAGACACGATTACGTATCTGCAGTATCCTCAACTCAATCCGTTTCAAATTGCAATTTGTATTGAATACGTATTTAAAATTCAGAAATAAGATTCTTACGCCATTCAAAACTAAATAGATATACTCTATAGAACTGCAGCCGATGACCTGAGTATATAAATACCTTAGTAGTTTTTTAATTGATTTTTAAATAAAGGCGGAGTGTTTCGCCAGATATTTTGCGATGCTCAGAAAGCCCGACGTATTAAAGCGTTTCTTCTTGCACTCGTATTGTTCAAATCTGTCTTTTCCTTCATCTTCTTTTACTTACAGCCATCGAGACTTGAAACCGGAAAATTTGTTGCTCGATGAAAAAAATAACATTAAGATTGCGGATTTCGGAATGGCTTCCCTGCAACCCGCAGGCTCCATGCTGGAAACATCCTGTGGTTCTCCACACTACGCCTGTCCTGAAGTCATACGGGTGCGTTAAACCTTGTTTCTAGATTAATAACCATTGCGACGAGTTTGACACTTTAGATATACATATCTGCTATCAATCATATTTTAGTAACAACTGCGTATATTAATTAAGAGAACCATATACATGCCATATGACAAGTACACATAATATACATACATATGTACATATGTAATAAAGTGTATTATACTTGTAATGCTCTATGTTTATTAAGTTGATAACGCGTTGCAACCGACAGGACCAGCTTCCGTATAGGCTTATATCTCGGCTATAGGGAGTAATTAAGACGAGTATTTAACTTACCTGTTGCCGAATTACCAGTCATTATAGTAAATGTTCTATCAGATAAAATACTTAAAATAATATACACATAACGACTTACTAGAAAATTTTTAACGTACAAATATAAGATCTTGACAAATTGGTCCTTTCTAACTGGTGCCTTTTCTCAGGGTGAGAAGTACGATGGGCGCAGGGCGGATGTTTGGTCGTGCGGCGTCATCTTGTACGCACTCCTGGTTGGCGCTCTGCCCTTCGACGACGATAATTTGCGGCAACTGCTGGAGAAAGTGAAACGTGGGGTGTTCCACATACCGCACTTTGTGCCGCCAGATTGCCAGAGTTTGCTGCGCGGCATGATTGAGGTGAACCCAGACAGACGCCTAACGGTAAGTCGCACCTTGCTTACCTGTCTAAACGGAGCGAAAACCTGATAGATTGCCCGCCGTCGAATCCAATTGATTTGTCTGATTTTTCGATGTTTTATGTTGAAACATTATTTCTTTTATTTTGTATCTGCGCTTTCAGTTGGCCGAAATAAATCGTCATCCGTGGGTCACCGCTGGTGGCAAAGGCGAACTGGAGCTGGAGCTGCCGATGATGGAAGTGGTGCAAACGCATGTTATCCCTACTGCAAGTGCTGTAGATCCGGATGTCCTCAACGCCATTTGTTCACTGGGTTGTTTCAAGGAAAAGGAAAAACTCATCCAGGACCTGTTAAGTGCGAAGTGAGTTCAGAAAGCTCTAAAAACTCAGTGGTATATAGCTTGAAGCAGTTTCTATCGCTTCATCGAACCCACATACCTACAGAGTGGAACATTAAGTGGTTTCGAAACAGGAACCCGAGTTCCAAGACTTATTAAAACCAATAACTGTGTCCTTTCAGCCACAATACGGAAAAAGTGATCTACTTTCTTTTGCTGGAACGCAAACGCCGCCGTCCTGCTCTAGAAGACGACGACGAGATCGCTCAGAAGTCTCGCAGCGAACTTGAAGCGGTAGATCCACCTCGCAAGCGACTCGACACCTGCCGCATTAACGGCACGAATCCATCCAGTTACGGACAGATATCAGAGGGCTCACCTTTGACACCACGGCGGCAAGCATTTAAGTGAGTTATATTAGTCGACCAGTAATTTGTTGTATCGTTTTGTTTCTCTTTCTAAAACTACTTTTGATAAACTTCCGATGCATACTCTATTGTTTTATCTACTCACGCGCTTTTCGTCGCCATTTCTAATACGAACATCTGATTGCCTTATCTTTCTTGCACGACGCCACACTTGCGATGCCTATTATTTTTGCTTCCGCTTCCGGATCTTATTCCTTTCCGTGCGCTCGCAAAACGTTTGGCATTTTGTTTTGATTGCGAATATTTGTTGCCTGGCCATTGTGTCCACAACAGCTTTCGGTCATACAGCAGCTCTAGAAATCATCAACGACGCTCACCCACTTCGGTTTCCTCGGTGCGTTCCTCCTCTTATCACAGTCCGACACGTTGCAGCTCCCCCATCAACTCCACGCAGCAGCAGGCGAATGTCATCTCGAGGCCTTCTTCGCCAGCAGCCTCGTCCAGCCACTCTTCGCGGCACTCTGCTTACGCGGACCGAGAGCGCTCCGGCTCCATACATCATCCGCCTGTGAGTCGCACCCCATCACATACCTCGCAATCTGGCGTGGAGGCAAACGATATCGTGGCGGTGCGTGATTCGAGGGACCGCCGCGAACTACGCAACGAACGTTCGTCTACGGTTCAGACAAGCTGTGTGCCCGGCAGCCCAGCACAGAACTCAGCATCGGTGCATCATCGAGCGAACTCAGGACCAACCATAGCCATTAGCATGATTCACGACCCGGAGGCCAACAACGGTGAGTATTATGTTGAGCTTCCATCGAACCCGTCGTACTCACTTACTTTTTGTTCTCAGTTATGAATCCAACTGCCTCACCTCTGATGAATAACAGTTCACCTGTAATGACCGGGTCGCAGTGCAATCCACCTGGTGGACAGTTGTGGAAAACGCGACTAACGAACATTAAAAACAGTTTCCTTGGAAGTCCACGATTTCATCGGAGAAAAATGCAGGGTGGGTGAAGAAACCACTTTTGTAAATTAAATTATTCCTAGCGAAATGACGGTTTCAATCTGCAGTTTCTGCCGATGAGGTGCATCTTACACCGGAGTCTTCCCCGGAGTTGACGAAACGTTCGTGGTTTGGTAATTTAATTACGACGGAAAAGGACGAAACGTTCACAATTTTGGTTAAGGGAAAACCAATTGCAACCGTTAAGGCTCATTTGATTCACGCATTTCTGTCCGTAAGTTGAAGAAGTTCGTGTGCTTGATATGATTTATTGATGTAGGACATTCTAATAGTAATGTCCTCCATGTAGTCTGAAGCATTCAACATACGAGTATCTACTTGTTATCAACTTTAACTCTTTTTGGCTGTCTTTCACCTATTTTCACTCCATTGCAGATGGCCGAGATATCTCACAGCGTTGTGTCGCCGACTTCCTTCCGCGTTGAGTACAAACGAAATGGCAACGGACCGGTCATGTTCCAACGCCACGTGAAATTTCAGGTTGGCGACTTCACTTAAGCATTAAAAATCATCTAATGTTGTCCATTCTGCAGGTTGATATAAGTGCCATCTGTAAGCAGGGTGATATTGCAGATATGCTCTTCGCGTTGACATTTACGCTACTGTCAGGTACTGCAACGCCTTCCTTTGAAAACCCTCCGTAAATCGGTTTCCTTTAAATGACCTGAGCTTACTTTCAGGCAACATTCGTCGTTTTCGCCGTATATGTGAACATATCCAATCGCAGGTCTGCTCTAAGCGTTTTCCTGGACCCAGCAGTCCGCCAAATATACCGACTGTAACACAAGCGGTTTCGGAGAGTTCATCATGCGGTTCGGTGTCCAGTGAGCGTGTCACGTTTAAGCGACAGGTTTGGCACATTGCAACGTCTTTGCTTCACCGCAACATTACATTGTATTCTTCTGATGCTAATTATAGATCGAAAACGAAATCGAACACGACTCGATTTTCACATTTAAGTCTGGCAATGGGCGGCGAGCGTCGACCGCAAACAACAACAATGCACACCCAACAGATATTCCGGGAAATCCAGTCGCTGTGAGATCGAGGTAAAATGGACGGAGTGAGAGATCTCTCTCTCAAAAGTCCAGTCGTAGTTAGGCCAGATCTTTCGGAGTATAATACGATTGAAATGCAACTGTTTTTAGCAACGTACTTATTTTTATTTTTCATTCATTTTCTTTAGCATTTATTAATAGCATTAATTTTCTTAGCATTCCAAATGGTCGCAGCCAAAATTCGAACTACACTATATATTCAACATTCGCAATTTCATTCTTTTCAGTTCGGAAACCGCTGAACACGACCGCAGCCATGAGCACCAGAGTGATCGCCAGGCGACAACAATGTCCGGGAGTGCCATCGCATGAGAATTATTTCTCTGATTTAGTTACTTTTTACACTTGTTTTTTTGGACAACTCTTTGCTACGCATTCCCTTCGTCGAAGTGGTTGAGTGAAAGCAGATTTCGCATAGAATGTGATCCAGTTTCAACAGATAAATAAACGATTTCTTTATACAACAGAAGCAGTAGTATATAAAAATCGAATCAATAAATGGAAATCCTAGACCTAGAAAACCAAATAAAATTGCTGCAGAAAAGGTATCGAAATACATGATAACAAAAACTTATTGTAATTTATAAAGAATACAACTTGCAAAGCTCAAGTTTAATTAACTAAATACACCAAAGCAAAGAAGGATTAATGCAAATAATACAAATTCATCTGATTCATTCTGCTTCCAAGCATTGCCTCAAGTTTACTTAAATTTGGCCATTTAGTTCTGCTTTTTATATAATTTGACTATTATGCCTGCTGAATGAGTATGTGCCAAGGTCATTATTGTTAGGGGATAAGTAGGGGCAGTAAGGATTAAAGCGTTCGAGAATGTGATGTTCGTCCTCGACGGAATCTTTTCCTGAACGTCTACAATCAGACGCCAGCATAAAAGTGCACTTCAGCTGGTCAACAAAAAGCCGTCCAGCAGAAGACTTCAAATAGATGTGAACAATGCCATCTAGTTTACGTTAGTTGGTTGTGTACTTCTCAGAATTAAAAGATCGGTAAAATAATCTGCGGATTCCTGAATTTACCATTAACTCAACAGTTTCTCGACGCTTCTTTTGAACACACTACTAAACATTCCATCCATTCTCTAAGTGTGCTAAGATTGTATAACGACTGCACTGTTTGTTGTCTGTTCAACTCTCCGAATAACTCCCGAAACATGAGAATGAATCTTGGCACATGTCCTTTCACTCCATTTGCGAAGAGCGTCTTAATTGCTAGCATTGTTGCCGCCGAGCCGAAAAGTATCTGTATGAATGCGTATGAATGCGTATATGGCGAAGTTCGATGTAAGGACTAAAAGTAGATAAACTAAATGAATAGAAGTAGGCACAAACTAAGTGAAATTTCTAGTGCAATATGAAGTAATATGAAATCCTTCACATTGAGTATTTAATTGTCAGATCATCATGTAAAAACTGTCTATATCGGCAAAAATAAGCTCAAGGGTATTAGGATAGCGTTGGTGGAGTAAAAGTTAGGATAGTTTGAAATGATGACTTGTACATTTATAGGATATTTTCTGAGGTGCGTTTAAAGCTTTTACAAATAAGAAAAATAAAATTAATATTAATTATTACAAATAATATGTGAGTTATGCCTCGGAAACAAGTGCACCCCAAATACAAGCATGATGACGATCAAAACCAAAACAACTACGATTTGTTTTCTGAAAATTATGAATAATTGCAGGCTAGCCACATTTTCTTTTGGTAAAGGACTTATTAATACAAAGAATACCTAAACTCCTCCGCCTGACGAATTACCAACTTGATAAGAATAAATTTAAATTTATAGCGAAATGCCATATTTACAAAAACAAAAATTAAAGCAGCTTAACATTTTTACTACTCCAAAATAAGGTAAAAACTCAAAGAGGTATTTAAATGCAAAATGATATGCTTTTTGCATTATTTATATTTGTAAAATATACGGAAGTAATCGAAAATCCGAGCTCCGTTTGCAGCATTCAACTTCAAGTACCTGAGCAGTCAGTCAAGCACTGTGACTCCGATAGGTGCCCGGAAGTGGAAATGCTGGAATCGGACTTGGGCACTATACATGCATAGCCTGATACACCAAAATCTGTACTATATATACTTCCCTATAAATAACTATATTAAATAAAACACACTCCTACACAAATGATACTCGTAACTACACCTTCACACACAAAACAAGGGACCCACTTCGATTCTTTTGCTTCCTCCTGCAACCATTGAATTTACTCCCTGTTGCATTTTTACTCCAAGAAAGTCGCCTCTTTTCGTTGGACTTGTATATGCGTAGTTCGGGATCGAATTCAATTGTCACACTTGTTCATCAAAGAACTAGGGGAAGAATTCATTAGCACCTGTTTTTACTTTATGTTATGAACGATTTATGTAATATACATATGTGGGAACGATTTGTGCGTTCGAATTAAATATTGAATTCGATTCGATCTATCAGAAGTGTGCGCTTGGTATGATTGGAAGTGGCCGAACCTGACTCCCAGTAAAGACATGCAGCCGGGAAACCAAGCTACCCTACCACCCTAATCATCAGCGCACATTTGCTCATTGTTTTAGATAATATTCTTACGTACTATGCAATATATTATGCAAAAACCCCCAGCACCCAATTGTGAGGTTCCAGAGCCAGAAAATATACCGATACTTGTAAGATGTCCTTCTTATGAAACATTCCCAAGTGGAAACCAACTTCCGATGGTACGATTTTATATCGTATCACTTTCAATTGAAATGTTATATTACCAGGCTCAGAAACAATTCTACATACATAAATCGGTCGTTTAGGGGTATCATTTCGTAAATGAGTTTACATAATTTCGGTTATATTGGTACTAAATACTTAATAATAGAATTGAAGAGCGGTTGTAGAGAAGTTTAGCGTTCAGAAGAAGTTTTCTGTTTATCGCTCTTTCACCAGCTTTAATAAGGAGTTTGAAAATGAGTTTGAGTTCGAGTTCGATAAAAATGAATTCAAAACATAAACCGAACATAGAACAGATCTTGAATATTTGTAATGAATGGCGCCAGTTATGCAGTTCCAATATTTATGTACCATATAAACAGATATTTACATACTATATACACCGCATTATACTGTAATCATGCATAAAACCAAGACTACATACACTCATACATACATACATACCGACTGCTACATGCATACATGTTAACGTAATCAACTCGTATGAAATATTTTGTATACTCTTATGTGAAGAAATCCAAAAGATAGCTAAATAAATACCTTTGTTAGGGTCCTGTGAAATAATGACGACCACAGCTTTGCTTTTTCTGGCATTCGATGTCGAACACTATTTGTATTTTTTAAAAAACATATTACAATTGTTTTCATTTTGCTTTACGTATCCGCTGAGCTTTTTTCTTTTACTTGAAAGCCGTACTTCGCTATTTATGCTATACTTCTAATACTTCGTACTTGTCATCTCAGCTCTTAGAATAGAAGAAAATCCTTAGAATAATGAATGATCCGTTAATAAAAGTACTTAACTCAGAACTCATTGCCAGCACCCCAAATCACAATAAACAGTACTTTAGTTAAAGACTACTCGCACATGAGTTACAGATACAGTTACAGATAAAAACATTGCAGGATACATGATTGTCCGAAGTCGCTATTGTAATGAAATATTGGTTAATACTCATGCATTATAATAGAAGCGTTACAACAACACTGAAATACATAACTACTTAACCTAGATTGTAATACCTAATTCGCTTATTTTAACTAGGTTAACCTTACAGTTAGTTTATTTTTATGGTTCGGACATCGAACACATTTGTTATTAAACTAGATTAAAGAAGTATTGATATGGTTTGCAAACTTGTATAAAAAACATTAAAAGATGACTAAATTATCAAACAAATGATTAAATAAATAAATAAATAATAAAATTATTAAAATGGATTCTTTTATTCAATTAAAGTGATCTTTTCCTAAGATCTTTCTTATTTCCAGTCAATATTTCGTGGAAATAATAGAACTTTATCTAGGATTATCACAAAGCTGGTTTTGATTTCAGGGAATTCTATTTAAGTTGTTATTATTATACAATATTATTACTAATATAGATAACATTTTTCATTGTGGAGTTATTAAGTAAGTAAAGCCTTTTACTTTTACTTCCCCCGAATGCTCATGTTTTTGATTACTATAATTAATATCTCGCAGCGGAGGTAGTTCTCCCACAGGCTTCTATGGTCTTCGTCGGCAGTTGGTCACTTGTTTTGACGACAAGTCCAGCTGCAAATCTGCCAGAAAATTACAGTTGCGCTGTGAGGTGGATATTTGAATTGGGGAATCACCACGCGAGCTTTGGCAGCTCTGCAATGTTGGGTGCGACTCCAGGAGTGTGTATAATTTCCCTGGTTTTGAAAAACGATGACATCATGGCAGAAAGCTTCAGTGTTTTGGTTGTTTTGGCAGTTTTGAGTGTGGGAAATGTGGAAATCAGCTGCAGGCAGCTTTCTCTGTCGTGCATGTTGCATTTTCAGAAGTTGGGAGCTTTTCGTGGTTGATTCATTGATGAGCACTTAGCAAGGTGCAATATTTGAGGGGAACGTGTGAGCCATGGAGAAAATACTGGAGTTTAATATTGATATTTAATAAATTTCTCTATAAGAAAATATGAAGACACAAAAATTAAAAAAAACTTAACTAAAAGTCATGAAACAACAAATCGATTTATGAGATCGATGGTTAAGAAGTTGCACAATTCTGTTTAAGGAATTCAACCTAGCAAGTGGTAGTAATTCCAGCACTCGACCCAACACTGTGCCAAAAAAGCAGTCGAAGGTCGGGCAAGTCACCAAGAATATGCGCATATTTCGATTGCCATTGAATTACGAATGTGCTTGTTTCGACACAGTATAATATCAGAAATGTTGTTAAATTAGATGTTAAAATATTATAGAATAGAGTTGCCACTTGACCAACAAGAAACTTCGTGTTGGAAACTTCTTAGATTCTGTTCTAAATGAATTCATCTCACATTAATATCAGTTAAGGTCCAAAAAGCAACGAAACTCACCTTTTAAAATACAAATACAAATCCATAAGAAATCCCTTTTGTAAAATTCCATGTGATAAACTGCTGTAGCGTATGATTAGATTGTTCATTTCGGGTTTTTACTCGATCTAAGCGCTTTCTACAGTGAAAGTGATCATCGGGCTCATTCTTTTGTTTAGTCCATATGTTGAAAATACTATCCGAATGCGCCAAAGCTCTTAGCGCGCCACTAAAAAGGCTTCAATAGAGAACTAGCAAAACGCTGAAGTAAACAAAACACTGTTGTTGACGTGTACTTCCATTCCTGCCGCCGTTCGTTGACATGCGTTGACATGAAGCTACAACCGAAGGCAGCACACGTGCGAAAGGCAGTCGCGGGTGCAAATGCAAAAAGCTTGTGAGCCACAATGCTTTGGAGCTGAAAATATACAAGACTTCTATACTATATTATAAGTCCGAGCAGCGAGCTTTTCCGAGCAGCAGCCGCAGGGGAAAAGTACCGTTTCTGCGAGCAGACTGCATGAACGAAAGTGCTGGCTTTTAACCGTTCAGTTCGTTACGGGTTCGCAATTTAAAAACAACGAAGACGGGAAATATTGACCACGAGTATTGAGCAATAAAGATATCAAGTGCTGAATAATGCATCTGAATGATTGGATCATACTGAGAAAGTAAAAGCGGAGCTCGCGAAAACCATTTCATCTCATTAGTGCAGCAATAATTAAATGGAGCCAACAAATATTTTGGACTGAACGGAGTACAAGTGAAAATAGTGTTCATCCAATTATGTAAAAGTGTCGAAGTGTAATGTAAGGAGATATACTCGTAGTCACCGTGCAACTGGGGAAGCAGTCGATATTTTTAACCGAATCACGGTCCAAGAAGTTGGGGTGGTGAAGTTTTCACACAGCTGAAAAATGTCCTTAATAGTGGCCTTAAAGTTTTATTCATACGAAATTGTTTAACTTCGGTTTATTTTTTTTGCTGCAACAGCCCAAGGTCAGCATAATTTGTTTAGCTGTTCTTTCTTACTAACATCGAGTTGCAAATAAAACGAAATTAAGTGAAAAAGAAAACATCATCACCTCCTCTTAAAGGCACGGCGGAGTCGCGACCCATTTTACTATAATTACAATCTACACGCGAAGACTGCATGAGGAGCTACCAGCCGAAGTCTAAAATACACAACGACGAGAACAAAACACAGCAACAGCAGCAGCAGCGACGAAAACCATCAAAAAGATTCCCCCAGACATGCCAGTGCATGCGTTTTCCTTTCATGAGTATTACACTCAATGCGATGTAGAGCTCAACATTTTTGTTGTAGACGACGACGAGCACCTAATTTTATTCGCTTTCTCGCCTTTTTCGCGTTGCGTTTGAATTTTGTACTCGTTGCTAATTTAGCTTCAATGTTAAGGATAAGAATGCAAAATCGGAATCAGTGAATACCACCAGCAGGCAACCAAAAGCGACCACAACAAGAAAAACACGACAAACAACAACACCGAACAAAACTAAATTAAAATCTAAAGAAAGATGTGTCAAAATTTTCTGCAGCCCACTCGCCAGATTGAAACGAAGAAAATCACCCAACCTCCTCGCCAGCACCTCCGTCCTTAGATTCGCCATCCCAGCGGTCCCCCCGCCTCACCTTTCCTTCATACCTACCATACTCAAGTGCTCACTTAAAATTTGTCGTAGCGAAAATATTTCGGCCACAAATAAACTTCAAGTGGTCGTTGGTCGTCGCCGAACCAAGCGCTATTGGGACCGTTGGAGGCGGCCATTCTCGTTCCTAATTACACCCTACAAAGGGAAGCGAGTTCTAGAAAAGTAAAACCATATACATTCTGGATTAGCTTCCCCTCCTCATCAGACTTCCAACCTTGATGAGACCAATCGGTCCGCGTTCCCATCAGTCAGTGTAACCAGATTCTTCAGTCTTGACAATCACATCTGAGACCACGCCAGCGAGACCACTTTGCCTGAGTTTTGAAAATTCCAAAAGCACCGCGATGGCTGTGGCTTTTGCTCGATGTGGAGCCGACTGCTTCTCCTTCCACCAGAGAGAAGCTTATGCCCTTTATACATGTTGTCAGACTGCCATCAGAGGCCTCTTGATTCACCTGCCTGAAGAAGCACTGGTCAACACTGACTGGCTTCATTATGACACACCGAGTATTTAGGTCATTTATTACAGAATTTATAGTTTCAAATGTTAGGAGGACGAAATGCTGAATCGAAATATTAAACAAGTTTGTGCCCATAATAAATAAAAAGCTTTTCATTACTTGTGAGTAGCCTGCCTCATGTGTTAATAAGTTCTGCTAGCAAAGCGGATAAACGTTGAGATTTTAAGAACAAAGCATCGGTAATCAACCTACTTAATTGCACTTCGCTGTGCCATTGAGGCACTTTGAACAAAACTTCATTATGGTTCCATTTAGCTCAGCACTCATTTTAATCCCTTGGTCCTTAAGACCAGTTCACTAGAATCGGTGAAGCCTCAGTGAAGGTTTTCGAAAGTTACGTCATTTAAATTCACTCTAATTGTGCCTAAGCAGGGATAATTCAGCAACAACTCAACGCCAAGGAAACGTGAAATAATTAAAACAATTAAATAATAATCAGGCACAAAGTGTAAAAGTAAGAGGAATAAAAGAGAAAGAAAACTGTGTAATTGGCCTACACCACGTGTTAAGAAGTTCTTCCTTGTTTCATGTTGTTCGTGGTTTGTCCGTCACTTTTCTGCATTTGCGTTTACTAGTACCGTTAGAGCATTTTATTGTTGTGCTCTTCTCATCTCTTAGCACTCGTCTGTTGTGTCGTGACTTCCGAGCCCCCTTTCGTGGTTCGTATAAACTCGTATTTCACTTCAGATGAGTTGAGTCGTCGCAACTTCAAGAACTATATTTCTGGCAACTTTTAGCCCATAGACACGATCGGAAAAACCTAAGTGAAAACGTAACGACGTTCAAGAAACTAGGCCAACTTAGCAGTTTCAGGACCCCATGAGCGCCACTCAACAGTTGGAGTCCACTTGTAAAGCCAACCACGTCTCTGACAAAAGGCATCACTCAGCGGAGGATTTTGGTGAGTAGTGGCGCCTCCGAAGTCGTAAAATGGAGGCATGTGGTTTTATTTAATTTGAACCTAGGGTCTAAGGAATCTGTATCTGTAAAATATTTAATATGAAAACTGAAAAGTTGATTGTACAGAAACATTCCAGACACGGAAATAAAAAATATCTTTATCATGGAGAAGCGTCATCCTTCAATATATTTAATTGTTTATCCCATCATTCCCAATAATCGTTGACGAGGTACTCCTATCATGTGTATTGCGACCGAAAATTATTCAACTGCGGACCAAATTAACAAGATCATTATAGCTCTTCGGCGTTGGCAGCTCTTTCAATATTCATAAACATATTCAGTGGATGGAGAAATTCGAATGGCAATGAAGTCAGAATCGACTTCGATAATCGAGTGTTATTAATTCACTAGAAACAACTATTTTTAGGTTATGTTTAATCATGGATGCTCGGTAGCGACGGGGGTAAACAACACCCCTGACACTCTGCCTACGCCTTTGTGCGTGTTTAGAATACAATTCGCTGAGTGCCGCTCACTTCATAATGACAAATTGAACAATTTGAGAAACAAACAAATTAAACATACGAGTATTCGACTTCGCAGAGCAGAAAATCACAAATTATGACCTGAATATTCGGCGCAAGCCAACGAGCAAGGGAGAAACTTCGAATTTCGATATATTTTTCGAATTTCATAGTAATTTGAATTTAATATTATTGAACAATGTTGGAACATGAACACTTCGTTCGAAAACTCCAATTACAATAGTGTTTTAGGGACATCCAGAGTATGTTTATTTCGGCGTTATACTCCTCTGAGTACAAAGAAGGTCAAACAACAGTCAAATACAAGTTTAATAACGAATGGCATTCTTAAAGACCAAAAATTGTACACATTAGAATTATAAAAGGAGCTTTAAAGTTGTTTTAAATACAAAGAACTGAAACAAATCTCAACTTCCTCAAATTTTAGTTCGAAGTTTCATCGCAACTACACGAAAGTGTAAAACTATGCTACTTAAAAATTGGCTCAACAAAAGTGCAGCGCTTAAAGACGTAAAGCAGAAGTAAAGAAACATAACAGGTCCTTTTAATAGGAGGTTAATTTGCAGCATAGAAAAATCTTCAACAAAGTCAAAAGTACAGTTGTTTATCGTTTGCTATGAAAGGGTTACGGCAACAAAAACAGACATAATTAACCAGCGTCTGGTGTCTTATAGGCTCGTTTTGGCCCCAAGGCTTGTACGTTGGTGCACAAAAGAGTCACGAAGAACGGTGAACAACAAAAACGCATAGAAAATCACTACGCCGAAGGAGACAAATTATGCAGGACAAAGAAATAGCGCTGAAGTGCACTGAACTACTTTCCGTTGCCGTGCTGCTCTGCGTGGGAAATCGTGTGCGCTTCTGCGTGTAGGTGGTAGGGTGGTGTCAGCGTCGCCGGGCGGCTTAAGTGCATTTTGCAATAACACAAAACAGATCGTCACAGCATTTAATTTTAAATGCACTGACGGATGGTTCTCCTGTTTGGACGAGTTGAGATGTCTGCCAACAGTTTTGCTATCTCGTCCACACGTAGTTCTCTTAAGGAAACGCCAAATATCAATGTTCTTCACTGAAGACCCGTTTAAGTTTGTAGAACATTCAGAGACGCTTCTAATCGATATGTTCTTGAATGATTTTTGGTGTTCAGAGTGTGATGGAACGATCTCTACCCGGAATCTATGCAGTTACATTTGCACTCGCACTGAAACATTGATTCGAAAACAATGTCTATTAAAACGAACGAAGGAGAACCACGAATAGCGGGTTGGACCCAGTAGCCCACATATTGTGCATAAATCTGTCCGGGTTACATACTCATTCCTTTGCCATGTACAGCAATATGTATGCAAGTAAATATGATTAGCTGGGTACATATGTACATACATATACCCGTATGTATGTATGTATATATTCGTGTGCGTACATTTGTTCTTAATATGTATTTATAATGTGCTTGCAAACTAAAGCAAAATCTTGGCATTGCAATTCGTTGTTCTCTTGGTCACAGTTTTTGTGGAAATGATTTTTATCAAATGTTGGCAACATAATAAAAATCGGTTTGAGTGGGATGATAACTGATTTCATGGGGATTGCGTCAAGTGGTTGTGTTTTAGGCAAAAAGAAAAGAAACGCTAAGAAAGACTAATCCTTGTTTTAAGAGCGTCGAAACAAACGACGCAACAAAACATGAACTCGGAACTTTATGTACAGAGGAAAAAAGAACAGAAATCATTACACCACACATTTTCAGAGCGCTACATTAATTCTTCTAAATATTAAATTCGAGCCCCATCAAAAGCTTTGATCTGCGTTGCGTGGTGAACGTCTCTCTTCGTAAGTTTGTCATGGCGCCCTAATTTAGGAATGTGTGTCGACGCATTTTATTATTTCTAAATTTCCTGATTGCTTAAATTCAGTTCACGCATTACATTGCAACGGGTTTTAGACTGAGAGATTAGACCGAAAGAACCTAACAATTTCTAGTGTAAACTTAACATGAGCGTAACATCAAAAGTGTTGACTCATTTATTATTATGCAACTGTTAGAAAATACTCATTTCGTTTATGTTTCAAGTGTACGCAAATACAAAATTCGGAAATCAGAAATCCCAAACTGAAATCAAGTGGCAAGAACACAACAGAAGCCAATCAAAATGTCCCAATATGAATCGCGTGAATGAAGCGTTTGCGTTTGTTTCTTGTTGAATTCGAAAAAAAGAACATGAAAGTGTCATTATTCTTCGTTTATAGGATTACTACTATGTAGTATAGTAAGCTGCCACACAGAATAACACACAAGTGGAAGTGTGGCTTGGGTTTTGCATTGCCTTGGTTCAAATATGGGTGGCGAGTGAAATGATTCAGTCGATTAACTACTCGCTTAACTACTTCACATGTCTCCGTCATTACCATATCCAAACCGACTAACAGGTCCTTTGACCGTAGTAGAATGGCTGACTACTAGCTAACTACAGAAACGAAAGCTGAAGCAATCACTACTCTGGTTTGATCGATCGATAACCGAAACAAGGGCCTCACAGTGACGACCTCAAGGGTTTGCATGACGAATGTACATTGCACAAGCATGAACTTATTATATGTATATGAAGTGTGTCCTTTCTGCATTTTGTGCTTTTACAATATCTACTGTGCTCCCAAATATTGTATGTGGATATAGTTTCCTCTTCTTGAAGATAGAAATACTTTTACAATATACAGTTATACAGTGCATAACATAGAGATGGCAAAAACTACATAAAAAATGTACTTATATCGGTCACTATACCATTCCGATAGGAGGAAGGACGAAGGTTACCAAGTGCTGGCCAAGAATATAAAACAGAACAGAGCAGTAAAGAAAAAACAGATCTCCAACTGGAAGCAAGAACGGATCTGCAGGGTTAACATACTTATTTGCAGAAGCAACGGATAGAAAAGGAGTGTAGAGTTGCTACGTGGAAGCGAGTTTGAACACACGCGCTTACATACACAACAAAGGAAGAGAAGCAAGCGCATGCTTCCGAAAATAGCTTCAGACTCCGCAAACGACAGAAAAAGAACGAGTTTCCATTACAGCGCCAGGAATATGTTCGTATGTTTCAATTATTGTTCCCTCTGAAAACAGTTCCATGAAACAGGTGGAAAACCTGTGCTGTGACTAAAGGTTACAGGAAGGGAGGGCGGTTACGCAGAGAAATGAGTAAAAATCTATAAAATGTCCCCCAACACAGCAACCTTTTCGTTAGTTTTCAAAAACTGTAGAACATTTCATGTACATATGTACAACTAGGATCTAGGATATGATGACCCAGTTGGAAAACTCAATGGAAGTGGATATGAAGACCCAGTAGGAGAATTCAGTTGGAGTTGGAGATGACGCGGTCACGAATTTACTCAGCTTAATTGACTCACTTCGGTGCAAATATAAACATTATGTATAGTGGGAATCGATACGGGCGCTCTTTAGGGCGTCACCTGCCCAGATATATTCTAAAATACTTGCAGATAAACAAGTCAGATTTTTATATATATAAAATCCGATATCGTATAACATAATATCAGTGAAACTACTTCTGAAAATTGGATGGTGCATCCAATCATAGAGAGTGTGTCCTAGTATCTCTTTCTAAAGTGGGCTTTTGAGGGTCTTTTTACATGTATTTAGGATGTTGGTGTTTACGCTCCAACGGTTCCGTAATTTTTGTTTCATCTACGGGAATATTTTATCTCATTCCCCGAACATGGAATTTCTTGGAGCCCTATCCATGGAATAAGATAACTAAGCCCAAGTTTTGCTCAAAATGGCAGATACTTTCAATTATCCTTTGTCCCTATACCCTTCAATAGAAGCTTGGAACCTCCTGCTAAAGAGGAACTGGAACTGAGGCATTGTTTTGAATTCGTATGCGACAGCGCCCGGGTTGAGCATTCTGTCAACACATCGCTGCTTCACTTGTCCATAAAGAATGCAAAGCGTAGTCCACAACACCGAAAATATTTCTGCTTTCACTTAGTGTTTCTCTGCTGGGAAGCGATCTAGTACACTCGAACTGCAACTAGGTTAACAATCGGTATTCGCTTGGGAAATCATTCAAATATTGATATATCACTTTTCATCGTGATTTATTGTGTAGCTTAACTTTTGAATGGAAATTAGTCCAATCTTCCGCAGCTGTCGTAAATTAACCAATTAGATTCGCTACATAAAGTGGAAAATGCCTGTCACTTTAATTTCCGAACGAATTGCTGCGATGTGAACGTTTGGTGAATTTCACATTCCTAATATCAAAGGGCCAAACTTATTGAATTGGTTGGCTGAAGAAGCATTCCGTTCATTGCAAAGCGATGAACTTGCATTCACAATTTATTAACATCGAAATTAGTTATGAATGAGGTCATTAGAGGTATTCACCGACAATTGCGTAGCTGTTTATACACGTAAATATGCAAGTAAATTTACGCTAACTGAAGGGGTTTTATTACTGGTGGTTCAACAGAATGGTTTCACAAGGATCTGCTTCAGCTTTAGTAGCAAAAAATCTAATTCAAAAACTTTAAACAGATTTTTCTCCGTTCCTTCTTCGAGATTCGCACTCAGCCAGGATTCGTTCTGTGGTTGGAGATTAGAAATTCATTCCGAAGCAATTCAAAGCCAGATGCGTCTGCACTCGTAATTGTGGACACGTACATATGTATGTATGTATGTGCATGTAATTATGTGGGTAGCAGGTTTCTTTCATTAATTATTTAGCTGACGACGTGCTTGTCGCTTTAGTAGTTTTTCCAACTACTTTGTGCAGCACACTGAAGCCGTGGTCTCTGTTACTACACAATTTAAAGTACGTGGCCTAAAATTGAGCTTTTCGTAGTCGGTTCAGCAGTATAGGTTTCCAAGTTTTAGGTTGTAGTTGTAGTTGTAATATTTTGTACAGTCATTACAAAGGAACCATGACTCACCCAAGTCCAATTCATCAATTTCTCGTCGAGATTTCTTGCCATCCTCATCTTCGAAGTAAAATAGGCCAATAATGGCACCACTCCACCAACTGGACACAACAGTCGCACTCTGAGGATGCATTGGCTTTTCTGCGACTATGTGAGGGTTTTCTTAGTCCCAAATATAGAAGTTTTGCTTATTAACATAGGCGCCGAAATAAAAATTAACCTCATCTGAGTGGATGATTTTTTTAATAAACTGCACAGCTAAGAGTGAGTTGAGTTATTTACATATGAATGTGAGTGAGTTAGAATATTTTTTGAGTTATTTATGTACATTTTGATAATATACTCGTAGTATTTTATTTTTGAGCTTAATGTTGATTGTGCTCCTTTCTTTAGTCAAATAAATCGTTCCACTTTTCCATCACTTCTCGTCCGACAGCTATTTGCACGACACTTCTTTTACGTCCGCAACCCTCATGCATGAGTCCGGTTGGCTGTATGTAGATATCTAAATCTAATATAATCTAAGCATATGTAAGGGCCAGCTTTTTGCATCTTGTTCTTCTTCCGTTTAGCCCTCATGTACGAGCATAAGTCTAACAGAGCCATGTAGATCAAGTCTCTACTTGATCTGCTTCACTCAAGTGTTCGTAAATAAACAGAAATCTCAAGATGTAGTTCGCTTTGGCAGGCATCATCAAGAAACGTTGCTAGAGAAGCGTGGTTTCATTCCAATCTACTGGGTTTCTTTTGCACTCACACACTTTAGAGTTGCGATGGAGTGTTGAGGGGAGGCGTGCCTGTGTCTGCCTTTCAACTGCGTCGGAGTAACGTGAAGTTCTTATTTTAATATTAAAATGTGCACGCTTTGCTCTAGAATGCTATGAATAGAACCATGCGACATGTTCACGTGGAGTTAATGACAGAGGCACCGGAATACAACGAGCGCCTGGTAACGAGTGCTTGGTACGAAATAAGAATTCTGAATACAATAAGTATTTCACTGTGTACTAGAAGAAACTTTTGTTGGTCAATTGGCAAGGAATTCTCCCTTAGCACATCCTATTTTGGGTCCTCCCTTGATTTTGCCTGCGACCGTGCTTAAAAATGTTAAAAATGTGTATGAGTACGAGTATATGTATATCGTTTCTCTTTAGCTTTTGATTGTTCTGCGAGTAAATGAATTTGTATGCATCATATTCATCTACATATCTGCTTTACGGATAATAGAAGGGAATCACGGTTAATAGAGACATAAAATCATCCCGGCGCATACCGGTTAACAGATGTCCGGATAGTCGAGGTTCCATTGTATTACTGTTAAAAAGTAAGTAACGAATAGCAAGGAACCAATTATCCGTGCTATTCGGGGGATGCCTGTATATGCACTCTTATGTACATATATTCCACAACATATCCAGTTTCTACGAAAATCGCTTTTTAATCTGCATCTATAAAAATTTTTAACTAAAAGTAAAAAAAATTAACTTGAACTAAAAAATTAAAATGCGGTGTAGCAGGCTTTAGTTGGGCCGATAAGGCAACGGGGCATGCCGCGTATTATACGTGCCGCATGTCAAATGCACAACCACCGGAATGCCATTCATGGTTGACTGCGTCCGGCACCCATCCGTGAGCACATTTGAATATGTGAGGTCTGTGGTTTGGTCTAAAACCGACTGGTTTGAGTTCCATCTAAGTCCCAGAAGATTGAATGAAACAATAACGAAATCCTACTGAAGACTTTTAAATCAGCTTAAGGTGAGTATTTAGGGTTTTTTGCTCAAGTTATTTTTGTTGTATTCTGGTAGAAAGAGGAGAGAGAGAGATATTGTGAACTGTTTTCATGTCATTGGAAAATGAATCCTTTATGGCACAGTGACACACGGTCTGATCTGATTTGCAACTTATTTCGTAGATTATCCCCAATCAATGGAGGGCGGGCAGTAAGAGTCACATGTTGCATTATTTACATTAACACATTCGTTTCCGATTTAATTGCACAATAAAGTGACTTCCGCCTCTTATCTAACATGCAACATATGATTGCCTCGTTGTGTACACTCACACACACCTGCATATCAACACATTAGGTCATGCTGATCATGTGAGCATATATTTTTATACCTGCCACCCCGCTTTTTGTGGACTACGATGGGAAGGACGCACTTCCCGCTGCTGCTAAAGAAGGTGTAAATATTTCAAATATTCTACTTTAATTGCACATTTGCTATTACAATATATTGTATTTGACTTCATACTCGTGTAACTTTTTGCTAGTCCTTTAATTTCGAGCATTATTTTGTTCCAATGTAAATACTCGTAATCTTGAATTTAAATAGAGAAGCTAAACATTGCTACTGAAGATGGCACACCACCGCAGCCGTAAGTTTTGAAGTAATCAAGTACCAGTACAAAGAATTTTGCCGTTGTGGTTCATTTTCGTTCCACTGTTGTTGGTTGTGCCGCGCTGTCAAACATAAATCAGCACACCCACACACATGCGGATAAACACATTTAGTTATTATTTCAAGACATACTCACTTACATACATTGCAGTTGTAATGCACAGAGACAGGATTAGAGACTTTGAATTGGCCCTGACAACGCGTTGAATGGGCCAACAACAGGAACAGACAATGCCAGCGGATGCAGACCGGAAGACAGAGGCGTAGGCTGCATAGTATTGGCGTGGCCGCCCATATTTCCTGCGAACATAATTTATTTCGAAAGTTCTTTGACATGCTTGAATTTCGAAAATTGAAATTATTTTTAAAACATCTAACTGCGCCATTAAATTATCTATTTTTCCTGCTTTTGCCAAATTATATCTATATATAAATGAAGACCTTTGGATCAGGTACATTTTTGATAGAAGTCGCCAGATAAGAATGTGTAGCCATAATAACTGAATTAATTGTATCAAACGCTCGTGTGCTACGTATGTGTATCAATTATTTAATTGAATAAAGTAGTTTTCAATAAAGTGGATGTTTATTAATATCCTTGAGAGAAGGGTTACAGAATTATGAATGGTTTCAACATTTCAATGCTTTCCCTAACTTTTAGTTTTAGTCTCTTCCTTATAAGCTGAATATTGCTTTGTTCCCCCTCATTGTTTAGTACAAATGTATTGTATATGTTAGACAATAAATAATAAACTATTATAAATAATAGTGCATTCTTAAAATTATTGGTACAAAAATTATACCAAATCAGAACTCAAGGCGATCCACACCAATTAACCGTGCAATGGACGCTTTTTATCTTAGGTTTTAGATATTTATAATTACAAAATAAGAAATTGAAATTGCTTTCTTTAAAAAAATATTAGTAATTATTTCATTTCTTTCTTTTCACCCTTTCAGTCTCTGTAATCACATGCATGAATCCAATGTTAGAGTAATTGTACAGTAACTCCTTTTAGGACAATGAATTCAAATGCAATGTCGCTATATCCTTCCTTGTTTTGACTAAAAATGGCAAATGACAGATTTATTATAGCAAAACAGGTGATTCATCAGAGCAACAATCCAAAGCCGAAAACTAAAATCGATATAAAAATAAATTATAACTTATGAATTATTCTATGTATTGTATAAATAAACCGATTGAGAGGGTTCGAAAGGGCGATGCTGTACCTGTTGGAGTAAATGGAATACCGCTACTTTTACATGTAGACACGGGGATTTCGACACTCCAATAGACACCCGGGTGGACGGTATTAGACTGACGTACTCTTTGATCGCTTCCACCTTCAGCGCTTGAACTCACACCACAAACACCGACCCTCGATAAGAACGAGCTACTCGCCAGTCGACGTGTCCATTTGCATAAAAGTGAATGGATGCCCCTCAGCCTTGAGCCTTCTGGCCAGAGTCATCGCATCGCTGCACTTGCAGATTGTGGGAAAGCAATTCAGTGCAGTAATTTAATTAGGAAAAAGCAATTAAATAGCTGTTCTTATTTTAGAGATTCGACTCTAGGCAAGTCCACCAGCCCGCTGAACCTGGTACTGGGGAGCGCTTCATACATTTTCGCCTCCGATTTTCTTATAAAACCGATTCTCTCTCCTTCAAAGCATATTTCGTGGAACTGAACTGAACTTTTTGAATTTTTCTAACCTGATACTTCGAAGCGACTATCAATTAAAGAATAAAACTAGAAGCAAAATAACAAAATCTATATTCAAAACGTTTTTTCAGACGAACTAAAAAGTTTATGATGCATCGTCATCCAGTTCAGACCAAAAGAAAACTTTTAAAAAAGAACACTATTATTACCATAATAAAAGCTTAATTCATGTATATTAACAGTCTCTACTTGTACATATATATTTTTGCTCTATTTCCATGTTATGAATTTCCTCAGATTTCTTGTTATTTATGTTCCTGTAACACTTGATTAAATATATTTAAATTTTGTTCTCTTGCTTTCATTCTTTCAGATGGTTTAATATGGGCTGTTTTTTTAAAACAGCCACGAGACACATTCAATCTAACAGCAAGCACAGCAAGTACAACAAAAGCAATGAAACCAACGATAGCAACACTAACAATCAAAATCTAACACCATCCGCAACAAGAGCGAAAGATTACGACAACAGAATAACTTTCGAAAATAAGGACATCCACAAGGATTGCAATCAGCAGATTAGTACTAAGAGTTGCCACAGCGAAGGTGGTGAGGAGCTGTGCGAAGAGCCGAAGGAAAGGGAACGAAAGAAACAGTCGAGAGAAGCAGTAACGCTGAGAGTCAAACAGAAGCTTAAAGAGCGTGTGAAGCATCGTCAGCAGAAGCAAACACTGGAAGAAGTGACAACGACAACAACAACAATAACAGCAGAACCAGAAAACGAAGGCGTAGAAGATAACATCAACGACACAAAGTATTTTCACAGGACCTCCTTGTCCGATTGCTCATTCCCCCGCGTAGAGCGGCAGACAACGAGGACTCTTAAGCACACGTACAACAACCGCAACATTAACAAATATTTCCACTCCAACGGCAGCTGCTGGAGCCAAACATTGTTTCCACAACAGCAACGCAAGCCAAACAATGACACGACGAAATGTAGCCAGGCGACTACGCGCACCAGGCGCAACATGGCAGCCGCATTGGCGTCTGTGGGCACAAGTCGCCAAACTGTGTCGCAACTACTGTTACATGCGCGTGATCACCTAGCAGCGTGTCTGGGGAACGTCAGCACCTGTGTCATGGAGAAATGGACCGGGTGCGCTGCTACAGCATCGAAGACCAGAGTTTCGAAATGGAAAATGAAAACGCAACACCAGCAACGGCATCAGCAAACACGCAAACTGCCCCGGGAACAGCAGCCAAGAGCAAACTACTTGCAGTGCCAGGAGCAGACTGCTAACGCCGAGACCACTCACTGCATCTCCGACAGCAACGAACACTGCGACCAGAGCTGCAACACTGACAGACACAACAGAAACAAAGAAAACAACTACTTCAATACGCTACGCAGTTCGGTCAACTTCTACGCTGCGTCCAGCGTGATTCTGGTGTTCTGCTGTCTGACGAGCACAGTTGCAGCAACCTCCAGCATAAACAGCGCTTCAATCGACAAGCATCCCATGTAAGTTGGCAGCACTGCCCTTTGTTTACAGTGTTTACAAGCCGCAGCTCACAGAGACGCATAAAGACGCTGCGTGGCGACAACTCCTGCGGAATGCTCATGAGCTGCACTAACCTTACCCGAAAGAATGCAGGATTTCGTGTCGCGCCTCGAAGATCATGATTTCGTCCTTACTGCTCTGTCTCAACTCGCAATATTCATATCCGTTCTTTTTGTTTATTTCTAGTCACGGCATGGATTGGTCGAAGTAAGTTGCACTCCAACATACAAAAATTTGTAAGCAAACCGTTTTGTTGCCGACTTGGTTATTCTGGCTCACTAACATTGTTGCTACTAACTTCTCCAATTCGCCTGTGTAGTCCTTTCATTACCACGAAACAAGGTTGCCTTTGACAGGCAGGAAACACAAACTACGATTGTTGATAAACATAAACACTTGCTTTGCTCCATGTACTTTGCAATGAATCATCATTCCCAATTATCCACAATATTAAGCTTGGTTGGTTTGAACACTCAATCCTTCGCCTGTGTTGAAACTGAGGACTTCGATGAACTCAGATTTTGACCATAATTGAGCTGGACTATGGTCTATGGAGAGATACTGCTCAGCGAATTTTAAGCCATCCACTAGAAACAAGATGAGCAGAATGTGAAATTAAAGATTAAGCAACTCCCCACATATACATACATACACATAACCGTATTAATAACCGCGAAAGAGCATTTAATTTAGCAATAGTTTGCTATACATGTTCCATTTTCGTACATCTACGCTTATCTCATGCCACAATAGTTCCACAAGTACATCCTGAAAGCCATTTGTAGTGCTGTCATCAATTTAAGCACCTTCTATTATCCTTTCGTACTTTGAAGAGCTCTGAAATGTACACAGAAAACAATGACTCCTGATTAATGGCTTACAAAGTTGACTAACTACAACGTTCTAATCGACGTTTTAATTGGTTGGATATATTTGGTGCACTTGCTCTTCCTCTTCTCCTTCCACCACGTCTTTCTATTTCTATTTGCAGATTCGACGAGTCCAGTTCAGATAAAGAGATACTTGATCTGCTGCTGGAAAAGAAGCGCTACGACAAAAGGCTGCTGCCGCCAGTGAACGGTGAGTGTATTTTTCTACAATATCTGGCATGTTCAAGATGTAGCCTCGGATGGAGACATCTTTCTTTACAGTGCATACAAGTCTTTAGTTTCAATTAAGGAGCCCATTCGAACACAAGTACGACAAGTACATCAACAATGCATCAAAACAAACTACTCAACAATGGAGACCCTTCAAGCTTCTCAAGACAAGAGCCGTCTTAAGGAAAAAGTCACACACACAAACACCCGCGCCCCTCAACGAACCTATTAATAACAATGATGAATTATCACAATGAGAACGAAATGTGACGAGCAATCGAAGTAGTAGAGACCTTTATGGAGAAGTATCATCAAGTAGTATCAAGAATCATGACCTCAGGCAATATTATGAACGTTTAACCGTAAACGCGAACTTAATGGCCTCAATAGCACAATGATGCGCATTGGTTTTTCCGGAGTTCCATGATCAAACCTTTCTAGCTCTCTAAAAAATTAGAGATTTCAAGATACTCATAGAAAATAAAATCCTGAATTGTCCCCAACTGTCGCATATAGAAAATCTAATTAAACTTTTGGTTTTTATGTTCGCGGTCTGCATCTCGACACGGAAGATTATTTTCAACTCCAGCGACACGCTTTCCCGTCACTCTCATCGTTCTTGTACTCTTTCAGATGAAGACTTTTGCTGCGGGTTGTCATCACCGGATATGGCAAAAGACAAGTCCTCAACGAGATCACACAACCGCGGTTTGTTATTTCCTATTTTTCTGTTCTTTGTCTTAACATTCGGATTTCGTTTTGGCCAGCATTTTGTGTTCCTTGCCCCTTTTTTTCGCTGAATTTTTCTTCTTCTGTGACTGCAATAATAATTTTTGTGAATCCACGCTCTTTTCTGAATTTTCATTTCGGCTTAACCACTTTCTATTGTATTATTCGTTAACCCAGTTCTGTCCTACTGTATTGCTGTAATGACCTCTGTCCTCCCTCGTCTCTTTCAGGGACTTTGACAGTTAACGTCAACGTTTTACTGCTTAGCTTAGCATCGCCAGACGAGTCCAGCTTGGTGAGTTATGCTGGGCACAAAAGAATTGGTAACCTGACATTCTTTTCAGAAATACGAGGTGGAGTTTCTGCTCAACCAGCAGTGGAACGACCCGCGACTGCAGTACGGCAACAAATCGGAGTACGAGTACTTGAATGCGCTGCACCACCATGACAACATCTGGACGCCGGACACGTACTTCATCATGCACGGCGACTTCAAGGACCCCATCATCCCCATGCACTTCGCGCTCAGGATCTATCGGAACGGGACCATTACGTACGCAATGAGGTGTGCATTCGTTACGAGTATTTTGTACGTTCGATAAAATGCAAATTTTTGTTCTCCGCGCTCATTACAAATGCAGCTCTGATAATTCAAACGAAAAGAAATGCGCGCGTAACAGAACGAGAAATATTGTATATAGTAACCATAAAAACAATTATTACTCGTATTTTAGTAACAGTAAAAACATGCAAATTCATGTCTGACGTCAGAACAGCGCCGGGAGGCGAGAGTTAATGTGAAAACGAAGTAATGAAGCAGCGCAGCGCCTTGCATTGGCAACCGTGATTAATACTTTCGACGCCTCTGGCTGCAGCACAACCCATCCGCTTCCGTTTGCGGGTCGCAAATAGCAACATGGCGTCCATAACGGTTAAATTGCTTCCATTCATTTGCGTAATTGTAGCACATTAAAGCTAAACAAAAGCGCTTTGAATTTAGTCTCGCTTTTACTGTCGCACTCCTGTCGAGTATTTAAAAGCTACACCAGGGGTACTCGTATATTAAGTTCGTCCTTCGTTTTGAACACATGTAGAGAGAAAGCAGTGACAGTATAGAATTTATAACATAACATAACATAACATAACATAACGTAACGTAACTTAACATAGCCTATAACACGGAAAAATATTGTATATTGCATGTAAGATGACCACGATTTTTATAATTTACAGGCGTCACTTGATTCTCTCATGCCAAGGAAGTCTACACATTTTTCCATTCGATGACCCGAAATGCTCATTCTCCATGGAAAGCAGTGAGTACAAATAACAATGTGAAATATCATGAAACCACATTTTTATTTAAATAGATTTTCACGTCCAAGTATAGTACTATAAACCAATAAAGCTTGCAATAGCACACATTTTCGGGTGCTAACCTTGTTGCTGCTGTTCACAGTAAAACTGAACATTCTGTCGCATTGCTTAGAATGTGTCACTTTGTAGCCTCTGCTTATCTCAAATATTAGTTAACGAAGCTGGAGGAGAGTTTCTATCAATGCTTTCAAGGATCTGTTAAATAGTTTATAATCCGACTCAAGACTGCTTTTCAATCTCTGCCAGATACAATCCAGGAAGCGAAATAACTGGGCCTAAATCATATAACAAAATTGAATCATATAACAAAAATTGGCATATTTAAACCCAAAATTAACGAATTATTCTGCATATATTGATAATACGTTGTCTTGATTTATTTTACCTCGTGCGGCCCCCAACCCATCAGTTTCATATGAGGAGCCGCAAATTAAATACGTGTGGAAGAACGACGAGGACACGCTGCGCAAAAGCCCCTCGCTGACCACTCTGAATGCGTATCTAATTAAGAACCAAACGACGCCCTGCGACCAGAACAGCTGGAGAGGTGAGTCCGATGGATCTATTTGCACCCTATCCCACCCACGTTTGATTTGCTTCCTATAATTTCCTCAATTTGTTGTTGTTGGTTTTAGTTTTCCCCATCCCGTTCTTAATTACAATTGCGTCAATTGACATCTTCAGGTCTTCAATTTAAATACTACTTTAGCCTGCAACGAAAGCGATCTTTCGGAAGAATCTTCGACGAGTTTATGTTATTCACGAAGAACGTATTTATTAGATCACAAAGAACTAAAATTCAACAACGCAATTATGTATAACATTCCGTTATTACAGCGTACTTAATTACTTAAGTTTATCTTCAGTTTTATTACCGTTTAGTTTTACTTTAATGGCATTTATTCAGTTTGTGTGTTCCTCCGACGAAAGCGAAATCTGGAAACAGGTTACCAGAGTTGTTTATTTTCAACCAAGAACTGAAACAGATTGCAATACGTTACGCACACGTTTTTACTTGTGAGCGCCACATTTGCTTAAAATTAAACACCAAAACTTGGACATAAATCCGGGCTGTAACATTGGTTCACACGAATACGTACAACATTAACAAGTCTATTAAAGTGCCAATCGTAACCCTTTTTATATACATATGTATTTAAAAATTTGATTAAAACGAACATTTTTTATTTTGCGTTCGCTCAGTTTAAAAAAACAATAAATCTACTACAGTTTTTTTTATTTAGTTGGGAAAATTACAGCATTTTTGTCCCACTGATCAACTTTTTAAATTCCCTACCTTTATCTGTCCCCGTGAATTTTTCTTAACCAACTGTCTACAACGTAATACCATAGGGAACTACAGCTGTCTTAGAGTCGATTTAATATTTACCAGAGATCGAGCATTCTATTTCACCACCGTTTTTATACCCGGCATAATATTGGTGACCTCATCGTTTATAACATTCTGGCTGGAATGGAATGCGGTGCCTGCTAGATCCATGATAGGTAACAATGAAAAACATTCACAACGGAACTATAATACATATTATAAACTTATACATGCATAAAGTATCATTGCCCGTCAACAAGTTTCTGAAACAGTTTTTCTTTACCAATTTCAACACATTTTATTTTCTTTACCTAAAAAATGGACTCACCACATAATCACCGCAGTTTGAAACGTTAACTTGAAACGTTAATTCACGTAGCCAGTGAGGTGAAAAGAACGTAGAACGACCGTAGCGCCATTTTATGCCACATTTTAAGTACTACTCGTATTTCGTTATTTCTTATTTCTCATTGAGTAGTGTATTTATAGAAAACATATTTTGTTGAAAGTACTTTAAAGATTTATTAAATTTTGCCAATAAATTCACAACTAATATTCACTCTTCCTTTTATTATTGCATGAGCATCCATTTTAAGGCCAGCTTAAGCTCTACTGGTATCAATGTCATAGATTGCTGTAAAATAGATTGCTTTGGGAAGAGAGGGTCTCGAAATTTAGGTGGTCTAAGCTCTAGTTTAAGTCGTGAGAATAAGTGTACACTTTATATTAAGCTAGGATTTAATACCTCCAAGAAGCTTTTTCTGTGAAATGCTGTAATGTCCTTAATGGTCGTGATCTTCCTATAAAAACACTAATAATTTTGTTAACATAACGCAGTCTTGGCATCATGTCTGTTCTGTTTCTGTATGTTGTTATCTCTATCAAGGTAATTACAGTTGCCTACAAGTCGAGATGACTTTTACCCGGGACCGTGCCTATTACTTTACCACCGTTTTCATTCCCGGCATTATATTGGTGACCTCATCGTTTATCACATTTTGGCTCGAATGGAATGCAGTACCAGCCAGAGTTATGATCGGTATGTAATCAAGTTTTGTTAACCACACGACTGAAGGGGTTCTATATCTACATAAATGTATATGTCCAGCTGTGAAGGAACTGAGTTTTATTATGGCCAGAAGAGTTGTTCACACATCTAACTGTCTCTTCTAACTTGCAGACAGTTATCCAACTTCGAGAAATGAAATACGAATTATATTTAACTGTAGTCCAAAATGTAGTTTGCACATCGTTATTAGAACATTGGAAATGCACGCGTTCTAATGTTTAAATAATTAAGGCAAGCTCTCACGCTACCTAAGGTAAAACTCGAAATTTAAACAGTTTCATATTAATTCGTGTCTCTAAAATCACAAAACAATGGAGAAACCTTCATGAAAGATGTGAGAGATTGGGTTCAAAGAAATTGTTTACTGGGAGCATCATCATTTGAAATGCTGCTAAGAATGTCTGCAGCGGTTCCACATTGAAAAAGTTGACGGTTTGAAAATCGCTCGATCCGCTCAGACGAATTTTGGTCGGTTTTAGAATGCAATCATTTTATAGTTCAACAGTTATCACAACTTAAATCAATTCTTTATTATTATTAAGAAGAGATAACGTAGTAGTGGATTATAATAAGTTTATGGGCATTTTAGCATGAAGTTCATTAATTCAATGTATTTTGACCTGCAAAACCGCAACCTGACACGCTTTTCTTTTAAGTAGAAACATAATTTTAATAACAGTAGTTCCATCCAGCACCATTGGAATCAGAGTTCACCATTTTTGCAACTATTATTTACAAAGAAATCTGCACAAAATAGTCGACAAAACAGGACAAATAAATCAATGGGTCAGGCGAATTCTATGAATACCAAAGCGGAACCAGCGAAAGTGCCAATCAAAAGCCATTAACAAGTCGAGACATATACGCGTCGGACTCATTGTTCTCATCATTCGATTCAACAACGCTCACTGCATGCTTCTCCATCTCCTGCATTAGCTTTGACAGCATTTTCTATGTGTCGCGAAATGTACATTTCACAATAAATTATTGTGAATGCAATTGTGAATGATTTTCACGTAGCTGTGTACACGTAATAGGGTTGTAACTCGTTGCCCCTCTTTTTCATTTATCTACGTACATATAACAGCCTGCATTACTATCCTATGCTCATTAAAACACGTTGTTTTCGTTCAATTTTTGTAGCTCATCTGCGAAACATACTAATATTCAGATAAAGAATTACAGCCGCGTTTGGAAACTAACAAGTATCCTCCTCACGCGCTCATTCATCTCACTGGGTTGTTTCAAAATAAGTACTTCTTGAATGAACGTTTTAAGCACTGATCATCTGAAGTGCGATAATCTAATCATTATATCTATATAATGGAATCGTATTGCTAAGTGAATTTCTGTCAGTTCACCTCACTCCCCAAACAATGACGATCCGTTCCGATTGCAGCTTTAGTTGGTCAATATTCGTTTCAAGTGATCGAATGTGACTCAAAACCACGAGAATATCATCGATAGAAGTAATTCAGAACGAGTATGACTTTTGCAACAACCCAGTTATTGTAATATATGTATGTATATTGAACAACCTGCCATCCTCTTACGATATGCCCGAAAAATCCATCTCATCTATTTCTGTTCTGCAATAAAAAGTTAATTGTTTTCAACACAAAATACTTGCCACCGATAATAGAAATGATATACATACATGCACACAGAACATACATATGTATACTATGTAGATACCATTCCACCGAAGGTATTTCGCGCAAAACTAATGCTTGCTTTCTGCTTTTTCAATGGCCGCATCTCAACGCCTTCACTTGAATACGTCCTGTGCAGGAGTGACCACGATGCTGAATTTCTTCACCACATCCAACGGTTTCCGCAGCACACTTCCGGTTGTGTCCAATCTCACCGCCATGAATGTCTGGGACGGCGTCTGCATGTGCTTCATATACGCTTCGCTGCTGGAGTTTGTGTGCGTCAATTACGTGGGCCGCAAGCGCCCTCTACACAACGTCGTCTACCGCCCCGGAGAGAATCCTGTCACCCAGGTAAGTGCCTGCAAGCCCTAGTGCTCCTAGGTTAAGGTTTCGAAACCGAAGTTTCAATGTTTCGAAGCATTAAGCCGCCGAGTTTGATAGGCGAAGCTAGAGTATCAGAGAATACCGCCAGAAACCTGTACCTCATGTAAAAATCCTTGCCAGAAATCATGTTCGACAACAGCAACATTCATTATCTATGTACTCGTCTATATCTTTCCTGTACTTTCTCGATACGTCAATCTGCATCAATCAGTATTTATTCCACTTTCCACTCCACTCACCAATCCTTTAATTTCATGTGTTTCTCTCTGTTTCCAAATTAATCTCTTTAGTGTTTTGTGTTGTTTTGTTTCGTGCGACCTTCCCGCTCTTCTGTTTACAAATATAAATCATGATTGTGTATTTAATGTAATGCTAGTCAGATATCTCGATGTGTGCATCACTGAAAATACAACAACAACAAATTACTCTTCGATGAATGTGTTTATCTGTTGTTTTTTTTTTTATTTTTTTTTTTTTTTTTGTTTATTTCTGAATTCTTTTGAAATTCTAAACCCTAAATTTTGATTTCTAAACCCTTTTTGAATAAGTTACTGTTATAATCTGGTCTCTGTTCAACTGTTGGTATGTATTAATTAACTCCCCGAAACTTGTTTTATTTTTCTAGTGAAAATTGTCCCACAAACCGACCCTGCTTGGTACATTATTCGACTTCAGAAAAGCTTTCGGTTCCGGTACGGTTCTGGTTACGGTATTTTCGAGGCAACCACCTTAAGCAACACCACATTAAAAGTTCTTATAATAGCAACTAACTGTAATAGTGAAGGCGATGATATAATAATATGGCGATAATTATAATAATATTTTATTAGTTATTTATTAATAATAATAGAATAGTAGTAAAATATCTCACAAAATTATACTCTGACCACATCACCTGCTTTCAAAAGTTATCCCGAAGAGCTGAAACTTAAAACAAGGAACGGAAGTAAGCGAATTCGAGCAGTGTTGATAGAGTTCTGAAAATGTTGCCCGAATATAAATTTTCAAACGAAAGTACGAGTTTTTTCACAAAATTCGGAGCCGATTGTACCAAGCAGCGGAACATTAGACTCTCGCACATTTCAAGTTAAACTGTTAAACTGTTTAAATGATTTCAAGAATGCAGCAGTTCGTCTTTAATATTATTGCCATCATATTTTTGTTTAACTTCTGAATCGAGGTCGTTAGTTTTGTTAACGGCATCCTGTAATATTCTTCATAAGCAGAACTCTGCATTTAAGACTACGAACTTAAGATTAAGAACAACATAAAGCCTAAGGAATTAGTATCGTCTTGGCAAATAGTCAATTTTAGTAAAACAAGGGTTTCAAAATTAGTAAACGCAGTTTGACAGAACAGAGGAAAACATTTTCTCCCGATCTCCTGATTAACTGCAACATTCGGATGGACAGATTGACATGTCCTCGCTAATTAATCTTGCTACTCAAACAGTTTACAACTGATATCAGCCCGGAACTCCTTGCAGTGTTTATGGTTTACATAATGAAGTTGTTGTAGAAAGTGTTGCTCCCACCCACTTAATCAGTGCCAAAAAAATCCCAATCCATCACAACTTAAAGTGTGTTTTAGTATCAATATTATTTTGTGTACATTTTCCAGCGTCTTCCAGCGGTTCTAAGCAGGATCGGAGTAATTCTTGCAAGTCCTTTGGTAAGCAATTTTCTCATCTCTCGCAGCAAAAACAACAAACAGTCAGCCAAATCAAAATTAGCCATCCGTAGAATCCAATCAAATTGACTCGCGCAGCATTTGGCATGTTTTGTTGTTCCGGCTCAAGTCAAAACCAGTAAACTGCAAGCTTGAACTCTTTAATGCATGTCTTCACGTTAAGCTTTCTGCTCTTTTTAGTTTTTATTTGAAGTAACTCATTTTTTAGATTCGAATGCATACGCACGCTTTCTATGTTGTGTTATTTATTTGTTGTAATCTCGCCAAACAAATCCTTTATAGAAACAATTTTTCCTTAACACTTTTCATTGAACTTAAAAACGTAATTTAAATAAACCCAACAAAAACACACTTTAAGGTCACAAATAATTGGGAAGAATTTGATGTGTTATCGCAAATCGAAATGATGAAATATTTAAATTTCTGTCAATCAATAGCTGATCCGTCCCATCAAATTTTAAGGGTAAAACTGTACTGTATTTAAACTGTAATCCTGCGTTAGAATGTCAAATTTGATTAGCCTCTTGATTCTATGTGTTATCCGTTACCTTATTTTTAAGAAAATTAAAACATGTTTCAGTTAATTTTGAAGGATACAGATATATTTGTGGTATCTTTTTATATAGATACGTACTGACCTAACTATGTGAGAGTGCTACATGTCAATTGATACTAAGATACGCTTGTGTTTTAAAATGCATGACTAAACTGAAGTCAATAATCATAATCTGACAATGATTATAATTCACATCGCCAAGGGACGCTGTAAATGGGTTCAAATATAAATATTAAACTAACGGAACATCAGAGTTGGAAACTCTGTTCGGAAGTTCGGAGCACGGTTTTTGACTAATATTGCTGCATCATTTTTGCAGTTGGACTATTGTTCCATTGTTCCATTGTAAACATACGTTTCCGTTTACTGGATTGATGTTGGATGATTGGATTATCTTCTGACATCCACCGCTTGTACTCATATCACATAAATCACAAAACTGGGAAGTTAAAAAAGACTTGCTTAGTGCCCGGCTGCTTCTACTAACTTCTCAGATGCATCTTTTCCCCCACACGCCCCATTTACCCTGCCCCATTTCGCTGCTGTTAACAATAAAAGCAAACTTCAATAATTATGTAAGCCGACCCAAATGAATGACTTCGAAACGTACTCACTGTCGTTTCGTCACTGTCACTGCCCTTCCCCATGTCGATGTTGTGTCATATCTAGTAACCATATAAAAATGTAGGAAATAATCGAACGAGAATTTCATGCCGCTTTGTCGTCCGAAAAGGCAGCGGCTGGCACCTCTACCACCGGAGGCTCTATGCCGACCACGACTACTGCAAGTCCACTCGTGACACCGACCGCCACAACAGGGGCGCAACACCATGGCAGCATAATCGGAGCAGCGGTGCATCATCTTAGAGCCCGTTCCGTGAAGAACAGAAGTCAGTGCAGGGGCATACATGAGCCGCAATACATGGAGCCCGTCTACGTGGCGCCAACCTCAATTGCGACAACAGCAGTGGCTCTGAGAGAAGACGAAATGCACAATGACTGGCCGAGTGGTCCACATATGCGACACTCTCGCTCGATGTCAACGAATACGCCGCCGTTAATTTTACGGGATGCCAGAATCAATGCACTTCATCAAAAAGGTGACATGAGTATGGCGACAGCAACACCTAAAATGGCTGACATCGACTGCGCCGAGCGCCAAATGCCAGTTAAACCACCGCGCAAGAAAACGTCGCGGTCCACTTCGCCGGCGGTGGTGTTTTACGAAGAAACACCTGCCAGCCGGGGCAAAATAGAAGATGTTGCAGGTGGTGCTGGTCGAATGGCTGGTGGTGAAAGTACTGTAAGTGTAGTACAATATGATTGCATGGCTAGAACTTGTATGGTTTGCTAACAAAGCTAACCGTTCATTTATACTAACCCTATTGATAAGACGATCACGATCACCCGCAAATGTGGGTTCAGACAGCTTAAGACTACGAAAGGTAAGACATGATTATCATCAACCCGGAAAGCAATTTCGGGAAGCTTAGTAACAACACTATAACACCAATCGACCACTTCTATCAAAGCAAAAACTAACACATCATCAGGAAACCTAACACATCATCATTGTAGTCAGGAAACCTAACAATACTTCATTCGTTGGTGCTACAAAGTGAAATAGGTTCCTTTATTGCAGACTTTTCAAAAAGCATAGTTTTTATCCCAAGGATAATTTAAAGAATTTAAGAAGAATTAAGGAAAAGAAGAAATGTATAGTTCTTAATTAATTTTAATACAAGTAAATTTTCCAATATAATATATAATGGAGGGGTGAGGGGGAGGAAACTATATGCAAGTGTTAGTCAAGGGATTTAGTTTTAAACATGAGCGTGGTTTTACCAACGTTTGCAAAAGGGAAGGAACGAAGTGGGTCAACTTAAATGGAACAACAAAACGGCCGAACCCAAAATTCAATAAAACAACAAATTATAACGTAAGAGTAACCTGACAAAGGAAATTAGGGCCAATAAGTGCAGCGTTTCACAAAAAAATAAGGTGGCTGAATAATTTTTTTAACTTCTCAAACTTTGTGCTTCCGTACTTATTAAATAACAATTAAATACTATTTGAAACCACTCACTGCACAAGCGAAAAACCCACAGACAAAGGACCCTGGAAAATGGAAATACAAGATAGGCAATACAAAAGGTAAAACTGCTTCAATGACAGAACACAGAAACACAGGAGCGAATCAGCGACGAAAATCAAGTGTAAGGCGACAAATTCGCTTTGCAATTATTTAATCCAGCAACCTACGGACCTGGTCCGATATTAATGTCAATTATTCTCGGAAGGTCGCCCACATCTAAGCATGTTTCTTTGCTTTACTTGGTTACTTATAACAACAGCAATTACGCCCCAAGAATGATGTCACGTGTTGTTTTATGCCTGCTAGGGGCATCACTACACGCGCAGTGATCTAATAACAACACCTACTCACAGACCGCTCGGCGCTAAAGGTGTTAAGTGCCACTGCGGAGCCATTCTGATGCAGGTCGAGTGGCAGCCATCCAGTTGCTGCCAACAACATCCAAACTGAGTTACCAAGGTGGCTAGCGAGCAACTTAAGCATTCATGCATTCACACTGGTTGCGGGTAACGCGCGCAGCTTCCTGCGGCATTCACTCATAACGGCGCTCAACACGGAAAACGTTCTTCCGTTTTACCACTTAATAGCGGTGGAGTGGACAACACGAGCAGAACACAACGAGGTGGGAGAATTCGCACTTCGGACACGTGGCGTGGGCTGTGGTGCGAGGCGCCTACTAAGCAGTAATTGAAATGAAGCGCAGCAGCCGTTGTGGCCAGAAGTGATAATGTTTTTGAGGACGTGCGTATGGTGCCAAAGCAACCTGCATCCTTAATTAGCCCACAGAGTAAAACGCTTCGCAATTTCTTCACGAAGGAAGAGAATGGCTCCTCAAGTATAGACGTCTTGAGATGTTCGTTCCGACGTAGATAAGTTCACTGAGAACAGTCGCTCATTTTAAGGACTGTCGCTTTTTTCCCATGACCATCTTCTGAGAAAATGTTACGTGTTGTTTCTGGAAGTAGAAATATTAAACAAGGACGTTCTTCTGTAACATTTTCTAGCATTGATTTTCAGAATGACTCATTACCGTAAAAAAGAAACCGAGTACTATAAATAAACATGTTAAGGGAACAATTTAATTACTGAAAACTTTAGACAGCAGCAACTACAACCAGCGCCATGCCAAACAGCAAGCAAGGGGTGGCAATTTGAGGGGGATGTAATATATAATATGTTTTTTTACGAAAAATAATCAAGAAATTATAAGGCATAAAGAATATAACAATAGACTTGGAAAATATAGGACTATCTACAATATAAGAAGGCTTTCAATTAAAAGAACACCAAACCAAACAAACCGAAAGTGGAAGCGCAGCTAAGCTAATCGCAATGATTACAGGAGTGTACTTCATGTTTTTGCTTGAGTTAAAGACACTTACTCCTTCTGTGCTTCATGCAACTAAATACCATGCAATTCCGTGTCTTTTTTCTGGATTTCGTTATTTTTATAAACGATTATAATGATTATACATACGTAATTATGTGAGACACTGTATCCATTGGATGACCTCAACACAAAACCATGAACATAAAATGTCCATAACTATACACAATTGCTTCTGATAACAGTAGCTATGTGATTCCGAATCTGCTATCTGCAATTTATACCAGATCGGATAGTTTCGTGGTCATGGTTCAAATTCGTGTGAAACAAGAGTCTCTAAAGGAGTAAAAAGGATAGCTTCGAGTAAATATCAGGGAGGGTTTGAAATAATAATGTGACTTTACTAATGTGACTGAAGTTGTATTTATTTTTTTTTTACTACGTAACGTAAAAATATAGATACGAAATGAAATATTTGCTTTCCTTATTATTTTGTATCCTTATTTGTACTTTGCATTTGTTTAGTTTACTAAATTGAATTCCATCGTCCCTAAAAATTGTACTTCACCGTTTGGTAGTTTGTAAATACTGTTGTAGATACACATAAATTTATGTTAAAATAATCAATTATTATTCTAATTTTGTGCAAGTCTTTTGCTAAGTTCAACATTTAGTTCCTTTATTTTTCGTTAATTGTGCACCAGTATCAACTCCTCGATACAACAACCTCTCGTAGTTTGATTTGTTCGATGATTTCTACTATTTAAAGTCATCACATTGCTAACATTATCATCCATCCCACTACAAACCAGAACAACGCTTCTAGAAAAGTTTCTTACTTAGTTAATTGAGAGGACGCATTTGTCAAGGGAGCTCCAGGGACATGACTAAACAACAAGTTCTCCCGTTCCCTTGACAATTTGCTGGTTGCAATTCAACAGAGATTTGTTGTTTCTAAACAGTTAGTTCAAATCATTGTGTACAACGCGCTAAAATGTATATATAACCCTCTTAAGTTTCTCAACGACCCCTCAACTAATTTCTACGCCTTATTATTTCTTTATTGCTGCTGCTCTGGGCATTCGTAGCCGGTAAGTAAGCGACTTGATATAGTCAAACCGATTGTTCCTTCTATCCTTCGAATTGTTAGTGCTTTAGTGGTTGGAGCATGTGCAAACTTTTATCTTCATCCGTCTCTCTATCCGGCTCCCTTTCTGTTTCTCTTCATCGCCATTTATTTTTACAACTTCTGTTATTTTTTCATCACATACTTTATGTAGCTAGTTACTGACAAAATGGTAATTCAGTATACGTACATACTGCTTTATCCGTTCATTTTCCGTTTCTAAATGCTTCTGTTTAGTGGAGTTTTTATGTTGAAAATACAATTTTGCGCCGTACTAAAATACAAGTTTTTAAAATTTACTGTTTGTCAGGGCGAGAAGCGACGAGAGGCCAGCGCCCCTAACGAGATAGTCGCCTGTACCAGCTGCGGCGGTGGCAACAGCCCCTGCACCCACTCGGCCAACAACGGATGCGCGACAGAGGTAATTCTCGCAACGGACTACTCTTTTATATACTCAGGCGTTTCTGTTGTGCACGCGAATGTGTGTACTATGAAGAGTAAAAGTCTCATTGGTATTTGAATGGTAACGGAAACATCGCCATTCACTGAGTTTTGAAAGGTTCATGAGGGTCTTGCGTAGCCTTGCGACCCTCTTGGACTCAAAACACCACCATCGGTTCCATCCTCTCCCAATCCTGTTGAATGATATTATTGATTTGGAACTTCTATTCTCTTCCAGACATGCTTCGTTCAAGTGCGCAAAAAGGAGCCTCCACATCCCATACGAGTGGCGAAAACAATCGATGTCATCGCTAGAATCACATTTCCAACCGCCTACTCGATTTTCCTAATTTTTTTTTTTGTTCACTATAAAGGATTTTCATAGAAGTTCATGTTTTTCTAAGGTCAACTAAAAGCAACAGCGCAAAGAGGAAACTTCAACAAGAGCAACAACTTCAAACAACTGCATAACTAGGTTTATGGATTAATTAATTCTAGTCACCTAAAATAAGTTTTCATTAAGTACGTCTAAGAATATTTAAAGTTAATTAAACCAAATAGCTAATTATACAAACAAATGGAGAGATATATATTATAATACAAATTTAATAGATACAATTAAATATTTACCGTTACCGCTTTTCAAACGTTTTTTAAAACACCTCCGTTAAACACTTTTGATTAGTCCTAAGCTAAAGATTATTTAAGAAGCGTTAAATTCGATTGTATTAAAGATGAATGGAGGGAAAACATTAACCAAAGAAGTGATACCAAAGAATAACTAACTAACTGAATCAATGAAACGTAGATATTTTAAATGAAATTTTCTTACCCTTAAGTTAAGTGATTACAACCTGCAATATGTGATGATAGAACATTACTAGCAACGACGACGCGACCTGACATGTTAACCAGTTTTAATCGCGCGATCATGTCATCATATCCGCGACCCTGTTTTGAGTAAAGACCGTTTATAGACCTTCTGAAATATGTTTCTATGTATTCTTGTTACTACTTTACTGCCGTAATTATAATGTTTAGGCGTTATATTTTTAACCTTTGAGAAAGCGTTGCGGCCAGAGAGGCTTTAAAGGCTTTAGTGATTTTGCCAATGCCATTCAGCCACTACCAGCAGCTCCCACTCCCCAAATCTATCTGATCCTTTAACTAAATTCGTTAGCCACGTCGTTATTTCTTGTTCCTGGGCACAACTTTATTAATCACTTCATTTAATCAAAAGTTGCTTTCAAATTTATTAGGAAGCTTTATAGTATGTAGTAGTTATCGAAATTTGAAAATCATTTAACGTAAAGTCGATGTACGAGTATTGATTCTGTATCAAAACGAAATCGAAAAGTCCTTGGAATAAGTATAAAAATAAGGAACTAAAGGATTGACTGCCTTCACAAAGAAAACCAAACAAATAGCTATAAAAGAAACCGTTCAACTCATAGTTGACTACTTAGGAAATACGATTAATTCATTGTACCAATTGCAAAGACAGCTTTATATCATCACCGTGAATATTATGGTTCTTAGAGTATACAATATTTACGCCTACTTAAAAAGTCATCACATTCAAAGTCAAAGACATCGTAAATCGTTTCCTTCTTTCACTCGAACTTTTAAGAGAGATTGAAACTTAAAGACAATTATTAAGCCTTCCGCGCGAGCTTGAAGATGATTAAAAGTAAGATGTAATATATTGTACGTATGTATATGCATATGAGTATAGAAAATCAAGGCGCAAATACAAATTCAAATTAACAGCTAAGAACACGGCACAAAATTCGCTTATTTTATGCATAAACTGAAAGACATAATAGAGGCATTAATAATGAAAAAACTAAAGACACAGAATACATATCACTGCTGAAATATAAGTTGTTGAGCCTCATTTACTGTGGAACATGATTCTAAATACAATATACTTAAATCAGCTGAAGTCGTACGAAACCAAATTACAAATGACGATTTTGTCACTATTCGCTGTTATGTACAATGATGCAATAGTGCAGCAGAACCTAAAAAATATTACATTTGGTTTTGTTGTCACTCGATACAAATGCATCCGAACTATGTTAAGAAATGCTTTTAATCTCTTATAGACCAAGAAATGTGTGAAATGTAGAATGTGTTCGCAAAGACGACAGGTCTTTGGATTATACAATATGATTTCGGGATTCTAATTTGTAAGTATTCACTTCTATTTATTTGCAGTTCCGAGTTTTATTTAAAAATTATGAAATGGTAGGAAGTGAAACTGGGCTAGTAAATGAAGTGAATAGCAAACCTATTTTCTTTATAGAATTCTGCAAGTAACTGAAACAATGGAATAAGTTGTGGTGTTTTCTGTCAAACATGTGCTTGACTTACACAATGGCAACACTGTGCTGCTTCATTCATACGCGTTCGAGTAGGAAATGTAAATTATAATAATTGAACACATCTTACATCGTTCGCCGTTTGAAAGTTACGCCTTAAGTAAAAATGTAGGACGAATGTTGCGATAAAACGTAGTACAGCATACATAAATGATCGGAAATCTTTATTTATTTGGCGTTAAGAAGTAGCTACATCGATCTAGAACTTAGAAATCACTATAATTATAATAATTAGTTCACTATTTTATTTAAAGTAAATTTACTCCGATGCAAGTGCACTAGTATTCATTAGGATTAATCTATTGGCCACTATCGAGTCTTCTAAGCACTTGCTAAGAATTGCCAACTACAATATATTAATGATTGAATGATTTGAAATGGCTCAGTAGAAAGTATTTCGAAAGCATTCAGCTAATAAAGAAAAGTTAATGCAAATTGGACAATATAATCAGATCTTATAATGCATATAAACACAGAAGTTTTAAAATCGAATGCAACTATAAGTAAAATATTATTTAAAAGGTTTATTTTTAGTTTTTAGGAAGCTTTTTTGCTCCCAGTGGGGCGTTTTTGTCTGCAAATGTAGACCCAGGAAACGGTAGCAAAGATGAAAATGTACTATATGCCGGATCCACGATCCACACACTTGATTAGCTTTACACTTGAGTTTCTTACGAGTATATTTTTTCGTATAATAAATACACCAATATTTTAAAGAATACATGTTTAAGGAAAGGTTTAATTTGTGAACATATTAAAACACATCAAATTAAGATAGTGTTATCCTCTGTCCACGTATACCGTTATTCATTAGGGTATTACCTTATCCACGAATAATTAAATTCATCTATTCCTTAAATAACTAAAGCAGTTGCATACAGCCTTTGCCAAGTTATTTGTGAAACGCCAATTTAATTTTAGTATTTTAAAAAATTCGGAACCCCGTAGATTAGCGCTCAGAAATCCATTCTGGTCACAAATCCAATTTCTGATAAGTAAGAAGTGGAAAAGACAAGCAATTTACTTTAAATACAATATCGTATCCTGATACACACTGAGAAGAACGCTAGGAAAGATCGATTCGGATCGAAGTCTATAAATGAGGTTGAGATTTAACAGAGCAGAAATGGTGGCAGTCTGCAAAAGTGAAGGAATAGTAAATAATATTTTCCTAGGAATCACAACAATCACAACATAAGAATTACAAGAAATGTATTAAAATGTACATATTATGGACATAGTATACATACTCTTTTACTTTATTATATGTACATATGTATGTATGTATTTACATATGTGCAGGTGATTATGAAAGTAGTCCAATTTATTCAAACGCAAACCCTTAAATATATCGAAACAAGAAATACATGACTTGGAACACTTTCATAATCATTTGCGCTGTTATTTTATTGTTGGTGTCATTATCGTACCTTAAAATAGTCAGATAAAAGCACTACGAAACTGGGTGTTTTTCAAATAAGTTCGGAAAAATATTCTCAGAAAATGTTGTCTTTGTTGTTTCTTAAGTAACATGTTCCAATTTATAGTTTTTATGTTGAAACTTTTTGATGTAATTAATAAAATTTATCCGAAGAGGGTGCAATTAATGCAGCCTATTTCAAAAGTACGCAAAAGATGAATCCTCTAAAAAACTCATCACGTCGAAATTAAGTAAAAACACACACACGGTTTCTAGTCCTTTTGATGAGAAACGAATCGAACAATTCTAAATGTAAAATATAACTTCAAATATTCACTTATTCGTCAGATTAAAACGCCACACGTGTTTTTCAACTTTGCTAACGATTCTCCTCTTTTCGCCAAGTAAGTTTAATTAAAATATGTTAAACTTTTCTAAACACTCGCCAGGTGCACTCGCGGGTTTAAGGGAAGTGTTCATGCTTCAACTACAAACGCTGTGGGATATTTCCTCAGTGATGCATACATGAATAGTACATATACTCGTATATTCAATGTCATGCACATACACATACATACATATGCATATGTACCACACAGAAGACAGCTGGTTGCTTTTGTGGCTAATTGTGCGGCTTTTGGCTGGATTATTGAAGATAATAATAATAATATACTCCTAGTTTCACCTAATTTTGAAGTTGAGTTGAACGTTAGAATTAATTGAAATGCACGTAAATATTTGAATAATCTCACAAGTCTGGATGCAAACAATTTTATATTTTACTGGCGAATGAATATTATATCCGTATATTTTAAAACGCTCAACATATTCATACCACTACTTCGTTCACTTATCGTATTAAAGAAGATCGGATGGGCTTCACCTCTTCTTGCTCTCGTAATCGTTCGATAACGACAACGGATCACGCTTAATAAGTTAAAACTAAACAACTAAACCCTCCTCTGCTTGACGAAGGCTTGGGCATATTAAGGGCCCAACTTATTAACTTACACACTTGAAACAAACAAGAAAAGATAATCACTAGGGACTTGAATGTTTCTGTCACGTGCCTACACTCTTTCGATATACAGATTTATTAAAATTAATACACTTTTCGACAGTATGTTACACATTATTACAAAGGTTTTGATCGAATGAGAGTGAACACTGTTAAATTGCTTTATGCTGCTGTGAATGATTTAGTAGTTACAGAATAATTTATTCATCTTTAAGCACTCTGCAAGAAAAATTTATTTGCATTTCGAACAGCTTGTCAAATGAATGAGCTTTAGTCATTGATTCTTATTTGTTATTCATTTGATATTTAGTTTTAATATAATAATTTAATAGAAACATATTGTATAGTACTTAAGACATAGTATGTATGTTTTATCGCCGTATAAATAATGTCATAACAAGAACTTCATTTCAAAACTTGTTTAATAAGATAAGAAGTTTAATAAGAAGAAGCTTTTTAAAATGAGTATTCAATCACTTATTTGAATTTATAAACTCAGACGCATACTTAAATGCGTGTGAATCTAAGTACTACTTTATTTTTACTACAGCAAATTTTCAGACAAATTTTGCATAAATAAAACAATCTATTTTTAAGACTAATTTTTGTTATATAAGTCGAATATTCTAATTCACTAAAGAATGAAGACGAGGAGAGATTAAATATTGAATAATGAATGAAATTTTGAAAACATGTAAATACACTCACAACCCACGAAAATGCTTTGCAAATAAAACTTATAAAATGAACTGCAGTATTTTAAATTTTTGGGAAAATCCTGAAGAGAGGTCGTTTGAGGGGGCATTTGGCTGGATGGAGCTGATGTAATGTGAGCCTGAACAGTGCAAGATATAGCGAAACAGTAAATAAAAGTAACTTTAGTAGATTATAAATCCTTCCTCTCCTTCTTCCACCGTCTGAAAGAAATTTAATTAGAAATTGGGCTGGCCGAAGTGGAAATACGCTACACCTCGTATGAACTTAATACAGTCGATCACCTTCGGATGGATATAGAGTCAATTCTTTAATTCTTTTAATATCAGTTATGTTATAGCATATAGCAAGGACTGTTTTTCCATTCTCAGCTGTTGTAAGTATAAAATGGAATTGACTCTTAAAAATAGAAGAACCACACATCGTCGAGGGGTTTCTATTTAATGATGGTAAACTAAATTGGACATTTGTTACATTATAAGTATATTCTATGTGCTACACTATGTACATAGAATACGGCAGCAGGTAAACAGAAACTGAAGGCTGAGAAAACAGTAACAGACAAATGTAATTTCGGATCTTTGTGCAGAGAAGGTACGAATCATCCCTCCGTTCCCTAAGTTCTTGAACGTTACCTAACCTGAACAAGTACCAGCTGATATGATTTCCGTATGCGGCTAATAAGTCAGCTGAATCCGGACGAAGTACCGCCACAGAACAGGTTCAACACAAGAACTGAACTTGCTACACTGAAGGACGGTTAAGCAAATTCTTCAGCTGAGTTAGTTTCCTTCATTTGTAATTCCGTTGCGGTCAATGGTTTTGCACCTGTTCGACTGAGCATACGTTGGCTGTTGATTGCCCTTTACCCAGGGCAGCATTCGTTGACGTCTTTAATGACTTAAACTGGCACGTTCTTTTGGAGGGAATTCTGCCAACACAAAATAGTCAGGCGTAATCGGGAATACATTCAAAATTGAGCGCTGGTTGAAATGAGACACGAGATGAAAGTTCTAAGAAAGAATAACTCGTCACCTTGACCATGCTTTAAACTCGCAATTGACATCAATCGATGTCAACTGTTTTAGTTGTTGTCTCTTCATAAATTAGTTTAGATGTACCAATTTACCTAAAAAATTGTTCAGAAGATAGGAGAAATTTAGCAAATAAAGTCTATTTTAAGTCATTCTATTTAAGTTCTGCATTGCTTAAATGGGAACAATTTATATATTAGGGCTATCTATGGTGCAGACGCACGAACGGTCAGAGGACTCAAAAATTTAGCAGCACATTGATTTTGAATGGCAAACCTCTTGAACCCTTCTAAAATCAAATAAGGATTACACTTTCCTATCGAACTCTAGTACAGGATTACTGCAATCCACGAAAAGATCGTAATTACGAGTACCAGCAATTGTGTACAGTAGAATTGCGGGAGTGGAAGGAGCTCATGGAAACTCCCATATAATCAGCTCGCCGAGAGTCCGCTACGATTCGCATGTGTTTGTACAATAAACCCAAATGTACACGTACGGTGCAGTCATTTGTGTTTGTGTTGCAATTGGTTTTTATGTAGCTGTGCTTGTGTTGCAGTAATTGTTATCGTATGCACGACCTGGGCTATTCAAATATTCACGTTTTCCATAGCTGTGGGCGTCGGTAGACCGCCGGCATACAAACTAATCGAAAATGTATGCTCATTGCTAAAACGGACAGGACAATTCTAGAGGAAGAAACTTGCTATGAAACATGCGGAAAACAGATTAATTACGGCTGATTTATTTACCAATTTTATTCCAGATTTGTTTCGAAATAAAATAAAAATTCGAACTTAGCGAAAGTTTGACAGTTGTTAAATCCGAACTCTCAATCGTGCAGCTATCAGAAGAACGCATAGTGTTAAGGAGGGTATTCTGCCTTCCAGACCAGGTTGCATACGAATATAAAAGCGACACCCTCTTGTCTGTCCGTAGAAATCATGATTAAGCGAAAACACCCCATGTAGGGCAGTTCACTTGCACTTACTGCAAGTGAGAAAATCGGTCACCACCGCGCCCACTTTTTATATAAGGACTGCAGAACCTTCTTTTAAACATACGAGTATTTCATGGTATTTCATGGTATAAAAATGGGCGACATCAGTCTACTATCCATTATGCACATTATCTATCCTATTAAGAGTTTAAGATTAAACATGTCCTAATAGATGCGAGTATACTCGTGACTCTATAATAACATCTCTGCTCTGTTTGAAAAAACTAGCGTCCCCATAAATAATGAAAACTATTTGGGTTCTTCGTTTACCAGTTTGTGTCCATTTGATTATCAGTTCCAGTTAGAAACGTTGTCTTGTCAGGTTTTAAACAATTATCATGAATCCAAGTTTAGCGAATGTTTGAGCTTTAAGTATTTCTTTTTAGCTGCACCAAATTCAATCGCTGCATCATCACCTTCCTTGAATTATAGACACAATATTTTTTCATAACTTGGTACATCAGTAAGGAGTAAAACAGTACACGCTAAACGAAAACCCCACTCTTTTCGGTAACACTTGCTGCCAAAGATTGCCCGTGCTATGTCGCACAAACGTACACGCACCTGCTGTATCCTTCGAGGACCCGCAGTCCCGTAGTCGGACCAGGCGAACAGGTACGCACAGGTAACTGCCATTGAACCCGCCCCTTTCCTTGTTGTTGCTCTTGCCATTACAGCAGTTGCTTGCATATCTGCTTAACAAAAGGTCACTAATTGATGGCATGTGTTCTTTTATCGTTTAATTGCAATTAATCGTTAATCGTATATTAGAGGATATTACCTATGTAAGTCCAAGAAAAATAAGATTATATTTGGTCTAGTATTAATTATCATTTCATTGTTTAACAAGGATGGTTACTTAAGGCTGACCTGATTTGAAATAGAGTACATCATCATCGTTTTTTTTATACAATTCCTTAAGTATTCTTAATGAAAGCATGACTATACAATATATACTATACTATATGTGGTATATATATACTATATATGGTATATATGAGTATATATCATAATAGAGATAAAGGCAACGAATCTTCTAAAAGGATAAGCGAATGTAGTGTGAAGAAAACGGAGTAGTGGAGAAAAAAGCTGCAAAAAATATAGCTAAGTGTGTATTGCTCGTCATTACCCATGCTCAGCAGATATGCGTTTTATCAGAAAATCTTATTCAACAAACAACCATAACTACAAAGAAAAGGAAATGATTGCATGTGAAGGAAGTTCGATTTGGTGGTAACACGACGTGAACTCAGTAGTAGCTCCTCGCATTCTTGCTCTTGTGTCTCTTTTCGTTTTTCGGGGTTGGTATATGGTATGTAGTGTAGTTGGGCACCCTAGCTGATAACGACAACCTCACTCATGCTTGGACACACACAAACGCATATATGCGACTTTGTATGCGAGTGTGTGCGACACAAGTTACTAGCAACTCGAAATTGGTAGCATAGTTTGTAAGAAAAGTGGCAGCGGCAGTTGGCAGTTGGTTGTACGGCGCCGTGTTCTTGCCAACGATAGCAACAACATCGGCAATCAAGCCGATTGCTTCATACCTGAGCCCGAGCCCTGCTTGAGTTGGCGATGTTGGCGCGATGACGGCAATTCCTGGCATAGCATGTCACTCATGCCACATGCCACACCACTTGCAAGCATGACTTGTTGGTAGTCTGCACTACTCGAGCCCTCGCAGCCCTGTGTCTCCACTCTTCTCGCCGCACCGCGGAACCACAGTCATTAGTTGGCAAGAAGGGTTCCACCACGACAAATGCCTCGGTGCGCAACGGTACCGTGCCGTGGTGTTTTCAGTTTCGAGGCAGCAAATAAAATTTTAGTTAGTCATTCGTCGTCAAGGATACAATACGTTCGTTAGTCCTCGCGTTAGTTACCGTAGTTACCAGAAAGAACAGCTAGCCACATTGTTTGGAATCAGTTAGCCAGGTTGCGATACCTTGACAACGCGCTTAAATTAGGCTGGCACAACACATTTGCACCGCAACATCAACTCGGAGGAAGTAACATAAATATTTGCCTGAGATCGCAGAACCAGTGCGCTGTGCGGACACCACTTTGCGGGACAAGGACAACCCTAGAAAAAGTATTTGCGGAAAAAATTTAAAATCGAGTAAGGCAGTGCCTAGCGTCTAGAAGAAGGTTTCCGGCCGGTGAGGATAGAGTCTGAGACCGCCCGCTTCCGTGTGGAGTTCGGAGTTAAAGTTCAAATGCGGTTTTCAGTTAAGTGCTAAAGCTCGAAGGAGCGACATGTGCTGCGCCCAGGAATTGCAGTTCGTTCACTCTGCACGAACCCTACACAAAAAACCCTAAAGGAATATTTATATATTGTTCCGATTTAGAAAAATCTTCTGTTGCGAAACTTAGCACTTTGAAAGAAACATTTCTAGACTGACTGAAACTCGAGAAACCCAAAGCTGTGTACGGCAATAAGAGGGCTTTTCTTTTAAAGGTAAGTTTTCCAAACCTGTCTATTCTAAATTATTCGAGGGAAACCTCCGCGTTAGTTCTTGGCACTGGGAGAATTCACAGTGTTATTTAAGGAATCTGTGGTTCTTTAAGTGCCAAACCTTAATGCGGAGATAATCACAATATCGACTATATAATTCCACTAAAGTATTCAGGTAATACTTAAATAATTGGTCTTCAGGATGGAATGGCTTAGAATTGCATACTAATTAAACAACAAGTTACAATTTGGTCATTTTTATCTGTTAATTTACACAAAAGGTCGGATCAAAACCCTAGGATATTAAATTTCATGAAAATTGAATATGGTCCCAATAAGTTTTTCCGCTATGCTGTATAAGGGCGATTTTTCCGGTTAATCAACTGTTAAATCTAGATCATTAATAAGTTTTATTAATGTTATCAGTGTTAATGTTTCTATTACTGAATATCCTCATCCCCCCTCCAAAATGCAATATAATACCTCCTCGTACTCAATATATCAATTATTGTACACAAAAAGTAGCTGCTGCCTTGTAAAAAATGCTATAAAAAATCCTGAATTAATGAAGTTCAATAGTTCGAATTGACGAAGAGAAAGATTTTTTTATTTCTCGGATATACCAATAGTAGTTATTTTCTTATTATGGAAATACGTATTTTTTTATAAATACGTTTTCCGTATTTATAAGGCACACTTCCGGTGGTAAAGGGCACAACGTTTTTCTTTCGTTTGTCGGTCTGACCTTCCTTTTGTCAAAAGGTTGAGGTTGTTTCGGTTTCGGCCAGGCCGAAGCTAACAACTTGTATCCAAACTGCCTATAATAAAGTATTTTTTCTTTTTAATTCATTGACGTACGTATAGTTTAGAGATACAAAAAAATGTATTGTACACACATATTTTGTGTTAATGTCTTTAAATGTCATAAATGAAAATATATACACACATTTCTGCTGTGGTTTTTAAACTTCATGATATTTCGTCATTAATCGTGGTTCCTAGTATATTTCTAATCTTAAGTTTGACTCCTTGAATTCAATTTATTCTTTAAATTACATAAATTAATCCTATTCACAAATCCCGTTGGGGATTTTCCATTCTTTTCGGGTGAATAACCTAACGTGTTAGTAACACAAATTTTATGAAATCCTCCTCTTCAAATAAATCCAAATAAAATTCGAAAATGGCATCTGCAAAATGTTTCGGGCCTACGGTTACCACACAATTAAACGAAAAATTGTTCAATTCTCCCAAATACTGAAGTAAATATAGTGGCGGGAGGGCTAACTGGCCACTTTACGCGTTTATTCTATTTTATACATATAGTAAATATATTAGGGCCATGTTTTCAGAAGGCCTCTCCTTAATTCCGGAGCTTAATCACATTAACGTGAAGTCTTGTAATCTTTTGTGATCGCGATTTAATTTATTTCTAATGGACGCGAAGGTATAGTTTCCCCGACAATCACGTTCGATTACTGCAATGCCCTACCCGATAGAAAAGCCCGAATGTGGCACAAGCAGAACACTCTTTTTATCTTCTTGCTCTGAGCAATCATCAGACCAAAGTATCTCGGCGCCAACTCGTCTACGAAGAAATAGTATAGAAAAACAACTGCCACGCCTACAATATCGTAATATCTGTTTGAAAAGCCGAAACTTTATTCAATCATTCTATTCAAGTTGAATCGTTTCGTTCTAAACTTAAAGTTTCTAAAAAACCGTAAAAAAAGTTATTTGAACGATTTTTTAAAAAAGGCACGTAAATGAGTAAATTTTTTTCTTAAAAGAAAATGGCAAATGAATTCTCGATAAAACGTTGAAATCCGTAAGATTCTTTGTGGTACGGTTTTCGAGAAAATAACAAATTCGTAAACTGTTGACAAACAAAGAACAAATTGAAGATCCCCTTATCCTCTCGGGATGTATCACTATTAATTACACAGGGAATCGGGACTAAATTTTAAACCGCAGAATTTCCATACAAGAATTTCTTATTTAAACAAAATATTTTAAAAGTTAAGTCCGCAAAAGTCAACCCTCAGAGAAAATACTCTTAGTAAAACAACGTAAGTAAAAATGTATTAGTCAAATAATAGTCTTTAGTCATTTTGATAACATACCCTTGGTACAGTTTATCGAGGCTCTATAGTAATTAGAAGCTGATTTACCCATCTTCCTTGTGGGAACCTCTCGGAGGCCATTGATCAGAGGATCAGATGTGACAACCGACGCTAAGTCTCTATTCGTGGCAATACGTCGGCACTATTTTCTGGTGTTAAGTTCGCGGGATCTACGCCAATCTTTGTTTCTAGCTTCCTGTGCTGTCCACTTGGAACAAGAGTTTTGATAACCTGTGTACTGTGGATCAACATTTCATATACAGTAGCAGAACGTAATACCACGAATAAAGACCAATAGCCGTCTGGTGTCAACAAAAATTCAACTCAATTCATCTCAAAACCAAAGGACAATGTTCTTAATAAAACATCGAATTGCTTAAATAGTGTCACATCCAATCCTGTGATCTCAACACTCAATCCAGGGTTTCTGAGAAAACGGCGAGCAGTGTTACCATCATTAGTTGATCCAAAGCCCGAGTTAGGTTTAGGCCCACAATGACACCCATTTCTTGTTTGAATTTTAGTCGAATACCGTCCGAGCGCTGTTCTGCACGCTTTATCCTCACTGTGCTACCCTGCCATTTATTTAATCCCTTTTTATAACTAATGTATGAAAGCCATTTAAATAACGTATTTACGCATGAAGTGTAGACAATTGATGGCAGTAAATTGTTTATTTATTCCGAAACTTTGTTAGTCTCTGTTGCCGTAATTTGGATTCCTTTACGAAAATGAGTTAAATCGGACGACAAAACATTGTAGATGACGGTTGGGGGTTTGGCCAAATGATATTATTACCATCAACTATCTAAGAGGGACAAACGAAAATACAAATAGAAATTCTTCAGGATCCTCACTGCTTCCAGTATCCTCAAAATTTGGTTTGTAGGCACTGTGGCCAGACCTGCCGTCACAACTCCATTTACTTATAATCCTAAACGATGAATTAGGGAGCCAATTAGGGAATTAGGGAGCTCTGTTCGTGTACTAATCGCTCAACAGTTTGTCTAATAGACATAGTAAATTAATTTCAAATCGCGTTTTTGTTACTACAATGTGTTCCTGGAGAGGATAACACGCAATTTTTTATTTAGCCAAACAATGATAGGATGGAAACTCGTTATGACCTGCTTCATCAGAGCACCACTTAATGTGCTTGTATGTGTGTATTGTCGATTTGGAGTCATTTTAATAGGCTAATACCTCGTACAAGTGGCAACTACCAAGAACTATTACTGTGAGAGCTGGTGGATAGATTTAAACTTTGTGGACTTTCCCTAATGTTTTTTATAATTTTTGCCATATTCCGATTTCCCGCTGAACGCACTGCAACTTCTGCAGCAGTCACGAATTCACCAACACTACACGATTGTACGAGGTCATCAACCCGACGTTTCCCGTTTTGAATGATGAGTCCTGGACGTCTTTTCTAGGTCTGTCTGTAGAAGTTTGATCTTCAGATGACGTTGATGGTCGAAATTGTAACGTACACACTTTGACCGTGTAAAAAGTCTCCTTTGACGCAGCCTCTATTTGGGAGAAACTTTTGAAGAAAAGCAAGCCAAATTGGTCTTTATTCTTCTCTCAAAAAAAAACATTACGTAAATCAAAATTTTGCAGGAACTTTCTGTTTGTATTTTCGGGTATTCTGTTAAAGAAAAGAACAAAATAGTTCTACAAACGTCTGAAACATACATATATCAAAATAAAAACAGTCTAGATGAATAATATATAAAATTTAGAAAGAATTTAGAAAGGCAGGCGGTGATAAATAGAGAAACTGAACTAATTAAATTATACGTTTAAAATTACCTCATTAGCCGACTTCTGCACCCTATGACTCATAGCATTGCAATGTTAGATAGAAACAGTTATACAATTCGGAGGTTTGATGGTGTTTGTTACCTCATCTAATTATTCATTTCTGGAAATCTGAAAATGGCTCTTGTCCATCAGCCTGTTCCAGGCGAAACACTGTGCAGCCTCGTGATACGCCGTTGTTGCGTATTTGTGCGTGTTTGAAGTGATAGCATCAGCTACAAAAATAACTAACAATTTGGTCGCGCAATCAGGCCAGCTCCAATTCCAAATGCACTGAACTTTATAAGAAAAACTATATTTGAATTTCATTATTCCGAACCCAGCTTGTCTCAAGCTTATTGATTCATGTAGACTTCGCTTTCTTTCAGCGAACATTTCAGACCTCTTTTGCAACCCCATTTTTCATCGGAATTCCAAACATGGCGCCTCAGCAGAACTCCACATTGATTGATGATAATTTGGAAAAGATTCCGTCATTAATAAATATATGCGAACGTGAGAGTTACAGCCCCATTTTGCCCCCACAGAACAACCTGCATAATTGCAAAACCAATTACTATAATAAAAGCAAATGCCAAAAAAATACCCAAAAAGCTGATATTTATGACAATAAAAAATGGCAGAAAAATAAAAATTCCCATCGAAACGAAAGCAATCATTGCAGTCGCAGTCAACGATGTCGTTCCGTTTCATTATATGGCGTCAACAGTACAATGGTAAGTAGAATTACGGAAACCTTAACGCTACAGTTGATATTTTGTATTTAAGAAATAACGATAGACGAACGAAATAACGAATAGATTTATTGTTATTATGGAAGGAACACTTACCAAGCCGAATACGGCTATACTCCCTACCCTTATGTTCGTCCGTGTACACCACAATCCTGAAAACATTTATTTTATATAAAAACCAGAAAAAGTCTGTCCATTAAACTCTCCATCTATTTCTGTTATGTTTAATTGGGCGTACCACACCCATTCGTAGGTGATAATACAGTATTCAGACGGAGGTGTACTGATAGGATTCAGTTTGTTTTTGTGGTACCAAACAAAGTTTACATTGAGTTCAATAGTGGGCGGTCCACTCCCGTCCGTTTCAGGCGGTGTTCACTTTTGTCTTTGTTGCGTACTGCAATCAATTATACGGACGTTTTTGCAGAATTTATGCAAAAGTGGGCGGACCACGCCAACATTTTGGTATAATAATTTATTGAATTTAAATGATTGGGAATAGAATTTTTTTCAAATGGTTTGCTTCCAGGCCATGTTACGTGTTTTCAGAAAAAGGTTCCCTAAGTTTTAATATAAAAAGTAGTTCTCTAAGTCTTAGTATAGAAAGTAGGCGTGAATATAGACCAATTACACTCATTTGTAATCCCAAATAACTCTACACAGTAAAGCATACTCTCTATTTCAATTTCAATTTCGAGAGCAATTTCCTCTCAATCGAGATTTCCACAGACAGGCACACAGACGAACGGATGACTCGGGAGGTTACACTGATTAAATATACTATCCTATACCTTCCACGTTTTAACTTTAACCTTAACCTTAAAAAAGGGGTATAAAGGTTAACCTTTCACCTTCCATTGTAGGGTATAAGCATAAAAAACATGAATAAAAAAATAAAAAAGCAATAAATGTAAACTTTAACTGAGAATATTATATATATTGTATTATTGTATACCTTATTATTAATGGAAAGTGAGATATTTTATTATTGTAAAAGGTATGCTTAAAAATGATATAGTAGATAAATTTATTTATATTTTAAACTTATTTTGTCTACATATGTAATGTTAATTAAATGTTAAATTCATGTGATGAAGAAAGCCAAAAATGTACTTATGTTTTCACGTTACGTTGTTTTTTCTCTTTTGATTTGGGGACAGGAACTGGGCCATAAGGAAATTCCAATTTGGCTAGACGATGAACCGCGCTACGTTTCTGGAGTGACAAACAAAACCACTTGCAATGACGTAGTCAAAGCTTTGATTGACGATGAATTTCGCAGCGGTAATTTTGCCCACTGTAAACGCGGACCAGGTAAGTGTTTCGTAGCACCTCATTTGGTGTTAAGGGACAGCCTCTGCTGTTGTATTTCTTTGCGGATTCTTTGGTATACTATACATAGTTCCGAATGTTTACGGCACGCAAAGAAAAAGTAACTAGAACCAGGTTCTCACTGTGAATTTTTCTCTTTTCTCCTCTTCTTCTTCTCACAATGTTTCACTAATTATACGTCGCGCTTACTACTGTACGGACCTCTCTGTTGAACTTCCGGTGCAATCCAACGAAAAACGATGGCGAAATTTCCGTTTCTTGTGTGCGTGCGTTACACCCCGCAAAATTATACTATACTCTCATATACAACATATAACAAAGATGGTGCAGCATCGCGTGACTACAGCGATTATGCCATAACAGAAAGCTGGCGCGGCATTGAGCGGAGCTACGACGGCAATATGGCCATTTTGCCAGTCTGGAAGGCTTGGAGCCGTGTGCACAACGAGGTAACTTTTTAGCGCAAAATGTTATTAGGTACCCAATAAAAAAACAAGCTTTCCACTCGTTTACGGCTGTGATTTCGTAATGATTGTTGTTGTTATTTTATTGCTTTAAAGAACCCTCCCCTCGTTCGCCTGCTATCCGCATACACACCAAAAAGAAGAAAACCACTGTGCCTACATGCAAAGTGGCGCCACACGCAAAAGCATGTACCTGAAATTTAGCATAATGATTGATCCATCAGACGGTGCGAAGGGTGGCCGAAGAGGAGCGAATAAAAAACTGACAAATTCTGGTGTTAAGATATAGTATATGTGTGTATATTTCGAAAATAATCTACACGAACCATCACATAGCCGATCTAAAATCGATATTCCCAATGATATAGCGTGTTAGAAGTTTCGTTCGAGTCCTTTGGAAGGTCTTGCCAAGCCGTCTAAGAAAAAAATTATTATTCTCCGACATTAAAGCCAACTGATATTAAAGCCTGACTTTGCTTCAGAAAAATATAGTAATTCCAAATTGTATAGTAATACAAAACTTCCGGTCGTCATTTTAACCCGAAACTCTTTCATGATTTATATACCGTCCGTTGGGATCAAGAAACTACTAAACACTGTCCTTGATACGAGACAGTATATTATGCGACTTTTATTATGATATTTCATTTTCATTTTAATATTTTATGTTTGGTTGAAAATTTAGATATTTGAATGCGTTACAATATAATAATTTCAGAAAATCTCATATTCTTGGCAAAGGTTAACATTATATTTTTTGTTTAAATAGCTTCGTTTGTCCTTGAAACATCGCAGCCAAATAAATAGTCCTTTGCGAAAAATACAACCCCAGCGTAGATTCCCGGCTTTTCGAAAGTATTTCATCAAATTACTACGCTTCGCTAAAAAAACCAAGACGAAGGACGTTAAAACCGTTGAGCAGAAGGAAGTTAAAGGCTTAGTGAGTAGTCAGAATAAAATTCCCGACGAGTTTTTCGTTGTTTTACTGCCCGATAACTTGCGCAACGCTGAGCATAGAATAGAAGGAAAAACCAATAACTACACATCTGCAATAGAAGAATCTTCAAAGCAAACCAAAGCAAAATTAGTGAATGATAAGCTTTACGAAAATTATAAGCTATATCGTCTCTCCGAAACTGCCTCTACCAAAAAGCGCCGTGCAGCCTCTAGGCGCTACTCAAAGGACAAGGGGACAACCACCGACCGCAGACGTAGACCGCAGACTTTTGATTCGAACGTCATCAAAAGACGTGAAGATGTGCCAAACCGAAACTGCATCCGCAACCAGCTCGCACAGAAAACTGGAAAGGTAAACCACCTCTATGATCGCGAATACGCACTCACCAAGCAGCTAACCAATAAATGCAAACTTTACAAACTGCACAATTATCTATACATGGAACCAGAGAAGCACTTGGAATTGTCTGTGGGAGAGATCCAACGCAACATCGAGAAGCATGCGGAGGAAATCATTAGGACTGAGCATGAATTGCTGGAGGTGAAGAACGAGATCAAGCAGGATATTTCCATAATTAACAATCTGAAACGCTTGACGCTTTCGAGTAAAAATAAGTGTATAGCTTCTCTTGAAGCAATCCCTGCAAAAGAACCTTGTGTTGCAGCTCCTGCTGCAAAGGGAGGTGACGATCATATGCAGTTTGTTGATAATATTTACGAGTTTTGCGATAATAACGCTAGCATGTTGGTTTAAAATTTTAAAACGTTTTTTGATAAAAATAAAGCGTTAGTATATTTATATTATTAGTTGAATCTTATTAACTATTAATAATATGAAAATCACGTTTATATATAACAGATATGTACAATATATATATATATATGCATGTATTTCATAATATAACATGTTTTGTTGTAAGTCTAGTGTACATACATATATACATACATATGTATATGTATGCTAATGCGAATATGCGAATATGCGAAAATGAACGCATATTTTATATATAAGTATGTTTCAGCTGTTTCATTTATCAACTAAGTTTATTATTATTATTCCTTTTGATAATTACAATACGGAAAAACCTGTAAAATGATTCGAATATTGTATTGTACATGTAAAAGAGTATAAAACCCTTTACAACGTCATTGTGCCCAACACTATTTTATACCGTAACATAAATTAATGAGGCAAATAAATGCATGCATTTGTAAGACACAAAATTATTTACGATCTGTACATGAATAGAATAGGTCTGCCGAACGCTACTGTCTGAAAGTGAAAAAAATAAGGTTGGAGGTTGCCAAAGAATGAGGCCAGTGAACTGTTAGCGAAGAGAGTTCTGTCTTCCGATGAAAAAAGGCATGCTAGTCACTCATTGAAGTGGAAGGCTTATATTCGCAGTCCTATATCGAAAGAATTTTATCCAAAGTATTCTTGCCCAACGCTGAAACATGTAGGAGGCAATGTTATGCCCTAGCTTTCCATCCCTTGGTATTGCGGTGGACTCCATAAAATCGAGGGCCGTGTGGATAAATTCCAATGCATATCCACCTTTGCCAACGAAATTGCATTTGCAGATTTCTGCCGAAATTATAAAATTTGTAATAATTAGATAAATTAGAAATTAATTAATAAAATCTAACCATTAGTTGCGCATTGTTTTAGTCAAATTTCCAAAAAACAAATTCATTCATTCAAATAAAATCAATAAGACTCTAATTTGAAATTTAAGTTAACCGAGTTTCAAACTTGCCGTTCTTTTTAACAGCCAGTTAAACTTAATTAAAAATTAAGGAATTTAATTTAATTTTAATATTGAATATTTTAAATCTGATATCTTTTAATGCAGATGAAGATTCGACTCCATTCTTGTTGTGCAATAGACAAGAAAGTAAATATAAATCGGTATACAATATGTTTCATTCAAATTGAGTAAAAGGAACAGATGCCAGAGGGATGGAACCCATTTCGTGTGGCGTATTTATATATAGATTTATTTATTTATTAACTGCTATGCACAGCTAATATAATTACAGAAATATCTCTATAGAACCAATTATGGCAAACAATTTTTGGCGATTTTTGAGATACGAGCCAAAACCCCTAAACTTAATTTTTACCACAGCCAAACAACGGACACGCCCCAAAAAATGGGCAGGCATTGCCGAGAATAGCGGCCAAAAGTAACGGTGAAAAAAACGCTCATCACCTTCATCAGGTCATACTAAACCCCTAAACCTAAGTTGTTCCAAAGACTAAACACCTTCGCTACAGGTGGAGTACAGCTATGACTGGCTCTGACCTGAGTGCTGAAGCACATCGAACAGCGTCAAAAAATTATTTACAGTACAAATCTCATGGGAGTATTTTGACGCTCAGCGTCACGTCTCGGATCGATTCTATTTTCTCACTGACGCCGAGCATACTCTCTTTTTTCCGGAAATGTGTTGCCTACTCTTCGTCGAAAATACTTCTTAAATAATGAAGTGTTGTCAAATTCATACAAAAAATGTAAACAAAAAGCATATATTCTTGATATGCAAACCAAAGAAAGCCATAATTGCGAACAAAAAGTAAAACTTATTATTTTGATTTTTGTGTTTCTACTGAAATAATTATTTTCACAGTATTTTGGACGAAGAGTAGGCAACACATTTCCGAAAAAAAAGAGCGTAAGCTCGAGGTCGGTGAGAAAATAGAAGCGACCCGATCGAAGCTTCATGACTCCGAGCGTCAGAACGAGAAATTCTTCCATAAGGTTTGTACAGTAAATTATTTTTTTTATGATGACGCTTTGTATCTGCGTATCTGCGTACACTCATGACTCCGAGCGTCAGAGAGCCAAATTCTTCCATAAGATTTGTACAGTAAATTATTTTTTGACGCTGATGATGTTCGATAGTTGTCCATAGCATAGCAGGGCAGACAAAACTGTCAAAATTATTTCTAGCTTAAGACATTTTTGTATCTGATTATACAAAACATAGCATAGCATGCCTGAGACTTAAGCCGGCTGATTATGCACACTTGTGGAACTTTTCCACTTGTAAATCAAAAAGCGTCACTTGTAATTCTGAATAGTCAATTGTAAATCAGAAATCTTCATTTGTAAATCAAAAACCATCATTTGTAATTCAGAATAGTCATTTATATATCAGAAATCGTCATTTGTAAATCAGAAAGCCTCATTTATAAATCAAAAATATTCTGAATGCAGAATGAATAATCCTTTTATTAATGCAACCTCTACTCTTTTTTCGCAAAACTAAAATATCTGCAAAAATCAAACAAATGTATATTGCATAAAAGATAGGCCTAAAAAGACGTTTCGACGATATACATTTAACACCAATATGTCTTATACTTTAGGAGATATTGCTCCTCCAAGATTTGAAATTCTCGACATTCAAACGCCCACATCTCCTAAACAAAAGCCGCACCCCCAAAAATTGTTCACGTTTAGATTCTATGAGGTGAAACGAGGGTATACATTGGGTTTAGGGGTTTGGCGCAGCTAAATATGATATAATGCAAATATTAGCAATTAACTATTCGAATTCGGCAACACTTTTGGGTTTTACATGAGTGAATAAGCGCCATCTGGGTGTGCCAATGGAAAAGCTGCTTGTCTCATTTGTGCTTGTTGTGCTGTCTCCAAACAAACAAAATCCTCATTGCTTTGATCTACAACTTGGGTTGCAAGTTTTCCATTTTCTTAACCTTTCAAAAGGCCAAAGCTGGAAATATTTTCAATTTCTAAAAAATTAGAATTTAAAATAATAATTTTATAGTAGTTTGCGGCCGCAAAGTGATGCTATAATTTCGGATACATTAAAATTATCTAATTTGTTTGTAAAATTAAAGTTTGTCGAGAATTTGTTTCCATCAACTGGACGTACATATTCCCTTCCCTCATATAAAATTTTGGTAAGTTGCAAATGTTGTAGAAATGCGGCAAAAACTTTTTAATAAGTTCTGCAACTGCAATTAAGTGTCAAAACAGCAAGCTTATTAAAATAAATTACAATATGTACTGGAATGTAATTCCGGGATTTTTCTAAAATCAGTTCCGGGAATTTTCTAAAAGCAGTTAATAGATTTTCCTTTTAATACGCAGTTTGGTAGTAATTTTTCTTGTCAGCGGAATGATACCGTTGACATTAAAAATTAAAATAAAGAATATACAATTTTAAATGATTTGCAACTTGCAAAGCCTAAAAACACTACTAAAAGTGACTTCGAGAAACAGAACATTTAACTGTCTACTTACAATATTTTTATGAGATTGCCTTAAAACCTTTTATGATATGTGATGTTTCTTTCCATTTCTCATTTCCTCTCGTAATCGTGATTTCAATTCACATGACAGTCGAATTTTCTCTATCTTCCCTATCTTGCATCATTGCAAAATTAATGATAAATTTAGTGCACCATGTTTTAGATGGAGTATAATATTTTACTTAGACCAATAATTGCTAAGGCGATTTTCTTTTCTCTGAAAGGGAACTAAAGGCACTTAGTTTGTACTCTTGTTTTATGTCATTTAGTTGCTTCATATTTTGCTCTGTTTTTTCTAATTTTCAGTTGTAAGAAACCAACATGGCTCGCGGACATCAAAAGATACAATCCCAAGCAAAGGCGCAAGAAAAACAGGCCAAAATGAAGAAACAGCAAGGACACAGCGCGACCGACCAGAAGAAAGCAGCACAAAAAGCACTTGTTCATGTTTGCGCAGTTTGTAAAGTAAACACAATCGATAACAAAACTCCAATTTCAATTTAATTCGCAAAATAACTCTGCACTCTTAAATTACAGTCACAAATGCCCGATCCGAAAACGTACAAACAGCATTTTGAAAATAAACATCCCAAGAACGATATGCCACCAGAACTCAAAGATGTCTGAAGCATTTCCCAAAGCAGGTTATTATGTGAAGACGTGAATGCAGCTGCTGTTTCTGCAGCAAAACAGTTGACTTTTTCTTTGTTTTTTCATACGTATTTTTAATTAAATTATAATTTGAATATTCTTAATTAAATAAAATTAAATATTCTGAATTAAATATGAATGGATGAAATCCATTGATTTCTATACAAAGGTTCCAAAAATTACTTGAGATAGTTTATATACTCACACTAGCTATTTTTAGTACTCTAACAATATAACAATTACATTCAATTGCTTTGTTTATATCCAGGAATAATTGTAAAAATTTTATAAAAATTGTAAAAATACAATATTTTTGCTCAAATAAAAACTACAATATAGCTGAAAAGCATACACCATTAATTTCAATCGAAATTTTATTTTAAAACAGTTAAAACAAAAGCTTCCGAAAATAAAAAGTTCTTATAAACTTAAAGCTATTGCCAGCAAGGAAATCTAAATCAAGTGTTATTCTGTAATTCTGTTTGTGACGGTTTAGAATACTAGATTTTTTGCAACAAATCATCAACTCCAGCATATTTCTCTTCAGCTTCGTTAAAAGCCAGGTCCAAAAAGGTTAAATCTTTAGAGTCGGGGAAATCAGCCAAAACTATAATAGCGTTACAATTCACGGCAAGTCGAGGGATTTCCTCGTGATAACCAAACCAATAAATAACAATTCCGGGACCAAACCTAATTGAAAGGAAAATATTATCATTCAATCCATCCACTTACTCGGGAACTTTCAACTTACCGATTACAATAACTAACTAACTGATGCTGCACATACCACTTGTGTGTCTTTACATCGCCAAATATAGCTTTGCTTTCAATCCAGTTGACAACTTCACCCTTATACAAGCAAGGAAGTATCAGTTTGAGGTCAGGAGTTTTATCGAAACCCATGCGCCGCAAGTCTCGTTCGTCATAATAGTGCATTCCGGTAGCTTTCGCCAAAACCTTCAACTATTAAAGAAAAAACAAATATATTGACATAATATCCGTGCACCCTGTTACCTTGACTTCGTACTCCTCGCCAAGAACGCGACGTTTGATATCGGCCAAGGGACCATCTTGGTTGTCGCACATAAGACACATATTAACGTTGGCTGCAAGACGAGGATCGTCAATAAGATGTGGCCACTTCATTAGCCGCGTAAGCTGAGATTTTACTTGAAATTTGTACTTTTCCTGCAATACACTACGACAGAGCACTACTGGACTCATACCTTCGAGAGCAGAAATCTTCAGTAGCAGGGTATTATCGCTACACACAACGGACTGCTCGCTGAAGCTAAACGCCGAAATAAGCTTGCTAAATTAGTTGATATTACTAGATGGCAAACAAACATTTTCAAGTAAGTAGCCGCCTTTGCTTCATAACGCCAGTGCTGCGATCGCAACCGATTTCCCAATTCTGTTTGCAAAATACTTTTTACAGTCAAACGCTCAACATCAGCACATAAATGCTGCTCCAACTCAAATTCACAATCTATGGCTACACCATGGAAATGGTTAATGAAGTCGCGGATTTCGTCATATTGGCGAGTACTCAGTATCTTTTTCTTGTTCCTAGGTTTGTTGCCTTGCACGTCTATGTCTGCCATATGATTTTCCTTGTATTACAACTATGTAATTGTTAATAATAACCAAAGGCTACAATAATGGAAACTCTTTTCTAGCTTTGTATGTTATTGAAATCAGGCTTGGATGCACTAGATCACAAAAAAATGCATCAAATTTTGACACTTGCAAGTTTGTTTACAAAACGCACAGACTTTGCGCTTGGCTACACGTATTTGCTTTTGAAACACTTTCACTTAAGGCCCAATTATAATATGCTTACGATGGCATAAGCAACCCTCAGAAGTGAACGAACTGAATGTCAAATGCAGAAGACTGGCTATAATATGCTTATGTGAACTTTAAGCATTAACCACAACCAAGGCTACAAGATAGTAACTGCAAAAGTAGCTAACTTCCAGTGATAGCGGCGTGAAGCCAGCAGCACATATCAAAACGCAAATCTTTTTATATGTAAAACGTAAACAAACACAAAAGAAGAAGAAGCATACCTACGCCGCCAGAGAAAAATAGAACTCGATCGACTGCAAGCGGCGTGAAGCCTAGCGGCTAGCTGCAAGATGCGTACTACTACATTTGGATTCCAAATGTTGGCCAGAGTGAGAGAAACTTGTTGTTGTTTTTAAATAAAAGAGTTATTGTGACAAAATAAAAAAAACTGAGATGTATTTTCTTTTACCAAACCATAGATATTGCGACTAGAAATAGTTTCATTCATCTGCCCGACTTTAAATGTGACTGACTGTAGATATAGAAAAGCATATATATTCTTGATCAACATCACCTCCTGAGTTCATTTAGACATGTCCGCCCGTCTGTCTGGCTGCAGAAATATCCTTTATTGTTGCGTATGTGTTGGTAATTTTTATTAAAAATTATATATAAGCGTTAATTTTTTAGTTCCGTTAATGTGCCGAATATGGCCGTGATGCGCGTACTTTTAGTTTATATAGGCCGCAAAAATTTTACCATGGATTATATAGATAACTATACAAATTTTTAACAAAACTGTATAGTATTGTAGTATTTTTTGATATTTTAAGAATGCGTGGAGTTGGGAAATTTGCAAATTTTCCTATAAACTGTATAGAAATCTGGATAAAACCTGGATAAGTGTCAGTTGTATGGCGAAGATCTGTATAGATCATTAAAAAACACGGATAGATTTGTATTGCTGAGTTGATTAACAAAAGTACTTTTTTTCATAAGTGAAATATTTTAGAGTACCTTTTTCGTTATACCTCCTTAAACAAAAACGATTTGCAACCGTACGAATCGGAAAGACACGTACATTTCCGAAAATTTCAGAAGGGAGAATTTGCTTCTACTTTATTTTATAAGTTCACGTCTGAAATACATTTATAATTCTAGTTGATATTAAGCACTTGAGATATCACGGGACGATACAATTATGAAGAACGGGTGTACCGTATTTCTGTTGGCTCTTTGTTTGGCATTGACATCCGCCCTGCCTGTTATCAAACCCAAAGTCGAAGAAAAAGAAGTATCTAGCACTCCAGCCACACCTGATGTCGAGGTGAGTCAGTGTAGGGTTGCATGTGTAAAAATATAATTGATTCTCTTAGACTGCTCTGGAATACGAGCGCTACTTGAAGGAAGTGGTTGGAGCACTAGAGAGCGACTCCGAGTTCCGTAAGAAATTAGACAAGGCTCCAGAGGCTGATATCCGTGTAAGTATGCTGTGTAGAATATATACACGTATATCTTTTCCGTATATGGTTTTGGAATACACCATTTTTTACAGAGTGGTAAAATTGCGCAAGAACTCGAATATGTGAATCACCACGTTCGCACAAAGTTGGATGAAATAAAACGGCGTGAACTTGAGCGCCTGAGAATTTTGGCCAAAAAGGAATACGAACTCTCTAATGGAATCGATCGCAACCACATGAAAGTCTCAAATCATTTGGATCATGATAATCAACACACTTTCGAGATTGAAGATTTACAAAAATTGATCAAAAAAACGTCCGAAGATTTAGCAGAGGCAGATCGACAGCGACGCGCTGAATTTAAAGAGTACGAAATGCAAAAAGAGTTTGAGCGCGAAGCTCAATTAAATGAAATGGACAAGGAGCATCGCGAGAAATATGAACATGAATTAAAAGAGCAGCAAGAAAAACATAAAAATCACGAAAAAGTTCATCATCCGGGTAGCAAAGCACAATTGGAGGAGGTATGGGAAAAGCAGGATCATATGGAAAGAGAGGATTTCGATCCACGTACCTTCTTTATGATGCATGGTAATTAAAAGTTTCTAATCTTGGTACGCTTACGATAAAAATAATAATAATTTCCAATAAAGAGCATAAATATTCTCAGATTACATAAGTACTCTAAGTACTGCAAATTTTCTGCACCATGTCTATACATGCGCATGTACGAGTGCACTTTCAGTTGCCGTATTTAAGGAGATTTTGCCATTATTAGATAAAAATATTCCACTCCACAGGCGATGAAAGAAATATTTTGTCTTAAATTGTTGTTTCTTTTTCAAAATTATTTAAATGCCAATTATTTTCAGCAAATAAAATTATGTCATGTATTTTACTAATGAAAAAATCCTTTCAAAAATAGACATTGACGGAAACGGTTTCTGGGATGAAATTGAGGTAAAAGCATTATTCGTGAAGGAACTGGATAAAGTTTATCAGTCCGGATTACCTGAAGATGATATGCGCGAACGTGCTGAAGAAATGGAACGTATGCGTGAACATGTGTTCCAAGAAACCGACACGAATCATGATAGTCTTATCAGCTTTCAAGAATTCCTCGAACAAACTAAACGCGAAGAGTTCCGTAAGGATCCAGACTGGGCAACCGTCGACCAACAACCACAATATACACATGAAGAGTACTTAGAGTTTGAGCGCCGTAGACAGGAAGAAATTCAACGCATGATCGCTGAAGGACAAGTGAGTTTTGCAATTACAGTTATTTGTATGTATTTGCATGGTACGTTATGAACGGTTATTATTTTTTAGCTCCCGCCACACCCAAATATGCCTCAGGGTTACTATCCGAATGAACATGAACAATTGTCCGGCTACCAGCAAGCACCACAAATGCATTATCAAAATCCTCAGCAGCAATATCAACAGCAGCAGCAGCAATATCAACAACAGCAGCAGCAATATCAGCAACACTACCAGCAACCCGTGCAAGAAGTCCAATTCCATCCGAATCAAGCTTACCAAGTTCAGCAACAGCAGCCACTCGCACAACAGCAACAACCACTCGCACAACAGCAGCAACAACCACTCGTACAACAGCATCAACCGCAACAGCAACAACCACTCGCGCAACAGCATCAACCACAACAGCAACAACCACTCGCACAACTACCACCCCAACCACACCAACAGCTACCACCCCAACTACACCAACAGCTACCACCCCAACAACAACAGCTACCACCCCACCAACAACAGTTACCACCCCAACAACAACAGCAGCAACCATCCCCACATCAACAAGCCCCACAACATCAATACGTCCCAGCACAAACGAAGTCACAAGAGACGAATAACATTCCAGCTAATAATCGAATCTTAGAACAGCAAAAGCAGGCAGCTAGCCAAATTGAATCAAAACATTCTCAAAAGGAGCTAAACTCAAACTAGAACCTACATATATCATTTAAAGAGTACACGCCATTTCAAAATGATCAGAAACAAACATTTGGCAACATGTAAATTATTGTTCACACGTTTAGCTTGGCAACAAATGTAAATACGTCATTAAATATTGTCATTACATGTATTTTTGGCAGATTTACATTGGATGCATTTTTGTCCGTTTGCATATTTTTTGTAAATATTTTGTATGTATATTTAAATCTAAGAATCAAATAAAAATTCCGACCATTTGCATATCAGGGTTTTTTTATATCGCTGAGTTGATATACCTCGTTTGTTTCCATCCACACAATGTTTCCATCCAAGTACGAAAAAAGTATATCGCTCTATATCGTTCGAAATAATTTCGAAATTTCAAATAAATATCAATTGTGATGAAAATAATTGAAGCAATTCGATACCAGAAGTTGAAAAAAGATAGCTGGAAAGACTTGAAAATGTTTGGGAATTAATTTTTGAACTCGACGTCTTCCAGTTTAATTTATTAATTATACAAACCGCGAAATAGTTCGAAATCACTTTGTCCTCCAGTTGTGATCTTCATCTTTCTTTCTGTTTTAATTGCTTTATAACCCCTAAACTCACAGACTCAACAATAACCAGAAAGAGTGTTAACTTTGGCCAGGCCGATGTTTATACACCCGCAGGATGAACTTATATAGGGTCCGCCAAATAACATTTTTTTTTTGAAAATGCGAGTGTAGCTTCGGCTGTGTGGCACGTAGCGCCGTCCTGTTGAAACCAAATGTTGCCAATATCCTCCTCTTCAACATGGCCCGATAACGATCGCCATTGACTGTAACGGCCACTCCTTGCTCATTTTCGAAGAAAAATGGCCCAATTATGCCTCTGGACCAAAATCCGCACCAAACAGTGACTCGTTTTGGGTGCACCGGTTTTCCAATGTATGCGTGCGGGTTTTCTGTGCCCCAAATGCGACAATTTTGCTTGTTTACATACCCGCCAAGATCAAAATGAGCTTCATCTGAAAAGATGATTTTTTGGCAAAATCGGCATCGGATTTTCAAAGTAATGTCGCAATATTTCCCAGCGTTGTTCAAGCGTATACACAACCATATTCGTTCAGCGGAAGAATAAAACTAATTATCTGTCAAATCAGACATGAGCTAAGTGATACCATTCACGAAATAAGCACTACTTGAAAAAAAAACGTTAGATAGCGGACCTTATAGTTGACGTCTAATAATTTAACGGACTAGCGTTAACCGTTAAATCGCTGGGTCGATTTTATTCATTTTGAATCCCAAATTAGCCTGTGATGACAGAATATTCGTACCGAGTTTTATGACCATACCTTTGTTCTGTAGTGTTCTATAATTTTTTCTGTACTTTCGCTTTACAAGCTTATACAATGAGCTATAGGCATGGGTGAATTTATATGCACTATAAAAAGTAGGCGTGGTAATGTCCAATTTTTTTCATTTCCAATACCAATGAGATTCTGATGATAGAGAATATTCGTGCCAAATTTGATGAAGATATCTCTTCGTTCTCTACTAACCGTGATTTCCACAGATGGACAGATAGACAGACGGACAGGGCTAAATCGACTCAGGAGATGAAGCTTATCAATAATATATAATACGTGTGTAGGGTATAAAAACTCAGGCATTTACACTGCACCAAATCAGAGGCACACAAGTTTGCTAATTGTCATGCTAAACCAAATTATATTTGATGAAAAACTATATTAAAATAAATAAATTTTATTAATTATTAGGTCATCCAAAATAAAGCTTCTATTTAGTTTACTTTAGACCTTAAAAAGTAGTAGTATTATTTATTTATTGTAATTCAAATTATAATAAATATTTAAGTAGCACTAGCGGCTAGACTATCGGATTAGACCTTAAAAAGCTTGTTGCAATACTTTAGGTTCACGGTTCTAATCCATTCCATTCTTCAAATTACTTTTAAAAAATACTTTTATTTAAAAAAAATAATAAAGAAAAAGTTATGAAAAGCCTTTAAATATAAAAGTTATAAATGAACTTTTATCTTCTACTGAACATAATCTAAATGATGATGTTCTAAATACCTTTTTTTAAAGTAACAAATACTTCCGGAAATCTTCAGCATCTAGAATTAAGCGGTGATGCTTCCCAACATTTTTTAGTTTAAATCGGTTAATGAATTCGAAGTCTTAACTAGCCTTATGAGTTTCACGTCAAACGCAGTGTGCGAGGATCAGATTTCATCAGATCATGCGGTCAGTTAGCTTCAAGGCTAAGACAAAACTGCAAGTAGCCGTTGTCGAAGGATCAGGAGGAAAATTCTTCACTAATTTAAACGAGCGAAAATCGCACGGAGTGCGGATAAGAATGGGCTTAGGACGAATGCAATCAAAACCTAGATTTTCCTTATACATATATTGACAAGAAAGTGTAAAATACCAGACGTTGGAAGACTTCCTGTCTGATCATGTGAAATATCTCGGCAACTTTCTGGATAGCGAGCTATCCTAGACTGAGAACATAGTCGAGAAAATGAAGAAATTATTGAATGCCTCTACGTCCGCAAAAAGGCCATCGGAGGAAGATGGGGCCTACCTGCGTTTATTGTGCATTGGAAGTTCTCCAGGAAGGAGAAGTGGTCGAAGGTGGATCAAATAGCCCTGGGAGGTATTTAAATCTACATGGAGAGTTCAAAAAGCAACGAAGGGACGGAAGCTGGATTTTATTCCAACACACTGCATGTACAACGATCGTAAACTGTCAGACGATTGCAGTGTCTTCCAAGCCGAGCTCTTTGCTATTGAACGGGCAGCAAACTATGTCCTAGAAAAAAGGCTAATCTAATACGACATCAACTTTCTTGTTGGCAGTCAAGCAGCTATCAAAGTATTAGGCTCGAGGGAGGTGAAATCAGAGACGGTTATTAGAGGAAAGCTGCGATAAAAATCGAAAAGTAGATATCTCAAACTAAGAGAATCCTTATACTTGAAAGAATTCGTATATTGAAGATGTTTTATTCGATTAGCCTAGTTTTCTGCGTGATACACGCCCGTGGTAGTTATGAACTGTTTCTGCACAAACAATTATTTTCGTAGAGAATCAATATGAGTGGCTAACGTTCTTTATTTAATTCGTAGATTTTGTGTTACTTCTCTAAAATCTGCCTCTCATCGCGTTTATATAAAATCTCCGGGCAGCCGGAGATATATTGTACGTACTTCAGAATAGTCTACTTTTTTGAGGTTTCTTGTACCTGGTGCTATTTGCCGTAAGCTTTTTTACCTTGCTTATGCAGAACAAGAATTATTTCTTTTTCATCATCACTAAGTTCTTTAGTTTTTCGACCTATATTGAGGATTCTGCATGATTGTGATTTATCACTTATCGATGAGTTCTTAGAAGGAAACAGTTAGGCCTGTAGGTACGAAATGCATACTGTTCAAATACTTTATTGGCTCACTCTAGACTGCAAGGTTATTTCTTAGCATTTATAGATTGAATTCTTTATTAAAGCACTCAAAGCGCACTTTCAAAAAACAAATAGAAATATATTCATAATACATATTAGGTATACAAATAAGTTTCCGCGGTTTGTCAAAAGATGGCCCCACCAGAAGGTTATGGAGAAATTGTCAGATGTAAAACGTAATATCCCAAGTTTCGTCATCCGGCAACACCATAACCTTAAATTACTAGTGATTCCGTATCAGCATCACGTAATTTCTTTCCTGCAAAAATGTCAAGTTTTGTGCCGAATAAGCATCATTTGCGGGAACTTTTGATTTACTTCTTTAATTTGAAAAAATCTGCAGCTGAGGCGCATCGATTGCTTCTAGAAGTATATGGTGAAGCTGCTTTAAGTGAGAGAAGTTGTCAGGAATGGTTTCAAAAGTTTAAGAACGGTGAGTTTGACGTGAAGGACAAAGAACGCAGTGGAAGGCCGAAAGTGTACGAAGACATGGAATTAGAAGTATTATTGGAGGAAGATTCGTCCCAAACGCAAAAAGAACTTGCACTTACATTACAAGTGACTCAACAAGCAATTTCACATCGTTTAAAATCGTTGGGAATGATTAAAAAACAAGGAACTTGGGTTCCATATGAACGGCGCCGGTAAAAACATACTTGGAAACACTCAACTGGGAAGTTTTACCCCACCCGCCGTATTCACCAGACTTAGCCCCTTCTGATTATCACCTGTTCCGGTCGATGGCACATGGTCTGTCTGAGCAGCGCTTCACATCATATGAAAAATTGGGTAGATTTGTGGATAGCGTCAAAAGATGAAGAGTTTTTTCGACGGGGTATCCGAATGTTGCCAGAAAGATGGGGAAAATGTGGCAAATGATGGAAAATACTTTGAATAAAACATAATGTACTGTTCCTTCACAATAAATTCCTAACTTTTTATAAAAAACCGCGGAAACTTATTTGTATACCTAATAATTCGCCAGGAAATGTGTTTTGAACTTCAGAAATCGAAATGTTTAAAAATAACAATTATTTTCATCTCAAGTATTCTTATACTTTAAATTTAAAAATAGTGTTTTAATTATTTGAAGGGAAGGACTAAATTTTCATTTAATTTTTATTCTTCCGCAGCTCTAACACAACAGACTAAATGCTAATACAAAACTTTAATAAAGTTATACACTCGGTGCAATTGTGTCGAACCAATTACATAAATACAATACTTAAAAAATTAAAGTAATGAATTATTTATTGCTTTGCAAAAAAATAACAATATGTAAATATGAATATTTTATAAATTGTATTATCTGGAAGTATGAACAAAGAGTTCCCCACGGGATCCGAATCATTTTCTCCGTCTACGTACATATAACAGGTCATTAAAATACGCTTATCTACTATCGTAAGAATAAATGTATTACAGAAATAGATTGTTAGATTGTTTTGCTTTAGTACGATTGATTTCGGTTGACATTCTAGGGACTTTGCATGTAGATTATAATTTTAAAGACGACAATTGATATGCAAATTATATTAGTAACAAATCCTTAAGTACATATGTATTTGTTTACATATGCATGAATGATCACTTTTTTTGCAAATGATATTACAAAAGTACCATCATAATAATAGTACAATTATTTGAAAATGAGAAGTTTTAAGCGCATGTCCACGCAATTCAACAGTATACTCGGTATTTTGTTATTCTTCGCTGTTTGTATATACGATTGTATATGATGTTCACACAGAAGTTCACACGCCGTAGCATCGAAGATTCGTAACAGGCTACATAGTTGCGTGGGTATAAATAATATTGGCTGATTGTGTGTGATGAAATGTAGTAAATCATTCGATTATGCGTTTCTTATATAGTGTACAAATATTTAATCTAATTTATAGTTGATTTAATTTTACAAATATTGGTTCATTATTTCAATGTTAGTAGAATATCTTGAAATTAATAACATGAATTTATCTGTAACCATGACCAAACAAAAAAACAGTGTATGTTCAGTCAAATAAGCATTGCTTCAATATTTAATGGTAAACAAGTGTCAAGTGCATTCAATTATAACAATGACTTTTCCGCTTGTCATCAGTCCGCTTACTTGGGTTGGAGATAACTCTGTAACATCAGAAAGCCTGTCCCTGGCTATAGTCTCAGATATAAGGCATATAAGAACATGGAAATGTTACATTACAAATGAATTTTTTACTTGATTTAATTTTCTTTGTCTCATCCGTCATACATAACAAACCTTTATAATTTTAGAAAATTTCACATCTTTGTAAACAATTATACAGGGATTAATTAAACTCGTCAGATTGCATCATATTCGAAAATAAATTCGCATTTGGTTTTTACAATATATAAGTTCCTTTTGTAGTTGTAATCATTAAAAATACATTAGTAATTAAATTTGGAACTTTTTTCAAACAGGTAATTTCAAACGTAGACGCAACGTTCAGCAAACCGAGTTGTTTCTCTTATAAACATCGTAAAAATATTGAATTTTCCTACAAATTTTATCGTTTTAAAATGCTTGCCGGTCTCGGAAGTGCACTACGTTTTATATTTGAGGGAGGTCTAAGGCCGGTGGGCTTTGGAATACCAGTTCCTCCAGTGTTGATTTTAGTGGGCGCGATTGGTAGCTGATACTCTGTAACCACTGATGTTGGCTGTACATTGCTTAGTGGTTTCAACCCAGATCCCGAACTCTGGACACTGTTTCGCGATGATGCAGAAGACATGCTCTATACATGAAACAGTGGTTATTGTGATTATAACTTACTTAAATTTATTATTTTACATCACCAGGACTAAAATAATAAATACGCTATTTTAGGCTAACTTACATCAGTAGGTGAATGTCTATCCGTATCGATATCGATGTCCACTGGTTGCGGTACACTTTTCGATGATGCAGGGACATTAAGACTATAGTATCCTGACGAAGGTCTCACTAGACCTACACGCTTAATGCCGGATGGTGCTCGTATTCCAGATACGAGTTTGGGAACTTTAAATACTGTTTCATCACATTTCTGAAAGCAAAGTTTCTTGTTAATACTCGAAGAAGGTGTTCAATTACCACAATTTATATCAGTGCATTTGGTACATATTATTGTAGTTGTTCTTGTGTTATTTTTACAGCAGTATGAAACGTGCTAACACGTTGAGGTGTTCGCTTCGGATTTGTTTTATCATTAAATAATTTGTTTTGTATAGTTTGTGTTCATTTAACAGACTATTTAACAGTTATACCTATAAAACTATTATAACATAAATGCCTCAATATATTTCTTACCGTAAAAAACTCTTGTTTTATGGTTCAACATAATATAGTATATAATAATGGCTAATAAAGTATACTTATTATTAGCGCTATTCCTTAGTCGTTCGAATCGCACCCTGTCCAGTGAAACCCGATTACGAACAAACTAATTTCAAAAATTGCAATGGAGAACACGGAAAATTTGTCTGGAGCCTCGTTCACTTCATATTTTAAAATAACGGTGTTTAGTTTATTTAGAACAGTAAAACAGACCGTTGAAGTCCATGCTAACCAGATATCCCAACAAGATATCCCCACATATAGGGTCGTATGCATAAAAATAGTGTACTATACACTACATAGTGAACACTATAGTTTTTGATATATTGTATGAATAAAATGTATACACTTTATAGCACATTTTTAGTGGCGATGATGTTAAATTTAAATTCGTAAAGAAAAAAGAGGCTTTATAAAATGAGAAGATTTGGGACCGATGATAATTATGGGTCTTTCTTCAGATTTTCGCGGCAGAGTACAGAATTAATGACTTTGTTTTTATACCCGAAAACAATGAAATGAAACAAGAAACTTAATAAAAATTATAACATTTCTACGGTATGTTGGGAATTCAGGTTTTCAAATATGAATAGATTTGCTATATTCAAGTATATAATTATATAGATTAGTACATATTTTTACATACAATTAGGTCGGCGTGAGTGAGGATTTTGGGAATTCAACAAGCAACTGTGTGCATAACAGTTTAGGAGACGTGTTCCAAATCTAAATATTAGATACGGTTTCCCCAAACAGAGGAAAGATTGAATATTGCAAAGAGTGAATGGAGTAATAAATATAATTTCCCCAGCGGCATTGGTGCCAGGTGAGTATGTCAATAGAATATGGATAACGGCTAACATCATTCAAAATACAAGTAACATGTTCACGACACACGAATCTAGAACAACTGTTTTGTACATGGTGTTATGACTGAAAGTCCAGCAGGCTAATGGCTCCATGTTTAAGGATCCTTATCCTATAAAACGCAAATAAAAATACAATTAGGCAATTCACAGTTTCCCTCATAAGTCGTCATAAGTCATAAGTTGTCATAACTTAAAACAATTTATGACTGTCGTAAGAAAATTTGTTGTTGTTTTGTATGAAAATCTATGTTAGTACGATTACAACACTCGCAGGTATGTATTAGGAAAATTTTTAACATTTTATAAAGCGACTGTGCACAGTTCGAAGTCATAACTTAGTATCTCATAACTTATGAGGGTAAACTGTGAATTGCCTAAATAATTCATGAGAAATAGAATAAGCTCCATTCAAAGGAAAGAGTAGTAATTGAACGCGTTTTGGTCAAGTACAAAGAAGATTCCCCATTTTACAATCGAAAATGCGTTTAGCGATTAGTGCATGTTTTATAAAAATTTTCAAGAACCAGATATTGATGATTCCAGATATACATTAGATTTTGATTCTAATATTATGGTAACACACAGTAAGGAAATCAACAATTCTTTAACAGAGAAAGGATTTCTGAGTAGAAATGAGATAATGAATTATATTAATCAATTTACCTTAAATTAAACTACAAAATTATTGCAATAAAATTAAACATTTAACTAGAAAAGTTTTATTTTTAAGTTTTATCATGAGTTAAGATCTATGTCGTAATTTTCGTTGTCTTCCATTTGCGAATCTTCTATCTTTTCCTGCTTCTCAAGTAAACGTTCTGGCACTTCGAAATAGCAAGGCTTTGCAACTGCAGAAGAGTTAAGCTTTCCGTTTCGCTCGTCACCAATTTATTTAATATCTAAAAAACATTCAAGAATAAAATTCATTTTCTGCTTCTTCCTGCTGAGAACGTAATATTATATTACATTTTGCATAATTTGATAACTCAATATAATTGAAAATGATCCATTCCATTTTAAGTGTTAATTAGTTAATGATTCATTACATCCGATATAAGTGCACTTACACCCAAAATTATTCCAAAATTTACAAGACAAAAAATTATTTAATATTTAGACAGCAATAAACAACGCAAAAAAACATTTTTATACGATTTTATCCCCAAGTGTTATACATTTGTTAGGGTAATCGCTGGATTATATGAAGCATATAATAGTTCAGTTAAATATTTATCTGGCTGTGATCATTTATCTATTTGGATGGTTTCCAGTGAGTGAAAGATCGAATTTTGTTTTTAATTTCGATTTCAGGTTTCGCACGTTTTTTTAAGAATTTTTTCACTGTGTATCTTATACCCCTATCTAAATACCTGTAATTGCTACGATATCATATTCGCAGCTTTTTTGATTTTGCTTGCGGTTTGACTTTTGGGAAGCAAGACTTTTCCATATTTTCCAATGTATGTTATAAAAGCAGCATCAATAACACCCGATGTAGAAGTTACATGCAGTTCTTCCTCGCAAATTTGCCCTAAAAGTTCTCCAAACTGCCATATGACATCGTTTTGTGATTCCATAATATAACTGTAAGTATATATTAATATTAATATTTAATAATGAATCATAGATCTGAGAATGTTATTTTATACTTACAGCTTCGAGCAAGATTGTTCCGGTTAAGTATTTATGAATTTATATTAAAACTGAAATATCAAATTTTACAGGCTTACAAATTATTATGCATGCGCAAAGTGTTCACTATCGACCTTTCGCCACTTTATACTATGCACTCATAAGTAGATGTCACTATTTTGTATGCATACGACCCATTCAGTTGATCGACACTTGATGGATGTACACTTAATATAATTTATATATCCAAATATATCGAAGTGCGTGAAGTTAAATACGTCGCGAACTTTAACAGAGTTCTGTTCTCTGTTAAGATCGCGACGTCGCGAACTTTAACAGAGCACTGTTAACTGCGCTGTTATTTACTTCTTAGTAGTGTGGGGCATTATAGTTCACTACAGAGAGCGATCAATCAGCTGTCGTGAACTAGTTCGTTCATATAGTTCACTCGGTCATTTAGTTCAGTAGTTCGTTCGCTCATTTAGTTCAGTACTTTACTCGGTTAATTGGCAAAATTATATTTAATTTTGATATTAATGTCTAATACTGAATACATGATTAAATTATATATTGTTAGACTAGTATATAAGCCTGACTTCGCCAGGAAGTTATTATTTTTTATTTATTTCGTAACAAAAATTGCGAAGTCTTTTGGACTTTCTCACCTTACACTTTTGGGTTTATTTATTTTGTAGCATGAAGAGTAAAAAAATTATCGCAATTAATATCGATTGTTTGAATTTGATTCAAATATTGTTTGAGAATATTTCTTTAAAAGCAACATTTTTTGTGATAACCGTCGTCTCCACCAGCGGTACTGGCAGTTTTAATTGGGAATGGTATGTGCGACCTCCTTTTAAAAAGTTGACCGCGATTCCCGTGGAGGCCACAGGTAACGCTATATCGCCTTTCCTCGCACCACGCTCAAGAGGGTTTTGTATAGGTAGGTTTTTCCACTTTCTCCAGGTCCATCTAGGAAAGAGCATTTTGATGATCTGCTAGATGTGTATATTGCCTGTTGACCTGACCTGTTGCTTTTTGGTTCTTTATATCAAGTGCTCCTCCGGCATCATGAGGCAAGTCTTGAGGTGGAGTTTTAATACCGAAGTCTGTACAATTTTTACCATGTAAAATAAGAATTTCTTGGACATCGCGTAGGGCTAAATTTTCACAGTCTGCGTGTGTTCTACAATGATCCGGGTGTTTTCCAGGTAAGTCTTCTGCGGCCCAAAAACACAGATTAAAGCAAACAATTCTCTGGGGGCTTTAGGCATGCACATGTAATAGAAGTAGTCTTAGATGATATCACTCACCTTCCGATATACCAATGTTCATTTTCTAAGCAACTATGCACAATACCGCCAAAAATATTCACAAACAAAACAAATTCAATGAAATTAAATTATTATGAAAAATTATTACATTTTTAAATTATTAAATTTTTAAATTATTAAATTTTTAAATTATTAAATTATTAAATTTTTAAATTATTAAATTTTTAAATTATTAAATTTTTGAATTACAAAACTTTTCATAATAAAATCTGACAAATTAATCAGCACAATCTAGGAAAAAAAATACAAATTTCCTCCCAATCGGATTTTTTGCAAAAAAATGGCGAAGCCATTTGGATTTTTGAAATTTGCGATTTTTCTCATCAACATTAGATGCCTAGGAACATCTGTGAAAGATTTCAGGATTCTAAGTGATGTGGAAGTCCAAAAAAAAGTCCCGGACATATTTTGCTAACAGAAACGCATAGGGATTTTATATATATAGATAGATTTTTACTAACAGTTTTTTCCATTCATTAATTTTTTTTTAAGTGGACATAACTCGGAAACAAGACGAGAGCTCCACTAACTCATATTGTTGTTGTCGTTCCAACAATAAAGAAACAACAACAAAAATAACTACAAAATTGGAGTTATGTCATTGTGCCTGAATTGTGCCAAGATTTCAAATAAAAATTTCGTATGGAAACATCTTCTGAAATTAATTTAACCAACTGAAGCATACAAAACCAGAAAGAGTGTTAACTTCGGCCTGGCCGAAGTTCATATACCCTACACACGTTTACTTAAAAATTAGGCGTGGCAATTGTCTAATTTGTTTCCTTTGCAATCTCAAATAACCTGTGACGACAGAGAATATTCGTGCCAAATTTGATGAAAATATCTCTACTCGTTCTCCTGTAATCGAGTTTTATTTAATTAGTGGGCGGACCACGCCCATTTTTGGTAGTCTGTTTTGGTCAAAGACAGTTGATTTGTGAATAAAATTTCAACCTCAAATTCATATTACAAGCTGATAAATGGAGCTATAAGCATGGATGAGTTTATATTCACTATAAAAAGTAGGCGTGGTAATGGTCCGATGTTGGCCATTTTCAATATCAATGAGTTTCTGATGATAGATAATATTCATGCCAAATTTCATGAAAATATCTATATTCGTTCTCCTGTAATCGAGTTTTATTTAATTAGTGGGCGGACCACGCCCATTTTTGGTGATCTGTTTTGGTCAGAGACAATGGACTTCTGGACAAAATTTCAACCCCAAATTCGTTCTACAAGCTGAGAAATTGAGCTATAAGCATGGATGAATTGATATTCAGTATAAAAAGTAGGCGTGGTAATTATCCGATTTTGCCCATTTTCAATAGCGATGAGTTTCTAGTGATATACAATATTCGTGCAAAGTTTGATGAAGATATATCTATTCGTTCTCTTGTAATCGTGATTTCCACAGACAGACAGACAGACGGACATGGCTAAATCGACTCAGGAGGTCACGCTGATCAAGAATATATATACTTTTCTATACCTGTCACGCCTCCTTTAATGCGTTACAAACGGAAGCAGTAAGTGAATATACCCTATTCACTTCGTGTGTAGGGTATAAAAACTAACGAGCAGCTGAACTGAAACGAACTAACGAACTGCTGAACTAAAAGACCGAGTGAACTAAAAGAACTAAGAACTGTGAACTAGATCTCATAGTTCACGCAAGTGATTCGTTCACGAACTACCCAACTCTTCTTCTTAGCTGCGAGTGTACCAGATGAGTATGCCGAGGTGAGATCTAAGCCGTATTAAAAGTCACAGTCATAAATATTTATGAATCAAAAATCAAAACAAAACCCAAATACCATTTTTTTTACCAATTACCATATATATATTATATATATACAGGGTGTTTGGCATAAGAGTGGTCAAAAGACTAGGGCGTGTAGGATGGGTCGAGACAAGAAAAAAATCGTATGAGAGGGGGGTCAATTTCCCCCCGTTTAGGCGGGAGGGGCCATTTTATAAAAATCCGACTTAACACCGAAAAAAATAATATTTAGGCAATTCACAGTTGCCCTCATAAGTCGTCATAAGTCATAAGTTGTCATAACTTAAAACAATTTATGACTGTCGTAAGAAAATTTGTTGTTGTTTTGTATGAAAATCTATGTTAGCACGATTACAACACTCACAGGTATGTATTAGGAAAGATGTATTCAAATCAACTGTTCATGCGATTGCTGTATTTATTCGTTTTGGTTGAATACAGAAAAAATGTATTTCAAAATTTCGATGGATGAAAAAAAGAAAAGAATTTTAGGCATTTTAACAGAAATTCAAGTTTCGAAAATCCAGAGGTTTTGTTCGACTGTTCACAGTTGGAGTCATAACTTAGTATCTCATAACTTATGAGGCTAACTGTGAATTGCCTAATTAAAAAATAATGGTTAGACATAGATAACTTTTGCTTGCTCATTTTCAAAGCCAAATATCCGCTTCTTAATATTCTTTTTAAATTAGGTTCCTATGTCAAACAGTTTTTGAGAAAATTAATGCCAAAGTTAAAATTTGGAAAAAAAATTCCGAAATAATAATAATAATAATAATCGTACTCTCGAGTAGGATTAGAAATTCTAATCGGACTGGGATTTTGGTTATTTGATACGTAGATGGCGCTGATGTAAAAATTTTACTTCCCTATGGAACTATAGATGGTGCTGATGACATTTTTTCTTTTTAATTGATGGTGTGCGTTACCCAGTTTATCTTATTTGACTAATAAAGAAGATTCTGACAAACCTGTGAAGACCATGATTGCATCGCTGTGGTTACCATTTTGAATTCAAAGACTTTATTTACTCGAGCAAAAATTGTATTTAATTCTTAACAGTCAAACAGTTGATATTTCATAACACAACCTTTTTTTGTGTGATTTTGTGGGCACATCTGCATGTGACTTCCCTTGCCGTTCCATTTTAAATCAGGATTAGATTAGGAAAAAAGGAACGCAGCTTTTTTTCGCAATTGCGAAGCTATGTTTGGTCGCAATTTTTTTTCAAAATTACGGTATTAAGTATAAAAATTTTTTCGACCATAAAATTCTCTAATGAATTCTAGAGAGAATGCTTCAAACCGGAAGGATTTATGTTTTGTAGTTTCCGAGAAAAATGAAAATTACGAAGCATACTTTCCTTTCAAACACCAATTTTTTGGCTACTTGTGTTTTATTACTGGTGCAAAAATATGGAAAAAGGAAGGAGTGTACTTCATAATTTCCACTTTTCTCGGAAACTACAAAACATAAATCCTTCCGGTTTGAAGCATTCTCTCTAGAATTCATTAGAGAATTTTATGGTCGAAAAAATTTTTATACTTAATACCGTAATTTTGAAAAAAAATTGCGACCAAACATATTATTTCGGAATTTTTCATCAGCAAGCAAAAGTTATCTAGGTCTAACCATTATTTTTTAATATTATTTTTTTCGGTGTTAAGTCGGATTTTTAAAAAATGGCCCTTCCCGCCTAAACGGGGGGAAATTGACCCCCCCTCCCATACGATTTTTTTCTTGTCTCGACCCATCCTACACGCCCTAGTCTTTTGATCACTCTTATGCGAAACACCCTGTATAATATAGATATATATATATACAATATAAGGCCAATTTCAAAATTTCTTTTAAAAAAATGGTAATTTGGTTTTGTTTTGATTTTTGATTCATATATATTTATGACTGTGACGTTTAATACGGCTTAGATCTCATCTCGGCATACTCATCTGGTACACTCGCAGCTAAAAAGTCCATAACAGCGCAGTTAACAGTGCTCTGTTAAAGTTCGCGACGTATTTAACTTCACGCACTTAATATATCGATTCTAATAAGAACCAGAAAGAGTGTTAATTTCGGCCTGGCCGAAGTTCATATACCCTACACACGTTTACTTAAAAATTAGGCGTGGCAATGGTCTAATGTTTTTCCTTTTCAATCTCAAATATCCTGTGATAACAGAGAATATTTGTGCCAAATTTGATGACAAATTTGAATCAATCAAATCAAAAATCAAAAATCATTCCTAGCGTTTTTTGGAAATCATTAATCCATATAAAAATTTAACTTTTTTAATATATATTTATTATAATGACTCACCTGGTTCTCCGGTAATACACGGGCGACATTACTTGTCTTTGCCCTCAACCCATACAAGTTTGTTTTCTGCGTGGACACTCCTCCTCCCAAATTGCTAGACAAATTGTGAAACGATTTTGATTTAATGCCCATGGGGCTTTTAAGTTCTTTTGCACCTCTAGAAGCGTCAGTCATATTTGGTTGCGTGCGATTGAAATGCAACGTATTCACACTGAATTTAGATGTACCTACACCAACCAACGAGGTCATAGGGAGATTTGATTGCTTTCCAGGTCCTGATATTTCTGTGGTTTTTTCCAAATCGCCTGCCGATGTTGCTTTGCTAACCACGCTGAATTTTTGCAAACCGCTAATGTAACGGGGACGCGACAATGAGCGTGGTTCCAAACGATTATGTGCTACTATGGAAGATGGCTCTTCCGTTGATATTACTTCTCTCAGGTTTTTTCCAACATTTTTATCTTTTGGTTTTTTGTAGGTCAAATAATTGATATTTGTTGCTGTTCTTTCTTTATCAACATTCAATTGAATGTCATTTGGTTGTGGAGATGTATGATCCCGCCTTGAAAACCTTTGCATTGGTTGTACCATTTCTTTGTAAACGTCGCCTGTTTCTTCGGGATGATCTACTAACATATCATCAATACAAGGCACATTCAGTCTTTCAACATTTTCTTCTCCTGCATCCGCTGTTCGTTTTCTAACAATTTCAACTGTTTTGAAGCGGTCCCGGTCCCGTTCGCGTTTTTCAAGGAACCGACGAGTGTTCTTTTCCAAGTTTTTCGAAGCATCATTTGTAGTACCGGTAACTATTTCAGAACCTTCCACCTTTCTTTCACAGCTAGATATTTTACTCTTTTGTAAAGTAACATCGCTCTTTGTGATTGTCCCATTCGCTTCCTTGACCATATCCTTGTCGTCGTTACTCAGTAGTTTGCACGACGTTCCAGGTGATCTTGTCTGTGCAGATACAGTGGTGAAGTTGATGTCATCATACAGACGACTACGTCGACTTAATAGCCGTTCAGCACCGTTACCCGAGCCACTCATTGAGCTTAAAGTTGACGGAAAGGAACCTGTAGAAGGGGAGGTACTCGGATCATTCGGAGACTGTTTTGCGTTGAATACGGTTTTTTTTAAATCTCTTTTGTATTCACCATTGGAAGTGTTAGGAAAGCTTGCATTCATTTCTTTCTCTTGGTTTAAGTTTTTTATTGTATCTCTTAACTGCTTTAAATCGTTTCCTCTTATTACTACCGTTGAATTTTTGTCCGTGTTCACATAACTTCGCTCTAAATAATTTTGCTCGTCAGCGCAGGTCTTCAATATTTCTTGCATGTCCTTGGCCTCACGTGACAGTTCGCGTTCATGTTTTTCAGTGAGACCGTAAGTAAAACGCTTTTTAATGCTATCCAGCGATTTCTTCATTTTCAGCTGTTCAGCGTTCAGCTCAATTTTGCTGAACTCGTCCAACATGTGCTCAAATTCTTCCTCATCCTCGTTTTCAGCTAAGATGTCTGCTTCGGCCTGTGCTAAGTTCATAACATTTTGCATAGCAACATCAGCCTCACTCTGTTGCAATCTTGGAAAGCTTCTATTGAAGGTTCCATTCAAATTTGACACATTCTCAAGGAGCTCCTGCGGCATGGAATCTACAATTTTTTCATTGCTGCGTTTGTCTTTCTCATTCACTTTCAATTTCGGATCGCATTCAAAAGTCTCGCTTAGCACTCGTGTGGCACTAAGCCTTGAGGTTGGAGCTGCAATAGGTGAAATATTGATATCATTTACAATTTTTGTTGATGGTGTGTATTGTTGCTTGTTGTGACTGATACCAGAAGCTTGCGGTGTAGATTCGTAAAATTTAATTGCAGATGCATTTTTGTCAGCATCTGGTGTCTCACAGTTTGTCTCCGGCGTATGCGGCTGACAGTCAAAGGTACAGTTGATCTTATTAAGAGAAATGGTTTCGTCTAGCGGTGTGAGTTTTTTGAAGGTTTCGTTCGCAGACTTTGACTCTGCTTCTACATCTTCTGCTTTCTTACTGCTTCTGGCTACATCATACACTTCATCTGATAGCTTGTTGCTATACATACTGTTTTCTATTAGATTTAATGTCGTATCACCGATCATTTCATCACTGAGCACAAATGCCTTGTGCAGAAGCCCCTCATCATTAGTTTTAGGGACATGCGCCTCATGGACACACTTGGTTTCTCTGAAAATCTCTATCGTTTGATTGTTAGCTTCCACGCTCTCCGTCGAATTATCCATAGTACTACAGCTTGAAGCGGTTTTGCTCAGTGTTATTGAAATATCATCAATTTGCCCTATATTGCAGTCCTTTATTAGCGTACCATCACCAGACAATGTTAGTGATTCCAGTGCCTTGCGATCGCGTATCATATCGCTGAGTGTGTAGGCATTATTTGGGAAGTGCAAGGCCGTACTCAAATGTTCATTTACAAAATCATGTCCACTTCCAGATTTTAGAAAGTTAACGTTGATAAAGTCTGCTGAAGTTATGAGTGAGGTGTTCATGCGATCTATAGAAACTTCCATGGAAGAACATATGGAGGCTGGTGGGGAAGTATCCTGAAGGAACGACTTTTGCATAGTAGTTACAAGTCCACCAATTTCCAAATTGAGCATCGGAGATCCGTTGCATTGTTGAGGATTAGTCTGTGATACGTATAAAAACACAAATAAATATTTATTTATGAACAGTTGATGGAAATAATTTGGATATGTTCTATACCAATAATATCGACACTTAAAGTACAAAAAAAGTTTCAAAATAAATATTAATTTATATTTAAGTGTAAGTTATGTGACAATACACAACATTTTATTTCATCGAAAATTCTAAACTTCTTCTTCTTCTTTAATGTACTAAATGCATAGAATGTTATTAAAAGGTTCGAAGTAGTATTGTTCTTGAGCCATTTAAAGTCGTCAACAGGAAGTAATATTGAATAAATATGAAGGGTTTTTTAACCTAGATTTTCATATCTTAATGGTGTAAGTCACCAATAATACGAACAATTTGGGTATCCAACTGTCAAACTGTCACCTTGTTGGTTAATAAGTACATCAAGCACTAACTCTCGTATCCCTACAAGAAATAAAGGAGGAGTGTCAAATCGGAAACTGATGGAGATCAACTGAACATTCATGGACCCGTTATTATCTCAATAGGCGCTACATTTTCTTTCGATAATTGTATGGCCGGAATTCTCCTTTTGACAGTCATGATCTGAACTAATTAATTTTCTGTTTTTGGTTAGGTATTATATATTCCCGCTCAATAACAACACAACTCGTACTAATAAATTTACATCTAAATTTAAATTCTGTAAGATGTTAATTGTTAACCAAATGTACAATATTAAAAATACGAATAGTCACTGAAGATAGCACACCACCGAAACCAGTTTGTCTACGAACCCGATTTGACGAGGGGCGACTAAAATGCATACCTAAAAACATAAAAAATACTCACAACCCTCGATTCCGGATTTTGAAGCAATTTCCTTTTAGGCCGCGTGAACGTTCTTGAATTTAGTTTATAAACTAAATTTTGAGTTTCTTAGTAGTAGTTTTATGTACAAATTCCAAACATTCGTATATAATTGTGGGAATATTAGTTTCGGTATCCAACGATGACAAACCGTTTGTAAGATTATATGGAAGAGAAAAACCAAATTTAGTTAGACAGCATTCAGTTAAACTGCAAATCTCTAATTTTTTAATTAATGTTTACAATTATTATAGAAGAAAAAATTGACAACATATGAATACTAAAACAAAATGAGTTTTGGTTATCAATGTTTTCTAACCGTTTGAAAATAATATTAACTTAAAAATATTTCTTCTAAATTCTCGCATGCATTTGAATCAAAGTCAAAGACAAACTCAAGATAACAGCTTTATGTGTAGACGGTTGCGTTTATTACAGCAGTTTATACATACAAGCTTTTTTTTGGAGAAAATCTGTTTTCGAGATCATCCTAAGCTTTACCCGGTTGTTAGAGTCATAGATCTACAGGAAATAATACAGCCTTATGTTGCAAATTGATAGGTTTTCTTTTACATAATATGATTACACGTTCCTTATTATTTACATATGAAGCAGAGTTATATGGCTGGAAATATTTCCTACATTACTACATGACTTTCCAATCGTGGGCAAAAGTTAAAAAACTTAAAAAATAAGAAAAAACCGATTTATTTGGTAAATAAATGAACTTTACCTTGTTCTTGGTGTTGTTGCTGCTGTTGTATGGAATTGTTGCTTTTCCACTGTTGTAATATATTGGAAACGTCATCGTGGGTTTTATCCTCCAAAAAACTGTATATCAAAGATAAATATCGGAAATAAACCTTAATTCGTTTAAATCAAACTCACATGAAGGAGTCATCTTTCAGAGCCTCGTCTATATCCAGAATATCCATTATTTTGAAATACTAAAATTACAATGTTCTTAAGTAAAGATAACCAGCTGCTGTGACGGCAAAGAGCTCAAGTCGCTATCACGAACTTCCGCGAGTAGATACAACTGGTTTTTGCGATGCCCTTTTATTTAAACTTATCGTTTTGAAGTTGTTGTACAATGAATTAACAGCAAGCAAAAGAGTTTAGATTTGATAATTCATAATAAATAGTTAACTCCAGCTTTTTTCACATATATTTTTTCATGTCAAAAAAATTTCATCTCTCCATTTTGCTTTGCTGTTTTTCACAAATATCTACAGTATTCACAGCTGTAGACGCCTACTACGAAATATCCGAAATATTTATTACTCAAGTGTTTCCATTCTTGATTTTGATGTGTAAAAGGTATTCAATTTGTAAGATCTTCTTTTATTATATATAATTTAAATTATTATATTTTATCGAAACTATTTCACCTTTTAAAAATAATCCACTCTTTCTCTGTTGCTGGTCTGCGCTTAGAATATTAGCAAAGCAAAGAACAAAGAAAGGAGAAAGAAAACAAATCCCCCAGTGCGAAGTTTTGCATATGATGAGAGCCATGTTTTTTTAAAGATCCATACAGATGCTATTCAGATCATTAAAAAAACGACGAGGGAAATTTCGTTTAGCTCGAATTCGCACCCAACTTCATTGCATGTTATGTAAACAAAAATTGCCTTAGTTGGTTTATTATTTATTTTATTTGTATTTGGTCGACTTGTTGATTTATTTTTTTGTCATATTTTTTGACATTTTATAAATTCGTGAACTTTCAAAAAAAGTGGTAAATTTGCAAATTTCCCTATAATCTGTATAGAAATCTGGATAAAACCTGGGTAAGTGGCAGTCGTATGGCGAAGATCTGTATAGATCATTAAAACAAACGGCTGAGGATTCCTTCTGGACTACGTTTTTATACCCTACACACGAAGTGATGAGGGTATATTCACTGACTGCTTCCGTTTGTAACGCATTAAAGGAGGCGTGACAGGTATAGAAAAGTATATATATTCTTGATCAGCATCAGCTCCTGAGTCGATTCAGCCATGTCCGTCCGTCTGTCAGTACCCGTCTGTCTGTCTGTTCGTGGAAATCACGATTACAGGAGAACGAATAGAGATATCTTCATCAAACTTGGCATGAATATTGTCTATCATTAGAAACTCATCGGTATTGAAAATGGTTAAAATCAGACCATTACCACGCCTACATTTTATAGTGAATATAAATTCATCCATGCTTATAGCTCAATTTCTCAACTTATAGAACGAATTTGCGGTTGAAATTTTGTCCAGAAGTCCACTGTCTCTGACCAAAATAGACGACCACGAATGGGCGAGCTCCGCCCACTAATTAAATAAAACTCGATTACAGGAGAACGAACAGATTTGATGATATTTTCATCAAATTTGGCACGAATATTCTCTGTCATCACAAAAAATTAGACCATTGCCACGCCTAATTTTTAAATAAACGTGTGTAGGGTATATGAACTTCGGCCAGGCCGAAGTTAAGACTCTTTCTGGTTTTTTTGTTGTTTTTGTAGTTAGCGTTGTTTTTCACGGATACTTCAACAACAACAGTTTTAGGCGCACTCGTCTGGTTTCCGAGTTATAGAAGATTGAAAAATACAGTCCTATACCTCTGAAACTATACGAGATACCTGCATCTAATGTATGACGTTGTAAAGGTATTATTATTACTATACAAATTATCTTTCACTTGTGTCAAATAATATTGTATCGAAAAATTATTACTTTTGAAGAAAAATTAAATTTACAATTTTTTATATTTATTTATTAATTTTTTATATTTATCTTAATATTAGAAGAACAGACTCTCTTAACATTTTAATTACATATATATGTCATTAAAACTTGTGCTGGAGTTTAGGAGCAAATCCATTTTAAAACTCACAAACCTATTACTTTTTCAAAACGATCTTTTACAATTTTAGTATTTTTTTCTCCCATTTATTAATTTTTCCCTAAGCCCGTGGTTATGCTATCGAGTTTTGCTTGGCAAGTAGGACTTTTTTTTGTTGTTTTGTGTGTAAAAGAGAGAATGGGATATTTTTCTGTTCTCAACATCACTCTCTCACACCGAGCACGAAAACTCGGTCTAGCGTACACCGAGCACACCAAGCAAACCGGTGTTGTTTAGTCTCAATATTCATAAAAGTATTGAAAAATGGAGTGGAGTGAAAAAATGGAATGAAGTGATAAATCTATCAATTCTATTCCTCTGATTATCGTTCCAAAATATTACGCCTTTATATATGTTAAGCAGATTTCAATTAATATAAACATTTGGTCTTCAATCGCGTCGAAAACTACACCGCAAATAATACGTTTTCTCATTTGTGTAGTAGACGGGTTGCTGTTGAAGGTGAGAAAAAATATATATTTTTGCAGAAAACAAGCGTGGGTCAAGCACAAGCGTAACCACTCTTTTTGCACGGACTCCGATCACAAAAATGAGAGTAATTTCGAACCAAGTTTTGCTCGATAGCATAACCACGGGCTAAGAGTAAAGACGAAACCACAATGGCGCGTTAGGTCGGCCGCGCTTTGATCGGCGTTTGATAGACTTTACAAAAACTTTACGATAAAATCTTCCACGACGCTCGAGTTTCATTTTCTAAAACACAATGGCGCGTTACATAGGTCGTGCTCGAATTCTACTAAGCACTGTTGAACTCTTCAAAATACCTTGGTTATGGCTCCAACTAGTGTAGAGCGCGTTGTAAAAGTTGCAGTTATATTGCACAACTTTATAAAGCTAAATGACTATGCGTACTGCACTAAAAAAATGTGGATATTCATGACGAAATTAACACTTGAGCGAATAAAACTATCTATCTTAATTAGCATTTCTATATTTTATTATTTCTTCATTACATTTTTTTAAAATTGAAATGTCAAACGCCAGACCTAGTTGAAGTAGATCCAACTATTGCGTTTGAATGAGATTTACGTGATACGGAAAAATTTACGATATAACGCCTGAGGTCTTGTGAATTGCCTCGTAAGATTCCGTGTGTTCAATAATATCTGTCAAAGCGCGACCGACCTAACGCGTCATTGTGGTTTCGTCTTAATGTTTAACTAGGCTAACTAATTTCAAGAAAGTAGAGGCTATTGGCTGTCTAAGCAAATTCATCAGGATATTGCATGGAGTTATTGAGCTAAATTTTCATATATGTATTTCAAGAAAGATGACATAATAATGAATTCATTTATTCTTATTATTAATTTATTTATAACGTATTTGGTTCGTTGATCTATCTTGTTTTCCCAATAGCTATACAACTAATTAATCTAGTTAGTGGATTAATCAATTACTTTAGTTTGTACCTTATCACAGGTGTGAAAAATTCTTTCACAGCCTTAGAACCAGAGATAATGAGATGGGAAACTCTTTTCCCGCCAATAAATGTGTCAAAATAAAACGAAAATTTATTACACGTATAGTATCCGTGTTATTCACCATAAGACGTCATGGTTTTATGACATTTTAAATGATGTTTCGTTCATTTACAGAAGTTTTTGAAGGAATCGGGCAAGCATTTTTGTTTATTGAATTAAATTGAATTAATAAGCGCATTAAATTAATAGATATTAAAATAAATTGTGTATAAAAGTGTGTGCGTGTTACGAAAACAGTTCTGAGGCAGTATATTTATAATTGACTAGCTATCGACATCGCTATTGAACAGACGAAAATATTGATGATTGAGATCCACGATTGTGTGTAAAATAATATTAACCAAGCTGATATTCGAGTGACGACAATTATCGGAGAAAGCAGGCCAGTGCTAACAATCCATTGCTACCGTGTGAAGTTTTGTTAGGCGAAATATCATCGGTTCTAAAAAAAAGAACAAGTAAAACCACATTGACAAGGAGAAGTAAATTAAATGCAAAGGTTGCATTTGTGATGAAGATCGACGAGTGCCAAGAGTTTACTTAATTGTATAACAACATCAACAGCTCAGTGTACTGCAAGTGTGAAGTGAATTCCGTAAGTTGAAATTATTTGTTTATAATAGATATTTGTAGTGGAAACGTGAAGCAAATTCAATATTATTAAAATATTTTTAATACAATAGTTGTTTCTTATCCACTTAGCAATGATCGGAAACTATTGTGGCATCTTGTCTAAGGCATATACCAAGCGACCAAGAAGAAGAACGTCTCGAAGGAATCGCAAGATGGATTGCTACAGTCGAACGAAGTGTTCATCTAATGCGGAGTAAGGAAGAGAACAAGGTAATAGTTAAACATGTACAATTAAAAACAGGGTAACTGTCTGAAATGTGATCAGATTTCATTTATCTACTTATTTCAGAATATATGTGCAGTTAACAAGAGCTGTCCAGAGAAAGGTGAGAATTTGTATTGAGAAGTGACCTCCGCCAAAGACCACATCAATGTCCTTGACATTGACACTTGTTCCTGTCCATAACACGACAACCGTTGCAGTAAAAGTTACGGAATGCATTTAACTTTTATTTATTACAATTAAAATTTATTATATTACAATTATTCTTAAGCATAAAAGAAATAAACGAAGAAGTAAATGTTCTAATTAAAATGCAATTGTGGCGAATGTTGTGTGCGTTTATTCGAAAATAAAGGGTAAGGCAAGGGGTTACAGAAACTAAAACAATAAATAAATAAAAAACGCATATGTGTTAGTATTTGTATGTGGTTTTTTTGTAATATAAAAATACTTTGAGCTTCATTCATTAACAAATTTTTCTGAAATAGAGAAAAAAACATCAAAACAAACAAAATGTTGCTTGAATTAAAAAATTTAGTTGAGGTGAAAAATTTAATGACGTCACGAAACAGCGTTTCTATTCACATTACCAAATTTAATTATAAATGTACGAAGTTGCGTAAAAGGGGATGTAGGAAAAACTGCACTTAAATAAAATGAAAAATTTGTTGATAAAATGAAAAGGAAAGCTTAATTACAACAATGGTTAATAAATTAGTCATATATGAACGTACTAGTGTATCTTTCAACTAAAAAAAACAACTTCTTGGTTAAACCGTAGCAAACTAGCAGCAGTACTTAAGTACCAAAGTGAACAAAAAAGTTTGAAGTTTGCAAACCAGAAAATCGAATGTAATAATGAGGTGAATTAAATATGTAGATATACCAACACCAACTTTCATTTGCCTATATATTTACATAAATTTAACAACCTATTTGCTTTTCGTGTTTTTTAGGTTATATATTTCTAAATTTTTTGACAAGCATTTTTGGTAACTATTGAGATTGAAAGTGCAAATTAAGTAAAACAAATATGTTTACAAATAAGTAAAACAATACAATATACAATATGTGTATAACTTATTTCAATTTTCCAGTATTCCAGAACTTAAGAAAATTCTTTTCTCAGTAATCCAAACTAATTTGTTGTAGTTGAGAGTTTATTAAACATAAAAGACATGTTTTAAATTTCGATTAAAAGTAAAGTATATTAAAACGTTTCTGTTTAACAAAATATTTGGCTTTTCGCACTTAATTTTATTTTTTACAAGCGTGAAATTGTTCAGATAATATTTAAATTAAAATATATCGTATTTTACATTCAATGTACATATAACATTCTACATTACAAATTGAAGTTATCACTCGATTATTAAGTGCGAGTGATTGTTAAGTAGTGTATTTGTAAATATCTAACTTTCATAAGCTCATTCATTGATTTGAGTATATAAGTAAATTGGTATCTCAAAACAAAAGGGTCTGACAAATGTCAAACGTGCTGTATAAATTAAAAACTGAACACTTTGTTTGGGTCTAATGATGGTGGGTTGCTAAGCTAAATTTATTTGTTTGGGTCTAATGGTGGTGAGTTGCTAAGCAAAAACGTCATCAATTATCAAGTTTTCACAAATACTACCATACAATTACACAACCACGAATACACGATTTGACAACCAGAGTTGCATTTTTTAGAAGTTTCCTATCTCATTATCTCTGCTTAGAACAGATAGTCACACGACAACGAAATCAGTGACACTGTTTTCTACTCTTCGCCGACATTCTCATTTTGTAATATTTTTGCTTAACTTAATATATCCAGAGAACTTAATTAATTGTTCCAAGCTAACGCCAGAAATTAATTTTAAGTAAATAACAGTACAAGAATTTACAAGTTCAAAAATATTTCCAAAAGTTTTATTAAAGAGCGTAAACTTTCACATTATCTATTTGTAGAGCTTCATCTCCGGTCCAGGATAGTTTCCAAGTCTCCCTATTCTTCCAAAAGTCCAGGGCCGCCTTAGGAGAAGTATTTAACCAAGGTTTAAGTACTTTGCCAGATCCAGTGCTGACGTTATCAGTGAACTCTGTATGGCCTCCAGCAGATACTCCAAGAATAAGGAAACACTTGGAAAAAAATATGAAAATATTTTATAAACGAATTTGTGAAAAATATTTTCAATACAAATTATATACATACATATGTTATACATACACATACGATACATAAAAATCCGATTTAAAAAAAAAAATAATAGTTAATAAAATATATTCCGTATAACTCAGAACTGTAATAAATCGGTTGACGACAAAATCCCGAATGACATCCTGAAATACTTACATTGCAGAGCGTTCTGCACAAAGACTACAAGACTGGAAACTCCTCTCATTTCGTGAGAGAGCTCAAAAAAATGTCCGTCCGCGTGTTCACATATAGTGTATGTGAATTTCATGGTGAAATTGTCGACTTGTTACAAGCTAAAACAGGCCAACACAAAGCATGATATCTGAAAAGGTAAACCGTTTTGCTTTGTTACCACACCGCCACAAAATGATGGGGTGAGTTAGTGGCAGGGATACCAATGACACAACTTTATTACTAATTATTTTTTTTGGTGTTTAAGTAAACATTAATAGAAAAACTACCTTGCATTTATGAGTTCTCGAGGTTTTGACGATTTCTACTTATTTTTATTTGTAATTCTTAATTTTTCTTTTATTTAAATTAAAATGTGTTAACACAAATACATTTACACTTTATTTATTTAAACTAAAATTAATTAAACATAAACAAATTCTCAATTCATGCATTTAAAATTAAATTCATTTAAATTAAAGACGAAAATAACTAAAATCACAATTATCTAAATATTCAACTAAATCACACATTAATATTCAACAAAACAGGTTGAATACGTTGGCATCTCTTTCGGCTAAAAATACGTGTGGTAGGTTAAAAACAGCTGATTAATTTTGGGAAATGAGCAATTTTTATGAATTTTAACTTCGTTTTACTTGCAAAATATTCAATATTGTGCAACTATAAGACTTAAAAAAGGTTCCCTGATCATTTCTAGAAGCATGCGTAGGTTTTAAAATGTCGCCCTGGTCTTTTTTACGAATTTAAGAAATCATATTTCTGGCTTATTTCTATGAAGAAGAACAAGAGTTGCATTCCTCTCTCAAAATATTTTTCTGAATTTTGTAAACAAACTCCCGAGTTGTCAAAATTCACTCCCGAGTTGTCAAAATTACATGCGTTTTGTTTTTGTAATCTACGACACCCAAGCCTGATTTCACCAACACATTCAAAGCGAAAAAAGAGTTTCCAGTCTTGTAGTCTTTGGTTCTGCAATGCAATCCATGCGCTGCAAATAGTATTTTTGCGTCTAATGTTGCCGAATGGGTTACCTTCAGCCCCAGCAAAAACTAAAACCCTCAGTGGATAATACTCCAGGCCTTATTGTAATATTTAGTTATTAGTATATTACAAGGCTTAGATCCTCCTGAGATGTCTTAATGCTTCAATATGTCCAATATTAACTTGTCCATTATTATCAGAAACCAAATACTAAACCTACTCTGTATATGCATTTACATATATTTCGGGATATCGTCGCGCGGGAGTTTTATGGTTTCGGAATTGTTTCGTTCGGAATTTTCAAACAAAGGGTCGGGATTTTGTCTGTCTCCGTAATAAATAATAACCACTTTTCCATAACGCACTTCTTCATGAAAGCTGTCTGGATTTTCTGTGATTTCTCCAAAGGGTTCACCATCCATAGCAACTGATATGCAGCTTCTCGCCCAAGTAAAAGAATAATAAATTGGAAGTCGTCTCCAAAGTGACGATCGCTCTTTATGTTTCATGTAATATTTTCACGATTTGATCCCTCCGAAAAGTAGATGCCGCCATAAAGCAAACTCTTACCAATTTCAAGATTTTGTTTATTATCTAAGAGCTCAGTATTGGCTCGAGCAAATGCTATGCGAATTTGTGGAGCTTGTTCGGAATCAATTAGTGTTGAGAAGGGTTGAAGCAAAATGTCTGCATATGACAAAATTTACTAATTTTAAAAATTGTGGTATTTTATACTTGTATATACAGGGTGATTCGCATAAGAGGGGCAAGAGACTAGGAAGTGTAGGTTATGTTAAGACAAGGAAAAAGTTCTACGGGAGGGGAGTCAATTTTTCCCCGTTTAGATAAGACCTCGATTCAACCTACACGTTCTACTATTGAGGGTTTTTTCAATAAGAGGTGTAATTTTGAATAGCCCGCTATTTCGGTGGGTGTCACTTTTGGAGCTGTTATTTTTGACATTTGACAAGTAGAAACTACGCCATTACTAAAAATGTAACGATACATGCTGCAACAATGCATTGAAATTATTAAAATTCACTACAAAAATGGTAAAAATTTTGCATTTTGGCATTTTTGGGTCGTCGTGAAGCACCTTGTCGGACCCCAATACAGAAATTGGTGGAAAAATTTGAGCTGTTGGGACAAGTTAGTGATGTGAAGAATAAAACCCGTGCACGTCGCTCAAGAACAACTGAGAATATTGCTGCTGTAGCCAGAAGTGTTGAGGATAACCCAGGCTTGTCCATTCCTCGTCGTTCATTGGAAATGGGCATTCCACAAACGTCATTACACCGCATTTTGCATAAAGACTTGGGTATTAAGGCTTATAAAGTTCAGTTAACACAAGAACTCAAGCCGACCGATCATCAACAACGTCGTGTCTTTGCTGGTTGGGTCACAATTTGAAGAGGTGATCACAATTGGCCACCGAGATCTTGTGATTCAACACCTTGCGACTTCTTCCTTTGGCGCCACGTGAAAGATAAGGTCTACGGCAATAGCCCAGCGTCGATTCAAGACCTCAAAGATGGAATTCGTGAGGCTATCGAGGACATAGGGCAGCCACTTTGCGATTTGATTATGGAAAATTTCATGAAAATGAAATTGAAAATGAAAATGGATATGGTCCTGTAAGCGTGGTCGTGGTGGCCATTTGGCTGATGTTGTTTTTCATTATTAACGGCATACCTTCCTCTTTATTACGAAATAAACATGCGATAATTTACCTCAAAAAATGGCATTTTTCTTTGAATAATAAAATTACACCTCTTATTGGAAAACCCTTTAGATTAAAATTTACGCTGTAATCTATACAATATGTTCAGAATAAATTGAAAACAAAGGTAGAAGTAGATATGACTTAATTTCTTTTATTTCTGATTTCAATTACCATTTTCCTTATCTGAAATTATTTACACTTATGTTCACAGATGTTCCGCATTTTTAGTTATATTATTATATTGCGTATACTCGAACAAAATCTATTTCCATTTCGGGTTTTGTCCATGTTGTCTTCCAGTGGCTGCGATCTCTCCAGAAATCAAAGGCTGCTTTGGGCGACGTGTTCACCCAAGGTTTTCTTCTGTTGTTTGATATGCTGCCATCAGGAAAATCTCCATGACCGCCTGCAGCTACTCCCAGTGTTATATAAAACTGCAATATAATTAAATATGATAGAAGTGATTTATTCTAATCAAATAAAGAATCAATTCACTTCCTGATCGAACTGCTGTAAATATATGGAATCATTTTTCAAAAGCCTGCCGTCAACGACGCCGTACTCTTGGGCATCCACTTGAAAACGTAGTTTATTATTGGTCCAAATGAGTGTGTATAAGTGGAACTCATTCGCAAAGTGCGAATTACGACGAACGTTTACAAAGAAATCCTCTCGCGAGGACGACTCCGAATAAAGAACTGCGCCGGCGTAAAGCGTTCTACCATCAAAACGCACGCCGTTTTTATCTTGCATGTTGTCATTACCTCGCGCGAATGCAATGCGTATCTGAGCTAACTCATGTACCACAGGGCCAAAAACATTTTTTGTCGGTTCCAAGAGTATCACTGTAAAATCGCTAAACTTGCAGTTACAATAGTAAACACACATTTACCAGCCTTATTTCGGCAATTGTAATTACTTACATGGAAAGAGCCAGTCGCCATGCGGCACCCTAGCGCGTATATCCACTCGTCCAAACTTGAATCCAAATAAATTTCTGGTATTAATTCGAGCAGATTTTATTGGTGGCAAAATGTCGTAGGCGAGACCTTCGGGTTGGCGTCTGCACTCCTGTGGAAGATTTTGTCTGCTTGTGCAACTGTGGGATGCTTAGTTTACGGAGCTTTCAATTCGACATAAATATGTAGCGTTACATACCGTGAGCCCAGGTTTAAAGTGCCCTGTTTTACATCCGTTCCTGGCCTGTCGTCATTCCACAAAGTTGGCCCGATAGTCAACATACCGTTAGAAACTATGATGCTCTCGTTATCACTATCGTAGAGAACAAACTCCGCATCACCAATATCTAGCGCTACACGGACCTCGTATTGCCAATGATTGGAGTCTAGTCCATTTTCGAAGTTGTCCTCGAACAGAAGTTCACCTTCACACACTCGCCTGTTGCGCACTTGTGTTATGGAAACTTCACAATCACTTCCGCCCTCCTTTCTTATATCAATGCTATAATCTCCATCCGCGTTTGTTTCTAGTGCGCTACTTTCAGTACTAGTTTTATCAGATATGCTAACTTTGTTGCCACTGTCAATATTATTGCTAACCTGCAACCTATCGACAGAAATGGGGTCTTCAATACTGCGGTATATCAATTGATTGTGTTGCACATTCGTCCATATGTAGATGATGTCGTCTTTCTGGAGACTTTTTTGCGTGTTTTCGTAAACCCATCGGTTGTTTTTCGGTGTAGATATTTGCATCGAAAATTCTCCAGGTTCGAATCCTTTAAAACTACGGTTCCGATTTATATTGAATGCGACATACTTCACGCCAGATTCATCTGTTGTGAAATTCTTTGTTAAGTTATGTACATATACATAAATATAAAAGAAATATATTCATTTGTGTGTGACATTTAGGGTGATTCCCATAAGAACGGACAGAAGACTAGGGAGTGTAGGTTGAGTCTTGACAAGAAACGGCCGTATGGAAAGGGGTGGGTCAATTTCGCACCATTTAGGCGGTTTTTCGATTAGGCATTTTCTAAAAAGCTGAATTAAAACGGGGAAAAAATATAAAAAAATAACGGTGATAATTTCGAAATACTGGTTTTGAAAGCCAATTATTTTCTTTATTCTTTTCTGCTATATTGCTTTAAGGTATGCTCCTAAACCTTTAATGCCCCCTCCCCCTTCTATTCGATTTTTTCTTGTATCGACTCAACCTAGTCTTTTGCCCCTTCACTAATGTGTGTAATACTATATACATAACAACAAAGAAATACATACATACGAGTATATCTATGGCCACAATCATTAACAGTTATTGGCATTAACAATGCAGATGAAGTAATTAATGCAAATAATTTGTGACATAAGAAATTGCAATAAAAATTGAGAGATTGTCATACACGAAAAACCAATGACATAGTTTTGAGTGATAACTATAAAGAGACACAGCTGGGGAAATCTTTATCTTTGACGAATCGCATTCTATTTGATGGAACATTGTTCAAATAAGCAATAAAAAAAAAGCCAGGCGGATTTGGTTGCACCTTGTAAGGAATGTTTGACTTCTAAAGAAGTAAGAAGAAGTGCCCGAATAATCTATATAGATTTTTCAAATTTCCAACACAATGGTGAAAACCGCAGCGACATCACTGCAGCCATTTAAGAGTTAACTATCTCTAAAGTGACATGCGACTAATAAAATTCATAATTCATTCACACTTTTCTACATTAACAGGTTGCCTGATTCTTCCTTCTTTAAATTCCTTTATAAGCCTTAATACGTAGAAACTGAAGAATGAGAACACAGACATTTACACAATGTTTATGCAATGCCGCCGCCGACAAACAACCGGCAGAGACATTGATAACACACTGCTGGGTGAGCAATTAATGCAAAATGCCCTTACTATACCATACACCGAATCAGCGGTAGATGAATCCACTGGCTATCGATGGCACAAGTACTCTCAAAATCATTGCAATCATTGCATGTGTATTTCATGAAATAAAATTGCGAATTATTACAAATTGCGTAACCATCTAAATTATTTAAAATGAAATTTTATTGCAATTGCAACTTTACTGCATCTGCATGGTTAATGACAATAACCATGTTATTGCATTTTGCATTAACGAAATTATTTGCATTAGCTCGTTACTTCATTTTGCAACAACATGCTTTTCTAAAATAAAAAATCATTGCGATTTCCCCGGGCCTACTTTGATATATTTGATATTGGACGCAATATTAAGTTTTAATGTATGGTAAATATAAAATATTATTTCAGAGGATATGTACATATGTGCCATAAAAGTATATGCATATTTATTAAGATAAAAGATCAAAAGGTTTAACCAGGCTATAACTGGGAATAGTGCGTAACTGTTACTCATGCATACTTGTAAATCTTCTGCTTCCGCAACAGTCTTTGATCTCAATGAATTTCTATAAATTGTGACTCGTAGTCTAATCCTGGAAATTATTTTCTCATTGCTAAGGTTGCTAACATTTGACAATTTCTCTACGACCAAGGGATCAGTCACTATGTGTTAAATGAATATCCACTTTACGTATTTATGTATAAACACTTTCAATTGACTTCACATTACATCAACCGATGACTACAGGGCTAGAAAAGTTACCACTGCATTTTTCAAAATATTCTTTGCATTTAAATTTTATCTGTCTTTCGTATTTAAATTTTATATTTTTTAATTGGTTGTAGAATGGAAAGGTACCTGGAATGGAAACACGAAATCCTTGGGGCAAAATATCCAATTTAACATTTGGAATTTTATAATTATCTGCCGAAGTAAGCCCCAGTAACACAGTAAAAATATAAATCCCAAGCGCATTGTTCACTGATAACATCTAATGAAAATATTTTTAAATTCTAAAACACAAGCAACAATCCGCTGTTTTCTATCAACAGTTTCGTAGGAGAATCAAAATGAGACTGATTTGCTTACGCAGATCGATATAGAGTGCAAATCGCTAAGAGTATCTCCAAACTTGTTCTGAGTAATACTTTATAAATTATGAGAATTAGTGCTGTACACAGGAGTACACAGAAGGTTTTCTGGCATGACATGACGCGCTGATTAGAGCCTGCCTTTTAATTCTAGAGAGACTCCTTAGTTAACCTAGTCGATGACTTTTCTGATTCATGGTTTCTGGTACATTCGTAGCCCAAGAATATTTGTACAGTACGAGCTATTGTCCGGTTTCCTCAGCTCACCGTACATTTATTATTTCGAATTGTTTATATTTTTAAACTTTTATTTTTAAAGTCTGGAATGAGTATTAAAACTCGCTGAAGTCATGTGTTTAAAAGAGATGATTCAACCAATGAATCGTTGCATTATTCCTGAAAGAAGAAGTTTAAGAAGAAGAAGAAGAATTTACTGTATGTACATACTATATATGTATGCTGGTATATTTTATTATACAGGGTGTTTCGCATAAGAGTGATCAAAAGACTATGACATGTAGGATGGGTCGAGACAAGAAAAAAATAGTATGGGAGGGGGGTCAATTTCCCCCCGTTTAGACGGGAGGGGCCACTTTATAAAAATTCGACTTAACATCGAAAAAAAAAATATTAAAAAATAATGGTTAGACCTAGATAACTTTTGCTTGTTGATTTCAAAGCCAAATATCCGCATCTTAATATCCTTTTTAAATTAGGTTCCTATGTCAAACAGTTTTTGAGAAAATTAATGTCAAAGTTAAAATTTTGAAAAAAAATTCCGAAAAAAAATTTTTGGTCGCAATTTTTTTTTAAATTACGGTATTAAGTATAAATTTTTTTCCGACCATACAATTCTCTAATCAATTCTAGAGAGAATGCTTCAAACCGGAAGGATCTATGTTTTGTAGTTTCTGAGAAAAGGGGAAATTACGAACTAAACTCCTTCCGCAGAGCGATCTTCTTTCATATTTTTGCACCAATAATAAACACAAGTAGCCAAAAAAGTGGTATTTAAAAGGAAAGTATGCTTCGTAATTTTCACTTTTCTCGAAAACTAAAAAACATAGATCCTTCCGGTTTGAAACTTTCTCTCTAGAATTGATTAGAGAATTTTATGGTCGAAGAAAAATTTATACTTCATACCGTCTTTTAACGAAAAAATTGCGACCAAAAATTTTTTTTCGGAATTTTTTTTCAAAATTTTAACTTTGGCATTAATTTTCTCAAAAACTGTTTGACATAGGAACCTAATTTAAAAAGGATATTAAGATGCGGATATTTGGCTTTGAAATCAACAAGCAAAAGTTATCTAGGTCTAACCATTATTTTTTAATATTTTTTTTTCGATGTTAAGTCGAATTTTTATAAAGTGGCCCCTCCCGCCTAAACGGGGGGAAATTGACCCCCCCTCCCATACGATTTTTTTCTTGTCTCGACCCAACCTACACGCCCTGATCTTCTGTCCCCTCTTATGCGAAACACCCTGTATATATATACATATATATATATATATGTATTTATATATGTATCTTCAAAGACAGCACATATGTTGATATGATCCAATAATGGGAAATTATAGGAAAATAGCTCAAATGAAATCAGAGTTACCATTAATATTTACTGCTCGAAAAAAGTTTATTGTAACCTTTCCGTTCGTGGTTTCCCCCCTCCCCACCTCGCCCTGCCACCCCCTCCACGCCTGCATTCTTTTATTTACCGGGTGATTGGCGATTTTGTTGAATCAATAAAAAACCCGTACCTTGGTAAGAAAACGATACGGAAAGAAATCTTTATATCGCCACTCGTTCGCTCAGTTTTATATCTGTTCAAATATAAAAAACAACTCGGCCGCAAATACATACATATTTTCAAATTATTTATTTGTTGAACAATTTTTATTCTTGAATTTTATAAAGACTTTTAAGGATGGCATGTTTTTCGGCAAACAAACAACGCGTTGCATTCGAGGACCAATATCCATCCAAGGATCGAGCACAGACATCAAGGGGTGACCGCATTGCATCAGGCACGAAGTCCGCCCCGAAGAAGCAATGCGAGGAGATTAAAGGATATGGACTATTAGAACTGAACAAACCGAAACGCGGTATCAATCAGAATAAAACTATCCCAACAATTGCACCATCAAATCAAGCCCTGTTGCCACAGAAGGAGTTCAAACGCCTAAAGTCGGCTGCTAGAGTGGCGACTGTGGACGAGCGTTTGGATGCTCTGGTGAAGGTGGAGCAGGAGAACAAACGCTTAGAAGAAGAGGCCGAAAGGGCAAGGGAACGCTTCAAGAAAATGGACGATGAAAGGAAGCACGCTGCGGAGGCAACAGCTGAGAAGGACGATTTGTTTGGGGCGGGTGAAAAATTGAAGGTGCTGGAGCGCTCGTTTCTAGCTAAAACCGAACAAGAAGAGGAGGTGAAGCAGGTGAATACCATTATATTGAATGCGAAGTGTCATGCTATCAGGGATGCGCAGGTTCAAGAGAAGACCGAGATAGATCGTCAGCAGCGAGACGATGATATACGTTTAGAGAAGCTAGTGATCCAAAACGCTGTCAAAGCGCTAAATGAGGAAGACGAGAAGATCGAAAGGCAGGCCGAAAACAAACTTAAGTACGCCCAAGAAATTAGAAAGCAGTTGGATGATCATGAGAACTTACGATTTATGGAGGCGAAACGCGTTGAGCAGGAGGCAAAAGTTCTAAAAAAGGCCACTGATGCCATTAAGCGCGACGACGAGAGACAAGCTATAATGAAGAGAGAACGTCGGAATCAGTTAAGAGATGAGTTGTTGAGAATTGCAGAGATGTCCAATCTATTTAAAAAAATGCTCTGTGAGCAGGAGCGAGAATTGGATTTGCGCGCGGCTGCATATTTGCAGGAAAAGGATGACCGCGATAGAGCTCTGCTAGCCGAAAAAAAGTTGGAACAAGAACAGCTTGAACGCAAGCAGCACCGCATCTACACACTGGCACAGAAAATATTAGAATCTAAGTCAAAACGCGAGGAAACAGCCTATCTCAGAGAGCAGGAAAAAATTGAGCGAGAGTACAGACGCAAGGAGAAGGAGGCAGTACTACGTAAACAGCAAATTGAGAAGGAAATACTGGAAGCTAGAGTGAGGCAGAAGGAGGAAAACCGGCATAGGCAGGCGCTGCAAATCGCACGAGCCGAGCAAGACTTTAATGTTCTTCTAGACAAAGTAAAGAAAGACGAATCCAAACAGAAAAAACTAGACGATGAAATCTCCAGGAGGCAGAAATGTTACCGTTCCGATATTATTCGTCAAATGTCGGACAAGGAACTCGAACGGAGAAGGATGCTGGAGTTAGAGAACAATCGAGCCTTGATGTGGGAGGAAAGTGATCGCCAACGTAACGAAAATATAATGGCTGTTATTAAGGCCAAGATAGCTGCCATGCGCGAAGCATGCCTACCGGAAAAGTACATCAAGGACGTAGAGAAGCAATTGCATAAAATTGCACTGACCAGGAACATGACCAACCAGCAGCAGTAATTCAGCTCGGGACTCATTCTTCTAATCAGTTTACAAATTAATAGACAAAAGTTCTCTCGCTACTGGAAATATTTTAACATCATTACCGGCACTTGGTGAAAAAGCACATAATTTCAGAACTGTGCTCAAAAGCACTTCCTTTAAAAACTGTACATTAGTATTAGTTTTTGTATTTTATGGAGACATAAATATAGATCGAAATTAGAAGATTCAAACATCCTAATCTCTTAATGTTCTCTAAACCTGCGTCTCGTTTTTCGAGATACTGTGGCAAAGATTAGTTTCATCATAATTTTGTCCGGACGCGTGTATGTATTTACACACATGTACGTATATGATTTTGAAAATTTTGGTTTGGACAAATTGGCGGTAATATCATCAAACTATCGCATTATTTCATATGATTATCAGGATTACTATGATTATAAGAATTACTTTGAAATTATTGGCACACTTACATAGACTATTGACATAATAGTTTTAAACTGGTCCACATTAATTGTTTGGTACCTTTGTAATGTTCTTAACCTTTACGTTTAAAAGTTTGCAGACTATTCTAAAAATAATCTTTAATAAATCCTGGTTTGCATTTTTGCAGTACAAAACCAGCAAAAGTGCTATCTCAGGCTGGCTGACGCCTAAGATCCCTACACCCTCCTTATTTGTATGGCATATAGAAGAGTTGCTAATTTGCAATAAAGTGCTCTACATAAAAAACGGTGGATGCCAAATTTCATTCTGATATCGGTACGATTCCACTCAATTGTGATTTTAACGTAAGAGATTTAAAAGTAAGATATTGGACAAATTTGCAAAGAAAAAATTAATGTCTTACATGGCTAAAATTATTCACACACAACTTACTGATATATACTCAATTCAAAAATTTAACACTCAAAATTTCTCATTCTTTAGAAAACGCAATTTGTGATATCTTCATAGGATGAAGAAAGACTAAAACCGTTTTTGGCATCAGTTCACCGCAAGAAAATAAATGAAGATTTTGGTAGTTGCTAGATATGTGCATTACGTAGAGTTGTGATACATAAACACGAAACTAAAAGATTTTGAGTTGTGCTAATTTTTTGGATTGAGTGAGTATTTTGGTTTATTTAAAAAACTCTCATTTAAAATGTCCCCTTTTTTACCCAGGTACGTATGTAGGCGTCCCCCGAATAGCACGATTAATTGGTGCAGTGTTATTCGAGGCTTAAACTTGCCATGCCACAGAAAAAACAACTTACTATTGCATTCTTAGCACATACTAAAGTCAGTTTTCCTTGCAAACCGACGATATGTATATGTACATATTTATTGTGTACACTTATAATAGCAATTTTTAATCGTGCTATTTGAGACTTGCAATTCAGTACCGTCCTATTCGAGGGTCACGTGTATTAATATTGCGATGCTTTTCTTCAGATTGATTCTTTCAAATAATATGTTAACATAACCTAATCATTAAAAAAACAATACAGTGCAGTAGTTGTGCAAAATAACAAGCCTTGAAAATGATCTTAGTTATTAATTAAATTCAAAATTACGATGAAACAAGTTATTCGAACAATAATTAAATTAGTTAAAGCTTAAATATTCGTACGCATATACAATTAAAAATATCTAACATTGATTCGTTAAAAAAATAGCATTTTTAAATTTCAGTGCTTATTTTGTTGTCTGAAATTATTTTAACTTGCTTTTATTTACATAGATTTTTTGTTTTAGCAGTTTTGTTAAAAATACATGTAGTTAAACTATAAAAACTTTAGAATTGGATATTCACGTGTATCGAATGTATTAAAGGAAATTACGACTAACTTAGAATGATTTGCCGTTGTTTTTCTTGGAACCATTATTCCTGGAATTTTGACTAGATTTCTTTCTCCTTTTTTCAGACCAATCAGCATCATCTTCGTCGTCGCTGCCAGCGTTCGTCTGGAAGTAACTTGAACTCGAAGTTCCGTCCTTGGTGCTGGCCAAGCGACGACTTGCTATGCGCGAAGAGATTCTACCCATACCCATGCATTTTTCCAAGTGTGGAGCAAAACGTGCTGCAGATACGGGCCTATCACAGTTGGGGCAAGTGCAGTCCATTGGTTTTTTTGCAGTAGAAATGCCAAATATGTCAAAATTTGGCATATCCACGATTCTAAATAAAGACTCTTGATCCTCTTCAGCGACGCCCTCGATTGCATGCAGATTCCCAGTCTTTTTGAGATGGTGTATTTCTAGAAACACTCCTAATACAGCGTCATCCAACAGCGACTGGTAAATATAACCTGCAGCCTCTTCCAATCCTTTGGGATCGTTTATGATTTCCTTGTAAGACTTCATGATAGCCGCAATAGCAGTGTTAGGTTTTTCATTCGATTTCACAGTTTTGTGGCCGCCTGGTGACGACGTCCGCGTTGCCGACGAACCAGACGCCATAAGATATGGAAGATGATGTTATTTCTGGCTAAAAGTTTAAATTTGCCTCGCTTGTAGTTTTTTCTAAGCTCTTCTACAATCGATGAAATTTTCCAATCTCCACTTAATTTAATACACAATAATTCCAGGTGTGTTTGCACTAACATCAGCTGTTTGTCTGGAGACTGCAGCAGTGTCGATTATGATGCTATCGTGGGTATGCTAGGAAATTTGTTTGCCGAACTTTTTATGTTAGAACACAACACCAGTCCCCTGCGACATTGACTAGCACTGTTAAAATAACGCAGGCTCTAAGGGGAAACCAAGAATGATAGAAAATAAGATTACGCCAAATAATTCAGAAAAGTGGTTTCGTTCTTCGCATCTTCGTCATGTTTGCAATGAAAAAGCATTAGGGTTGTACACATAACGCTAATAACAAATGCTTAGTATTTTAATAACTGAAACCATTTTAGGCACTTTGAAGAAAACTGCCAATATGTTACGGACGTGACGTCATTATCAAACCAAAAAAGATAATGAACTTGGGCAAGGCGTAATGCTGTAAGCACATAGAAGACGACGACGACTGTTGTCTTCGCGACTTTTTAAAATAACACAGGCTCTTATAGGAAATGAGAAAAAAACCAGAAAGAGTGTTAACTTCGGCCTGGCCGAAGTTCATATACCCTACACACGTTTACTTAAAAATTAGGCGTGGCAATTGTCTAATTTGTTTCCTTTGCAATCTCAAATAACCTGTGACGACAGAGAATATTCGTGCCAAATTTGATGAAAATATCTCTACTCGTTCTCCTGTAATCGAGTTTTATTTAATTAGTGGGCGAACCACGCCCATTTTTGGTAGTCTGTTTTAGTCAAAGACAGTTGATTTGTGTATAAAATTTCAACCTCAAATTCATATTACAAGCTGATAAATTGAGCTAGAAGCATGGATGAATTGATATTCAGTATAAAAAGTAGGCGTGGTAATTATCCGATTTTGCCCATTTTCAATAGCGATGAGTTTCTAGTGATATACAATATTCGTGCAAAGTTTGATGAAGATATATCTATTCGTTCTCTTGTAATCGTGATTTCCACAGACAGACAGACAGACAGACAGACAGACGGACATGGCTAAATCGACTCAGGAGGTCACGCTGATCAAGAATATATATACTTTTCTATACCTGTCACGCCTCCTATAATGCGTTAGAAACGGAAGCAGTAAGTGAATATTCCCTATTCACTTCGTGTGTAGGGTATAATAAGACGTCGGCGCTGCGACGCGTACAACAACGATAAAGCTGCGCAAATTTCTAATTTTGTCGTTGTTGTTGTCGCTCTTGTCCTTTTTTTTGTTTGTTTACATTCTATTTGACATTTGAAGGTAGGAATTCATCAAAATTAAATAAGAAAAATAAATTTCATTGTGTGACTATATTAATTATACTAAAATCAATGGTAATTTATCCATTTCATATTTTTTACAAAAAAGATATCGCAGATCGGACCAATTATTTTGTAACAAATTGATCTGTTCTCGGCTGCGTTTCATCAGCAGCAAATTTGCGACAAGTCGCATCGACCAAGGTCGTCGAACGACGACTATTATTATTATTCTTGGCAGCAAATATTGTGATGTGTTTCTATCTCATGTGTTTCTCATTCTTTGTGTTGGTTGTACGTGGTTGCTCAAGGTCGTCATCAGACTAATCTTGCTTTGTACTCTTGTGTTTGGTATACTATAGAGTCTACAAAATGTTTGTTGTTTGGAAAGTAGATAAACCTAATGGAAATTCCATTATCTGGTTTATACACAAAACAACAACAAAAGAATTTTGCTGGTTAACAAGTTTACCACGGCATTAAAGGTAAAAAAGTACGTAAGAAAAAATCCTTTTTTATATATATTATTATAGTACGTTTACACCGCCTGTTTTACTTCCAATGTGCTTAACACTAAACAGACCGTTTACACCGCCAAACATGCTTAATATTTTTGACAGCTTGTCGTTTGTTTCTTCTATTGTGAACGTGTTCTAGTTATTTGTAATTTGGTTTTTATAAAAATGAGTTGCGAAGACATAATTCAAGCAATTATTATTGAAAATGCAACTAGAAGCGTAGTAAGAAATTCTATATTAGCTCGGCTAAGGAAACGTAAAGTATTAATGAGAATGTTAATGGGAATTGTCCAAAACAACATTGCATTGGCTTCACACATTGGTGCAAGAATCCATAGGCATAGGAATATGTCGACACAAACAGTTGTTGTGACGCACAATTTTCCAGTATAAACGTTGGGATTTCGCTGTCATCAGGGTTGTAAACCAAATTTTATGTGTTTAGCAATGTGTTTTACTTTTAAACATGTTCTTAAACATGTTTAATTTGTATGGCTAAGCATGTAAATAAACATGTGTTTAGGGAGTTAAGCATGTTTAGCCGAGTTAAACATGCGGTGTAAACGTGCTATTACACTTAATGATATTGTTGTAGATTGAAACTCATGACTAAAATAAATTAATTTGTACACTTTATCATCTTTGCCTTTTCATTTATAACCCAAAGAGTCGTGGAGTTATAGCAACAACAAAATTGGAGTGATTCCGAAACGGTTCTATTCGCAAAATTGTTGACCTTTGAAACGATTTGAGAATTTCAACACCGACGATAGAGTGCAAAATATCTACCCAATAAGTTCAGGGGGAACAGATTACTGTCTTCCCGAAAAGGCCCATCGAATTGTTGTTTTTGTTGTTCTTGTTGTTTATGATGGAGACACCAAAAACAAAAAAACATCCGTCGCTCTCCCCTACTTTCAAAGTTATAGCGCTTTGAAATTTGAAATTAGTATCCCTATATCTTCTAAACTATAGAAGATATCCGGTATAGATATATACCGATAGAAACGTAAGTTAAATAGCTTTCATTTATGTCAAGTAAGATTTTACAAAAAAATGCATATTTTTGGAGAAAACGCGATTTTAATATTTGTATTATTTCCGGCCCATTAATAGAGTAAAAGAAGTCATTAACCCACATAATTGTTCGGAAAATAACGAACTAGAGGTCAGTAGTTTTATTTTAGGGCGTGTAAGCGTCCTCCGGCCTTTTAATATTTGTATTATTTCCGGCCCATTAATAGAGTAAAAGAAGTCATTAACCCACATAATTGTTCGGAAAATAACGAACTAGAGGTCAGTAGTTTTATTTTAGGGCGTGTAAGCGTCCTCCGGCCTTCGGCCTACGGCCGCGCTTTTTAATTATAACCCTCAGTATGTCAAACACCGGCTACGCAACAGAATAGTGTTTTGTGGCCAATTTTAGGCCAAAAATCGTGCGCTTTTTCATAACAATATTTAATTTTCTTAGCTTTCTCTTAAAATGCTGATATCTCCAAAAATATGGATTTTTCGGTAAAATTTTACTTTACATAAATGAAAGGTATTTAACTTACGTTTCTAACCGTATATATCTATACCGGATATCTTCTATAGTTTAGAAGATATAGGGATACTAATTTCAAATTTCAAAGATCTATAACTTTGAAACCATCACAAACAACAACAAAAACAACAATTCGATTGGCCTTTTCGGGAAGACAGTAACTTAAGCCAAAAAATCGTTCGAAAAAGGTGACAGAAACGGGCTACAAGCCAGAATATAAAAAATTTAGCACTCTGTGCGTTTGAAATTTTAAGGTGAGAAATTAAAACTATTCGATTTAAGCATGGGCATTTCTCAAAATGAATTTGATGTTACAGAATCGTTCTGTAAACTCCGCAAAAAAACGTACAAAAAGTCTGCACAACAGCCGTTTGCTCAGCAATTAAGCATTAACCACAACCAAGGCTACAGGCTACAAGCTGCATCTGTCAAAATTACATTGGCTCTTAAGCATTAAACACAATTGGAGCAACAGGATACAAGATACATTTTTAGCTGTCAAATTTACATTGGCTCTTATGGAGATCGAGAAAAAAGTTTGCTTTCCAGTTTGTTGCCGTGGTTTGCATTCCATTTTGTATCTTGTCTCCGGGCTAATTTCTAATTTTGACAGCAACAGAATCATCCTTGTTCTTCTTCGGTGTGTTTGTTTACATTCTGTCATGTAAAATCTGACAATTTGCATTGTGGGTGGTGTCACACTAGGCATCTTAATGCCAATTTATTTAAGTTAATATTTAACGAAATTTTTATTATTATTATTACAAGCAAATTATTTCTGAAATAGAAAATATACGGCATTCCTATTTAAAAAAAATTACTAAAAATATTTATCAATTGCTAAAAGGAATGGAAAATCCTCTCAAAAAGGTTGTTGGAGAAAATGTAATGCCGTGTTTACACGTGCGACACGGTGTCCCCTGGGGACACCATTTGTTGTTGTTTTCACAGCCAAACGGCAAGATGAACTATGTATTGTGTGCAAATGAACGTGTGCCCTGGGGAAATTAGGTGTCGCTCGAAATTTCTGGGGACACCAGAAAACAGAGTTGCGTTTTAGTGAAAAAATATTTAAAGACTGAAATCAGGTATGTATTGTCATAAAATTTAAACGTAAATGCATACAAATTTAGCAAGAAGGAATAGCAATTGCTCTAAACTCACATTTTAGTTTTTTTTATGTTGTTGTTGTTGTTTCTAATGCTAACTCCAACAACAGCAACATCTTTTGTCGCTCTCGTCTGGTTTCCGAGTAATAGCGCCTTGAAGTTTAAAGATTTACGAGCTAAATCTCCTGAGCGAATTTCAACAAAATATTGTTTTACATAAATGAAAGACAATTGAAATACCTTACAGATGACATGAATATCATGTCGGTACCTCATATGGTTTAGGAGATAAAGCTCGTAAATCTTTGAATTTCAAGGTGCTGTAACTCGAAAATCAGACGAGAGCGGCAAAAAGTGTTGTTGTTGTTGGAGTTAGCATAAGAAACAACAACAACAGCAGTAAAATTAGAGCTCTTCAGCCACTCGTATATTTTTTTGCTAAATTGACTTGAAATATAACATCAACGCCAACTACTACAAAACTATTCATGGTTTCAGCGAATCAATTAATATCTATTATAAAGTTTATTTTAAATTATTATTGCTTAAAATACATAAATAGGAGTGGGTAAGGTTGGGTTAAATTTTATTTTGTAACAATTATGTATAGTTCATAGAGATTTTATTATTTGTTTTTCACGGCGGCGCCACGAAGTAAAGTGTAGTAAAATGTTTTGTAATATTTTATAGTCAAAAACTATTATAAATTCTTAAATAGTATCTAAAGCTATACAAATGGTAGCAAAAAGTATTAAAAAATCATGCAATAAAATCATCCATGTCACGACGATCCACAATCCAATCTGTCCCCCGTGTAAACGCTGTCGGCGACACGGCCGATGAATAGTTCCAAACGTGCGAAACGTGTCGCACGTGTAAACACGGCATAAGAAACAGTTGAATGTTTTCTAAGTCGGCCTCAAGTGGCCTAGTGTTACACCACCATTAAGAATTTGACATATGAAATTTTTGTTGCTGAGCAACAGTTGGCCAGCCATTATAATTAACGCCATGGAATTTCTTGTTGCCTGGAAATGTTGCTGTATCCTGTTGCTCCAATTGTGTTTAATGCTTTATGGGGAACAAGAAAAAAAACATTGATTTCCAGGCCGCTACGCATCTTGCAGCTAGCCGCTAGGCTTCACGCCGCTTGCAGTCGATCGAGTCCTATTTTTCTCTGGCGGCGTAGCTATGCTTCTTCTTCTTTTGTGTTTGTTTACGTTTTACATATAAAAAGATTTGCGTTTTGACATTTGCTGCTGGCTTCACGCCGCTATCATTGGAAGCACTGAGGTTAGTGCTGGAAGTTAGCTACTTTTGCAGTTAGTAGCCTGTAGCCTGTAGCCTTGGTTGTGGTTAATGCTCAGAGATTAATGAGATTGGAAACTCTTTTATCTTCAGATAAAGATAAAAAAAAGATCGATTTTTTATGACCTGGTGAATTTGGCTACATTTCTTTTGCGGCCAAGAAATAGCAAGCAGAGATAACGAGATTGGAAACTTAGAACAAAACAGCTGTTCAAAAAAACAGCCGCGTGTTGTTTCTATAAATTTTGTATGCAAACTCACCCGCCAAAAGGATAAACAAAGGTTTGTTTACCCTTTTGGCGGGTGAGTTTCGAAGACTCGACTGAAAACGGTGAGTTTCAATACAAGTGTTACAAAAAGAAATCTAATTGAACGGTTGCATGTCGAAAATGTAAAAATGTGCCATATCGTTGCTAGTAGAAAAGTGGTTTTAATCTCTGTTTCCCGCTTTTTAAGCTGTTATTCACAAATATTTATTAATATTGTTTTAAAACGTCGTATTACAGAACTTGTGCCTGCGGATGTAAAACAAATGGACATTTTTATGCTTCTTCATACATATAGTAAAATGTGCTTTACTATAAGGTTTTTTAAAAGAAGTATTTTCGAACCTAATATGAGAAATAAGATTTTGCGCATAACACATAAATAAATAAAAAGAGTTTGTTGTAAATATTGTCATTTGCTTCCACTTGCGACTCGCATTCTTCCCCTTAATCTATTTCTATAAAATCATTACCCAGTGGTCTACATGAAGTAAGGTTTTGCATGTATTACATAACATTTACTTATTTTTTCTTTTAGTATTAACTAGTAGTAATTAATATTAATAAATTTAGTGTGTTTTGTAGTTGTAGTTGCATGTACACGGGTGATATAGGCCTACTGGGGAACTGAACACCCTAAAAAATCGGTAACGCCCCTTGACCTCTAGCATGATCTCTATAATTTTCAGAATTGTCATCTAATAAAGAAGTAAAAAAATATCCTCTATATCTTCTTTTCATTATAAATTTTACAAATATAAATAGAAAACTATATAAATAATATATTTGAACTAAATTAAATAATATTTTAATCAAATTTCTGCAATCACATAAAAATACCCACAGTAACAAATTTATGCCCACATTTTTCACTTTGTCTACTTATGGTGGCAACCGCTTGCAAAAAATGTTGGTGAATAATACCGTCAAAAGATAAAGCGTCACTTGCTATCTCTTTCTGGCCGCAAAAGAAATGTAGCCAAATTCACCAGGTCATAAAAAATCGATCTTTTTTTTATCTTTATCTGATAAAAGAGTTTCCAATCTCATTAATCTCTGCACTTCTGTAACATCAAAAAAACAGATCAATAGAAAACAGATCAATTGGATCCGTTAACCAGAGATAATTTGTGATGAAGATCGACGAGTGCCAAGTGTAAACATCACTGCAAGTGTGAAGTGAATTCCGTAAGTTGAAATTATTTGTTTATAATAGATTTTTGTAGTGGAAACGTGAAGCAAATTCAATAGTATTAAAATGTTAAATAGTTGTTTCTTATCCTCTTAGCAATGATTGGAAACTTTTGTGGCAGTTTGTCTAAGGCATATACGAAGAGACACCTAAGGAAACGGTATTGGAAGAACGTCTTGACGTCTCAACGGAATTGCAAGATGAATTGCTATTCGCTGCAAACAGAAGTTGCGCGGAGAAAGGAAAGCATTTGTATTGAGAAGTGACATCCTCCAAAGACAACCTCAATGTCAAGGATTTGTTCCTGTCCGTAACACGACAACTGCTGCAGTAAAAGTTACGGAATGCATTTAACTTTTATTTATTAAAATTACAATTTATTATATAACAATTAATCTTAAGCATAATAAACAAAGAAGTAAATGTTGTAATTCAAACAATTGTGGCGAATGTTGTGCGCATTGACTCGAAAATAAAGGCTAAAGCAAAACTTTACAGAAACTAAAACAATAAATAAATAAAATATATATATGTGCATGGAAGTAAAATAATACAAGAAGAGCTGTTAATATTTGTATTTGGGTTTTTTGTAATATAAAAGAAGTTTAGAGCTATGGCTACGAACTTAAATCCTTTGAGCTTCATTCATTAACATGTATCAAAACAATAAAAAAATCTAGTTGAGGTGAAAATTTTAATGACGTCACGATACAGCGTTTCTGTTCACGTTACCAAAAGAAATTATAAAAGTACGAAATTGTCTAAACGGGAAGGTAGGAAAAAGTGTACTTAAATAAAATGAAAAAGTTGTTAATAACATGAAAAGGAAAGCTTAATTACAATAATGGTTAATAAATTAGGCATATATGAGCGTACTAGAGTATCTTTCAACTAAAAAAAACAATTTCTTGTTTAAATTGTAGCACACTAGCAGCAGTACTTAAGTACCAAAGTGTGCAAAAAAGTTTGAAGTTTGCAAACCAGAAAACCGAATGCAATAATGAGGTGAATTAAATATGTAGATATGCCAACACCAACTTTCATTTGCTTATATATTTACATAAATTTAACAACCGATTTTTAGGTTATATATTTCTAAACACTTTTTGACAAGCATTTTTGGTAACTATTGAGATTGAAAGTGCAAATTAAGTAAAACAAATGCGTAAAGCAAAACCATATACAATATGTGTATAACTTATATCAATTTTCTTATATTCCAGAACTAAAGAAAATTCTTTTCTCAGTAATCAAAAATAATTTCTTGTACTCGAGAGTTAAACAATAAAAGACATGTTTTAAATTTCGATTAAAAGTAAAGTATATTAAAACGTTTCTTTAAAAGTTGAACAAAATATTTGGCTTTTCGCTCTTAATTTTATAGTTTATCAAAACAAGCGTCAATTGTTCAGAGTTAATGTATATTTACGATCTTTTGATGGCTTTTATTTCTGCGGTAAACCACATATTTAAATAAAACTAAACAAATAATATTTAAATGAAAATATATCCCATAGTACATTCAATATACATATATCCTTTAACATTCTACATTCCAAATTGCAAAATGAAGTTATTACTCTATTCTTAAGTGCTAGTTATTGTTAAGCAGCGTATTTGTAAATATCTGACTTACATAAGCTCATTCATTGATTTGATTATATAAGCAAATGGTATCTCAAAACAAAAGGTTCTGACAAATGTCAAACGTGGTGTATAAGTTAATAAACTGAACACTTTGTTTGGGTCTATAAGGAAAAAAATGCATTTGTTTGGGTCTTAAAGGGGTGAGTTTCTGCTCTAAAACGTCATCAATTATCGAGTTTTCACAAATACTACAATACAATTTCACAACCACGAACACACGATTTGACAACCAGAGTTGCAGTTTTTAGAAGTTTCCTATCTCATTATCTCTGCCGTTAACTGAACAGGTGATACTCTGCATTTTCACAAAATTTAACAAATACATGAAAGCACTTAGTCATAAATTTTGTAAACTCTGTAAAGCTGGCATTGTCTTAATAAAGAACTTGAACTTTAACAAATACAAAAATGCACCTGGAATACAACAACAGCAGGTATAAATTGCTAGCGGAAAAACTTTATCTTCGTTGTCAAGAGATTCAAATCGAAAATGAACGCAATGTTCTGCGGTAAGTGCTGAAACTAGAAAATAAATTAATGAAAATAATATACATGTATCTTGTGCAGCGTTACCAAAATAAAGAAACTAATCAGACGACGGTTCAAGGATGTCGAACTGCTAAAGCACCGGTTGGACCGCTACAACGATAACTGGCGCTCTTTGCCAATGGTGGCGCCGCATCCCAAGCGTAAAATAGAGCAGAAACGTGGCCCCAAGCCGAAGCCCAAAGATGTAAACGAACAACTAACGGATAAAAAGGCGCGCAAGAATCGTGTCCGTAAAAATTCAGTGCAACCCACAATACATGGTCAACCAATCACAGAAACAGCAAGTGAGCAGCCAAGTCGTGCGAGTCTCACAGGGTAATAAAATACAAAATACCACCTAACGGTAAACGAGTACAACTTCAGAACATTACTTTGGGTTTTGTGTTATATCAATATGTCGATTTTATGTGCATATACGGAATTTAATGTTATCATTAATATAGTTTGATATAAATTATAACTGCATAATAAAAGTTCAAAAGCTTGCCCAAATGCTATTTCCTGTAACAATTGTTCCAAAAACTTCCATTTTATTAAATTCCTATAATACAAGAAACCAACAGATGAATTTACGTTTGGTTCCCATTGCAATTGTCACGGAATTCTGGCGTAGTTGGTATTTTTAACAGTGCTTTAAAAAAGCCTTATTTCATTACTTTTGAGCTAGCTGCGTCGTGAAGTAGCATAAGCTCGTAATCTGTTGTCAAAATACCTCATAGAAATTCTAATTTGATTTAAATATTATTGTAAGCTTAAAATCATTGAATGTGTTTACGGCGTGTGCCATATGGGCTGTCAACTTAATAGCTTATTTAAGCCTATTCAGCTTGTCGGAGACGGGCTAAACGCTGCGTTAGTTCATCCTGCTCCTGAGATACTTGCGTTGAAGCACCAATGGTAGAAGTTTGCACGCCGGTGGGCAGTTCCATGTTGAGTTCCAAGCTGCAAATTTTCAGTAAGCATTAGTTCGTGTGAGTGTTACTTACTTCTCATTCCTTACCCTGCCTCATCAGCTACTTGTTGCAGCAAATTGTCAACATCGCCCTGTGGAACAGAGGTGGTGGTAGTGTCCGACATAGTATTTTCCATCACTGAACTTTGCACGTCAAGGTCCTCGAATTGGGTTTCAAATTTTTCCATCAAGGAAGAGATCTTCTCGAGGTTCATACCCTTCATGGCTGCGTCCATGGCCTTCACTACTCCGGCCATCGAGCTAGTGACCTTACGTGTGGTCAGAGCAGATTGTACCCGGCTAGCAACAGCATCAACACGTGCACTCATCCGCAAATAGTTAACGGCTTGATTTTTTTGTCGAATCGCATTCTCAGCATGAATGCGTGCGACATCCATGTTACCCTTTTGGATGGCTTTCTTCGCTTTTACCTTTTCTAACTTCTCTTCCTTTTCGCACTTCTTCGAATTGCGTTCCAGTTCCTTCACAGCAAATTTTAGATTAAAAAGGTGTTCTATTTAACAAAAACAAAAAAGATATTATGGTGCCTGTCGTCATTGTGGGTTTGGTTTGTTGTTGTACTCACTTTCCATCGACGACGTCGACATTTCGTTGCCCAGCTTGATGTCTTTATAAGTAAAAATTAATTAGAAAATTAAAAACTACGTTTTGATACACAAAGTTTATTTCCTACTAATGAATCACTCTTTCAGTTGAAAAATTCAGAGAACACCTCATTCTGAAAATCTATGTATTTACAATGACATCTCGGTGGCATCTCTGTGGCCATACTAGCTATCATGATACGTGCATGCATACACAACTCTAAACATGGCGTAAAAGTTTTTTTTATCAGTTCCGTTTTGTTTTTTTATGCATAGTATATGCAGAAGGGCTTCGGAATCGTATATAAGGTAGAGCAAGCGTTCAGTAACCAAGTGGTTGCCAACCCACTTGGCTTGCAGATAATGCAGCTTGTGGTCGGAATAATTTTTTGTAGAGTGGCAGTAAGCAACTTTAGAACGTTTTAGAGACCGGCTAGGCTTATTCTAGCATAGGCTCCATACACGAACAGACCAGTCTCGCAACTGGTCTCCCAGACTGAAACACGTACATATTGTTCCTTCGACATTTCTATTGCTCATATTACACTACGAACTTTGACCTCGATGAACCATTTCTGCTCTCTCGTAAAATTTTGTTTAGTATTATTGTTACACATCGAACAACCAAATAGCATTCTTTACTAATACAGCATGTTAACGTTTTATACAGAGAAAAGTGTCCTCCTCAACAAGAATCAATTTGTTTTATTTCGCAGAAGTTCATCCTCTCTGGATGACATAAACGGCGTTTAAACTACGTTTAGTTAAACGTAAAATAAAAGTTAACTGAGATTTGGGTTTTACAGTGCGAGTTTAACTTATCTATGTTAAACGTATCTTATCTATATTTTATAGCGAATTTATCTAAATGCAACGAGTACTTAGCGTATACTCGGTGCAATGCACTGAAAAGCTGGCCCTAAGTAAACTGTATAATGACCTACTTACTTATCACAATAGTACGTAAATAGAGCTTACCTTTCTAAAATTCTACCTAAATTTTGAAGATTTTCAAAAGTTTGGTTCCTACAGTTAAGTGAGACGATTAAAACGCAAAACGTCAATTTTTTTGGGGTGCAAGTCAGCCATCTTGGGTTTTTATAAGCATTCAAAATCCTACCTATATATTTTTTCAGGGTTATTTTAGTGTTTGTAAAAATATAACAATTTGTCCTTGAAACAACGTTTTTTTCTACTAAACAAATACATTCACCTATGCAACAAATAAAATGTTTAAAAGGCTTTACCCTTAAAACGGTATGTAATATGTTTTAATTACTATTTTAGTTCATATGACTTGGTGATTTCAAAAAAATTGGATAGAAAACCTTTCGTGCTTGCAATACAATTATTGTTATAATGAATTTAAGTTTTTTGTTGTTATAGCTTTTGACGTATATATTTGTGAGAGGCGTGACGCGTGAGAGGACTTCGGTCACGCTTTTTAATTATAACCCTTAGTATATACAACACTGCCCACGCAGTAAAAAAAGATTGTGAGACCGATTTTTTTACTCGTAAGCGTCCTTCGTCCGCCTGCAAACCAAAACTGTTCCCTGAAAATTTTATATTATATATCGGAGAAAGCCGATATCATGTGCTATTAATTAATTAATTCTCATTTAATAAATAAAATACAATAATAAAAGTAATAAATTGATTTATAAATCAATACATATACCTAAAAGAACGGCCTTGGAGCGGTTTTCCACACTTCGCACTTGAAAAAATTCAAAAGACCCATATTAAGATCCGATACCTCCTAAATTACATATATCGGGCAATTTCACTTGAAGTGCACCTCTACCTATATTTCTATGTATATATGTATATGGACTGGAATCATTGCAGGGTTGTAGGAAAAAATTATTAATTTAAATATCTTATAAAAATTTCAAAGAAATGTAACTCGAGAACCAAATGATATCAGACTGCGGTACACATATACGTTCCTTTCAGTCACGATCATATATGAACCACACAAAATCGTTCCTAGCTTTACTGCTATCTGCACGCACCTTTTTATTTGACGTATTTAGCTCTTGTAAACCAAGGCAATTTTATTGTGACCTTGAGCCATTGTGAAAAGTGTTTTCATACCTGTAGGAAATAAGTTATTCCAGCAAGATTTCACTCACATAAAAATTATGTAAATTATTAAATTTTCGAATTTAAACGTTAGCCAAACGATGAAATTTTGGTATTGCTATTATTCCAACAACAACAACAACAAATTTGGGCACCCTCGTCAGGTTTGCGAGTTATAGCTGTAATATGAACTTCCAGGACAATAATTGCTAAACTATGGAAAAAGCTGCTATTAAAAATTGAAAATGTAATTTTAATGAAGATTAATCATTTTTCGATAATATTTTGTTTTCATAAATAAAATATAATGTGAAGACTTTACCAACGATATCAATAACTTCTGGTTATACCATCTAGTTTAGGAGATAAAGGCTTCAAATATTCCAGACGAGATTGGAAATACTTGTTCTTGGACAACGATAAAATCAGACAGTTTCAGCAACGGTAAATATGTTCCCTATTATTTAAGCTTTCTGAAGATTACGAGTATGTTCAATAATTAGAAGATTGTTCTGTATTATTTTCCAGTTGGGGTAGTTGGTTTCTGTTTTTGTAAGATATACAGAAAAATACCTGTTTTTACCTAATGTATAAATTTTACATTTACTTGTATCAACTTTGCTATTGATGAAGTAGTTTATTATAAGGAGTTTTTCATAAAGGGTTAGAAAATGTATTAGAATTATATGGAAGAATTGAACTGAATGATGTTCAGAACGAGAAAATTGTGTGAATAATATTTACTGATATCTTAATTTTATAAACCATTGACAAAATGAGTGATGACGACAGAGATATTGACATTGAAAGTGACGTAAGTAGATGTCATCGTACCTTTTAGCCAAATAATTACCATTGTTTTTAGGATGAAAACGACTCGGACAATGGGCACATGTCCCAAAGGCACACCAGTACCCAGAACTTCACACAGGCAAGTGTGTATAGGGGTGTTAGGGTTAAAGGTCTGGGCGAATTCGAGTAATAAGGAAAAGCAATTTCTCAAAACTCTTAGACAACTTAATCGTTAATTCTTTACTACATACGTAAAGTACAAATATTTACATTTCACACAAATCTGTCGCGTATTGCATACGTATGTACATACATATATCGAAAACTAATTCGATTTATGTTCCCGTCAAATTTAGATGCTCTGCTGGATCTGCATTTGAATTACCATAGAAACAAATTGGCTATGACGTCCTTTTCAAGAAGAATTTTATTTCGTATCCTATCTTATGATCAAACTACATAAGAGTAATATTGTTTTATTATTCTTTTAATGGCTAGGCTGAGAAACGTGCACATCACAATGCCCTGGAGCGCAAGCGACGAGATCACATTAAGGAGAGCTTCACCAGCTTAAGGGAGGCAGTACCATCCTTAAAAGGCGAAAAAGTAGTCAGTTCGTTTCTTAACGAGAATACACTTGTAATTAGTTTTTTCCTTTTTTCTTTATTGTATTCCAAATTATGGCGAATATTAGGCAAGTCGGGCGCAAATTTTAAAGAAAACTACAGAATGTATACAAATAATTCGACGAAAGATACAGGCTAACCAAAAAGATGTAGAGGATATTAAGAAACAAAACGCCATGCTTGAGGCACAGAGTAAGTTATTCTTGAACCTATAAAACTGTTCATTTTTTAACAGTGTGTAGTTCGCATGTTGGAAAATGCTAAGAATGGTTACGTGATTGATCCCAGCGAGTACCATCAATTGACACAAACTGAACAGTCGCCGCAACAAGATTCAGATGCAGACGAGCAGAACTACAGTCGTCGTAGCAAGAAAATGAAAACTTCTTATCATGCGGCATAGTTAAAGACAACCTTTACGTATCTGTCAGGAAGGGTTATTATCATTTTAGATTTTAAGCGGCTTGTTTTAGCATATAGTTTTATTCAAATTTAAAAAGGATTGTATAATGAATGACCGATTTATTATTATTTCCAAGTCAATATTTTATCATATAGAGGTCTAAAATAATTTTTATTCAAAATGTTAAATCACATAAAATATACTAATATGTAAAATGATTCCATTTGAAGATGTAAGAGCTACATAAGCTCACCCAACCTAATATAAGTATAATATATGGAATAGCAATATTAATAATGATTGTAGAATTATACATATATAAATACTATAATTACAGTTACTTTTCGAGGTTTTTATATTAATTATATTAAATGTGTCTCATTTCAATTTAAGTATAATATACAGCAGTAGAAAAACAAAGAGAACAAAGAGAAACATATAGCACATATGCCTGCTGCCAGAATGCTTTCCCAGACGCGCTACTCTAGTCATTGTTGTACCCAGAAAACCCCCAGTGCGGTCAATATCATCATCGATTCCCCGTAGCAATTTATCCTGGTAGCGCACCTCGTTGCCAATATCGATTGTAAGAGACTTAAGGGCACCAATCTTTTGCTTTAGCTCTTCTGCGGCGTGTTCATTTTCTTCCTCAAGATGATCCTGCCCATCCAAACCAGGTGTTTGATTAAGTGGATGGTAAGGATATTGACTGTTGTTCCTCCGCATTTTGTTGCTGGTAGCCAGGGTATGAGAATAGGTTTCACAAGACTGTAATAATTCAGTAATGTATTTCAGTATTTAGTATCAGTAATATATTGTGTTCGAGAAGACGAACAATTGACACGTACCCAATGTATACGTATACGTAAAATCTCACAGGTGGAACGGAATGAAAGACAGATGAATTTTACATTGCTGACGAGAGCCAGGCAAGGCTTTACTATTATTTGTTTTGTTATCTATTTTTTATACAATATCATACAGAAATAATTTTTTAATCACTGACGTATTTTTGCAATAAATGTGATGTCAGTTTGAAATAATTTGAACAGCTGATTACAATTCTTATGACTACGTTCACAATAATGCTTTGAACAATAGTCGCATTCAGGGAAGGAGTGCTATAAACTGATCAATGAGCAGTTTTCTGTCCCAGAACGTACCTGATTGTTTATTTTTTCATGAAGCGGTCGCCAAATTTTGGGCAGAAAATTTTTATGCTACATGTTTCACAGTTGCAGTTCAGACAACCAAACAAAAAAAAACAAATTAGTTCGCTTTTTCCAACGCAAACGTCAATGTGTTTTTCAGAAATTGGCTTGATAAACCAAAGCAGAAACTGAAGTGATTTCATTAATTTCTAATTTAAAATAAATTATTATCAAGATCAGAATGATACGACAAATGAATTAGAGTTATAAAAGTAAAAGTATATGCACTAGCATATTACGTATAGCATTTGAAGTTTGGGATAATTTTGTCCAATGACACTGTTCTCACAACAAAAATGGTATAAACAATTTTATATATGACTTTTAACCACTGTTGTTACATGCTGACCCAACGTAGTGATTTTTTCCGGCATCATAATTTTTTGATATTCTGCACAATAATTTTTTGTCTTTTTTGCAATTTGTTTGTTTTCCTTGCGGTCGTGTTGGGAAAGAACTCTCAAGAAAGAGATTATTTTCCCCTTTTTGTTGAGTTTACATGCACATCGAACAGCGTGAGCATCAAAAAATTTTTTCCTGTACAAACCTTATGGAAGAATTTTGCTCTCTGACGCTCAGAGTCACGACGCTTCGATCGGATCGATTGTATTTTTCACTGACTTCGATCTTAAGCGTTAAACACAATAGGAGCAACAGGATTCAGCAACATCTCACGGCAACAAAAATTCCATGGCGTTAATTATAATGGCTGGGAAACTGTTGCTCAGCAACCAAAATTTCATATGTCAAATTATTAATTGTGGGTGTCACAATAGGCCACTTGAGGCCGTCTTAGAAAACCTTCAACTGTTTTTTACATTTTCGCCAGCATAGTTTTTTAGAGAAATTTCCATGTTGTAAAAATGAACATGTTGAAAGAGTTGACAGAAAAATTGCAACCTTTTTCTGCATCTTGTTTTTTATTTATAATTCTTAGAAATGTATCCTTTCTTCCCAGTATCTTTTAGAAATTGATAAATATTTTAAGTAATTTTTGTTAAATAAGAATTCAGAATATTTTCATATTTCAAAAATATGTAAATTGCTAGTAATAATAATACAAATTACGTTAAATATTAACTTAATTAAATTGGGGTTAAGTTACCTAGTGTGGCACCCCCACAATGCAAATTGTCAAATTTTACATGACAGAATGTAAGCAAACACACCGAAGAAGAACAAGAATGATTTTGTTGCTGTCAAAATTAGAAATAGCCCGGTGACAAGATACAAAATGGAACGCAAACCAGAGCAACAAACTGGAAAGCAAAATATTTTCTCGATCTCCATAAGAGCCCATATAAATTTGACAGCTAAAAATGTCTCCTGTTGCTCCGATTGTGTTTAATGCTTTACGCTCTTTTTTCGGAAATGTGTTGCGTACTCTTCGTCGAAAATAATGAAGTGGAACCATAGTCTTACAAAAAATGTAAACAAAAAGCAGAAAAAAAGGCAGATTGTTTGATATGCAAACAAACGAAAACCACAATTCCGAACAAAAAGGCACAACAATTTTGCTGAAGAAAAAACACGAATACCAGATACACACAAACGGCTCACATGAAGTAAACAAATTTTGACGTGCATTTGGGGTATTCATTTTGGGCCTACTTTTTTAACGCTAGCTACGTTCCTTTAATGAACTGTATAGATCTTCGCCATACAATTAACACTGACCCTAGTTTTACCCAGGTCTCTATCTGGGTTATAGGGAAATTTTAAGATTTCCCCTATTTTTTAATGTAGCCAACTGCACGAATTTCGGAAAACGTAAAAAAATAAAATAAAAAGCCAATTTTGTATGGAGACGTGCATAGTTCATTAAAAAACGCGATCCATATGACGCTACGTTTGAAAGATAATGCAATAAAGATGCGATTTCGAGTTTAACGAAATTTCCCTCGTCATCCTTTTAATAAACTGTATCTTCAGTTCATTAAAAAAAACACAGCTCTTAATAATTCCTTTTTTTATTCTAATGTTTATATAAGTACTATTGTATAATTTCTTACATATCATCCATTCATTCATGACTTGGTCACAATAACAAATGTATGTTGTTGGACTTTGATGGATAAGTGTATATGTGATACAATAATGTCATTCAAGGTGTCGGGCTAAATAGTTTTCTCTGCGAATTGTATAAAAAAATTTATAAATAAACCCAGATAATTAATAATATCATATTGTAGGAATTAAAATTTATAGTCCGTGGACAACTAAATGTACATATTTAATTCAGTTTAATATTCTTCTAGTTGTGCATCTGAATCCAACCATTGGCACAGCAACGACAGGAAGCAGTTACGGCGAAGATCCAGAGCAACTGGTAATTTTAAAAATGTATTATAGTTTAAGTCAAACGTTCACAAAAACGTTAGTGGATGATTCACTTCGGAAGGTTTATTCTTTATTGCTTCTTTTTAAACTTTAACTCATTGAAATCGAGAACGAAAAATGCTGAAGCTCGAAAAATCGAAGTTGCATCAAGTATAGTTTATAATATGGGACTTGATCGATTCAACTGACAAAAAGTTCATTCTCAAAACTAGGAAAGATATAATTTTTTCGCGTGTGTATATAAATCGCATATCTGTATATTATTTTAATTTTAACATTTCTATTAAAATTTTTAAAATCAAATCATTCCAATTCCATTCCTTTTGCGATATGTCACGACATGAATTTACGATTAATTTTCCAATTGACATTTGCTGAAAACAACAAATAAAAGCATTCTTGAAAATGTGTTTTCGAAGATTCTACAACTAAATCCCCCAGCGAGAGAAAAAGTAAAAAATGTGTAAAGTATATTTCGATTTTTTCACAAAATTGAAATGATTTCGAGATTTATATACTACTTATCGATCTCTGACTCAACTGCGGAAAAAATTCCGGTGGATTTGTTTTGACAAGATTTGCTGGTTTCATAGTCGTCTGTGGAATTTTGGCATTTGCCTACTGTGCTCACTGTGTTCTGTTGGAATCAACTTTCTCATTTCTTTTTAGCTTGAGTTTGTATTATGTGTCATTAGCTAAGAGCTTCTTGCCTCATGAGGCTCCGAATACGGCATCCTTATGTGCCAGTTTATCGGTAATTTAATAACATATTAAGTCTCTCTACCTCCTGGAAAGAAATGTAAATGAATTTTTGCATTAATTAACGCACCCTTACTGTGGTGGATACTACATTAAAATTGATGAAGATGTGATAAGTAAATTCTGTTTTTAGATCACCACTATTAGACGATGCTAGACCAACGGAAGCCACGCATTTTTGCCAAGTTAGGTCCTGGGAGTTCACCCGAAGTAAAAACCTTATCCTTGAGAATATACCGTCAGAATTAAAGCTGTATATTCCCATAACCAGAAAATTACCACCTGCCAAATACTCTTTGTGAAAAATATTTTAAAGGATTCTGTTCTATAAAGAATGTTCTTTAAACATTAATATAATCGTTCAGAAAGCATTATTAAGAACTTTTTATTTTTGTTGCCGTAGTCTAAATATTAAGGTAGTAATGTACTCTGGAAATATTAATACACAAAATATTATATACATAATCAATTCACTTGAACTCTACTAATACTTAGGCATGCTTCTTAACTTTATGCAAATTCATATAACAGAAGTATGTGTGTTTTATGAACGCGTTTTTATTTACTTGGGTTGCCGGCATACCACATAAAGCTGCAAAGTGTTTCCAAAATGAAATCCATCGGCCAAAAATCGATGACTTTTGAACGGTGCGGAATGCGGTTTCGATGACATTTTAATGCGGTTTCTTACAGTCGACAGAGAAATGTTGAAATATTTTTTATGGCGAAGTGACCTAAATCGCGATAGAGGTGAGTAGGTCAGAGTTGTGGGGCTTCAAAGTCAATTTTTTTTATAATTTTTTTAAATTTTCATGAAAAAGGTGGTTAAAAGCAAAATGGTTCAAATTTTTGTTTGCTTATGTAATTATTGAGGATATTGACCAAACTGTTCCAAACTACTTAAGCCTTTATGGGTATGTTTTTCCTATGACTACAAAGAAATACGATTTTTGGAGTATAATAAAAAAAATTAATTTAACAATTTTAATTTTTGTTTTATTATAATAAGACCTTATTAATATTATGCGTTTTTTGTGAAAATAAATTGTAAATATTATAATACAGCAGCCACTTCCGCCTCCGAAAAATATCACCTTGCGACTGAACTTCCAGTCGTGAGAAACCAAGTCGTAGCTTATTTTCAGTATGTGTTCCATAAATCTGATCTTTGCATGTAACGGCGAGAGTTAAAATTCATATGCCATTTTCTCCGAGGGATGATGATGATGATGGTGGCTGTCTCATTTTGCTTGATGTTTGCTTGCATATTATACAGCTCGATGCCGCCTTTGTTTCTGTTTATGCCTGACCATCTTTGCCATCAATTATTGTGAGCACCAGTTCATAACGTAATTGAATGGTCTGCTGTTCAACATAAAATTGTATTCACTAGAGAGTTTCGATTTGAGCTGTAATTAATTAATTGTCTCCGTAATAATTTCCATGCTTTCCTTCTTAAATTCAAATCGAATAGGATTTTGCTGAACTTGGAGTAAGGTTCACCCAAATATTATTTACTTTTGTCGAACTAGTCGATAACTTCCAAGTGCTTCCTTCGTCACAAAGGTACGATTGATGACATAAATACGTCTAAATCTGAAGTATTTTCATCTAGGGTTTGTTTATCCCTTTTCTGGCCTGAGGAACCGTCACAACCCTATTTTCAGTAAGTAGTTAAATTGCAATTTTCGGGTGCTTTTAATTTCGGCTGAGGACCCCCTGATGTTGATCTTATTATCACAGTTTCCGGATAATACTGTTTCTTAACCATTAGATTATCTTTGTAGGAGCGATACAAATTCGACATATTTTCTAATTCGCGTTCTCGAAGCGAAATCAAGAATTAACGGTAAAGCCTCCTCAGGTGTAAATACCTTTTCTTTTTCTGCTGTCGGAGTGCTCTTAAGGATTTTCTTCTTCCTTAAAGGGCTCACATAAAAGACTTTCTCATTGATTTCGTCTTTGTAGTACTTTTGCTCTGAATGTATCGTGTGTACTAGGATGCGTTTAACACTTTCATATCCCTTGTTTGATTCTTCGCCTCTGGGATCTTTAACTGCTGTCTTCAAACTCTTTGAATGGCCTTCCACGTCCCTCGCTGCTGTCTGAATAACTGATGCAGAGTTCTTTATCCAGCCAATCCTTTGAACTAAGTTACATTTTCTTCTTGTTGAAACGATTTTATTTGAGCTGATATTTGGCATGTTCCAATTGATTCGGAACTTTCATTTTTATGTAATCAATAACTAAATTTTTCTATTTACTAAATATATATCCTTTAGCTCTTTATTACTGAAAGTCTCCATGGTCGATTGAATAATAACGAAAAATTCGAAGTGTTGAATATTTCCACCTTTAAAAAAGTGTTAAATAATGTTTGTTATTATTATACTCCAAAAATCATATTTCCAGGGGTATAAAAAAATAATAAAGGCTAAAATGCAGCAAAGTCGTAAAAATTTAGATCAGTTTGGTCAGGTAAAATTGATTTATCAATAACTAAAAACAAAACTGCATAAAATTGGTATCAAGTAAAGGGGGATTTTCTTGTTTACTAGGAAAAAGTACCGTTTTCTTCTAAAAATAAAAGAATGAATTTTTTTTTAGAAAAATTGCATTAAGAACGATTTAGATGTCTCAGGGGTTTTACTGCCCGAGCCTGTGATGTTAAACCGGGTACTTTTTAAAACGCCATATTCAGGGCTACACAAAGGGAAAAAATGTACGAAAATTTCAAAAAATTAAAAAAAAAGTGACTGAAGCCCCACAGCTCTGACCTTGATACTTCTATCGGGATTTAGGTTACTTCGCAGAAATATTTCAACATTTCTCTGTCGACTGTAAGAAGGACCGCATGAAAAAATTCCGATCCTTTTAAAAGTTATCGGTTTTTGGCCGATGAATTTCATATTGGAACCACTGTGCAACGGTCATTCTCACATAAAGATTGTCGAATAAATAAATGTTATCGGACTTGGGTGCCTCTAAGAAATCAAAACGAAGCCTCGGTTTAGTATTTTTCGTGGAGTGGTTGGATAAACAATGACGAACAATTAGAGCCTTATGCTTATGCTGAAGCAGTGATATAAAAAACTGTTTGAAAATATTTACGAGATTTTGTCTTCAGGCTTTTCAGGATGTTTGCTGCTATGGGTGATGGTATTAACATCGAGTTCCAAAATGGCTTCATTGCATTTCTTTCGGAGTCAATCGGAGTCCCTGACGAGGCGATACGTTTGCTAATTACAACTTTAGCTTGTGCGTCGGTCTTCATTAGTATTTATTCAAATAGGTACAAATAATCCTCATTGCAGGCTATCCGATTGCAGCTATATACCGATGTCTAAATGAAAAATTCGAAAGTAAGCCCTTGCATCACAGCTTTTTCGCCATAAGTGGCTTTCTTCTGTGCATGTTCAATTTTGGCGTTGACTTTTATCATAGTTTGGTCGCGATTTTGGTAACTTATCTATTGATGCGAATGCTGCACCGCAAGCCGAAGCAGCTGGTCATTATTAATTTCTCGTTTCATATGGCTTACTTGCTTATTGCGTACTACTTCACCGCTAGCAATGAGTATGACATACTATGGACTATGCCGCACTGCGTGCTCGTGCTGCGTATGATCGGTATTGGCTTTGATGTGGTCGACGGCCAGATGCCACGTGAGAAGCTATCGAAGGATCAACTGGAAACAGCACTCGAAGAAATGCCTACATTACTCGAACTAATCGGCTTTGGATATTTTCCTTGCTCATTTCTAGTGGGACCACAATTTCCTTTCCGCCGCTACAAACGCTTTATTAACGGAGAATTTAAGCCATACACTGGCGCCACTAAAGCAGGTCTGGTTCGCATGCTGCTTGGCTTCTTATATTTAGCTGTGCGGCAAATTGGCTCCACGATTTTACCCGATGGCTACTTTCTCACTGATGACTATCAGAATGAACCGTTTATATGGCGTATTATTTACATGGGTATCTGGGGGAAACTGGCCTTATATAAGTACATCTCAGTTTGGTTGTTGACAGAGGGCTCTTTGATGTGTATTGGTAAGTGTTGCTGAAATGTTAATGGGTCTTTGTATATTTAATGAACTTTGCAACTACAGGTATTTCGTACGCCGGGAAAACTTCTGATGGCGTGGATGACTGGTCCGGTTGCCACAATGTTAAATTGATATTATTAGAGACAGGCAACACAATGGGCCACTATGTACAGTCATTTAACGTGAACACGAATCAGTGGCTAGCGCAGTACGTCTATAAACGTCTAAAGTTTCTCAACAATCGTAACATAAGTTACGCAGCTGCACTGGGTTTTCTAGCAGTGTGGCATGGATTTCACAGCGGTTACTACATGTCCTTCTTTATTGAATTTATTACTGTATCCACAGAAAAACAGGTGCTACAAACAGAAAAACAGAAAGAAGAGCTATATATATGCCTTTTTTATTTTAGATCGAAGACGTCTACGAGAAGGCAGTCATACGGAAATATGGATCTATATTAAACGCCTCGCTGGTGTACAAATTTCTGGAATTTATGGTTTTGAAGGCTTATAATATTTTTTTTATCGGTTGGTGCTTCGTGCCGTTCACATTTCTCGGCTACTCGCGCTGGATACGCGTTTTATCTGCTGTGCATTACTTCGGGTTTGTGTTTGTCGGCATCGCCTTCATTGTATGCCAATTGTACAAAAGCACTGTAAAACAATCGAGAGAAAGTTCAACAACCGCAGCAGCTGTTCAACAACATCCAGTTACTGACGGCCAAAATAAAGAAGATTGATGAGTTTAAAACGAAAAGTCTGCCTGCATTGATGCAATTAAAAACCAACAGCATTGAAATGATTCTTTAAAACCGCTTTAAAGAAAGTTGCACACTTTAAAACCGCTTATATCCGCATATATGTATATAATCTTTGATAAAAGCTTCGGCTGTCGATAAAAATGGATGCTCTTTCCAGAAATAACAGACTTTAATAACGCATAAGTTGATCTTAGAGTCCGAGTTTAATATATATAGTTTATTTACATTTTTGTTAATAAGGCTCTTCAGAAGATGACGCAGAATGGTTTTGTCGGACATACAATATTTATTAAAAAATAAACAATAGGCTCCTTAGACGACATTGTTTAGAATTTAAAGGCGATAATCCAAATTTGAATAAAACAGTTTTTGTTATTAACATAACGTTCAATACATTCATAAACGAAAAGGTTTACTACTTGTTATTTATATGAATGATCTCAAGCTTTAGATTATAGACAGGTATTTGCTGTAACGGGGTGTGAATTATTTTTTGAAAGAAATTCTTAGCAATATCCCAAAACATATTTCACCTAGGTCACTGAAAGCCTGGAGAGTAAGATGTATAATTATATAGAAGATATTGATCGCAGAAATTTTGAATATGCCTTTTACAAGAGTTCTAATAAAACTCCTGTGAGGATGTAACTAATGAAGTTAATAACTTAGTTTAGTGTTGATCGTTAAACAATTAATGCTGTTATGTTTGTAGTCAGCATTCGTGGCTGGCATTGACATATTCGTTTTCCATTATCTCCTAAATTATTGAAATAAATATTCTGGTTTTTAATAAGTTTGTATTACGTAAATTCTTAAAAATAATTATTAGAAATAATAAATGCGATAAATATTTTTATAAAAACAGAAAGATTGTACTGGATTAAATGCAATAAATAAAAATTAGGCATTTTCTTATTTGTTATTACAAGTTTAAGTTCTATCGTTAATTATTTATATTATACTACATATGTGAACATATGTACAATTTTAAAAAAATATGGGTGTAGAAAATTGGAATCAGCTCATTTAGAATAAACAGACATTTTTTTAAAATTTTATGAAACAATTTTATTCCAAGTATTGTTATACACAGACTCTGCAGGTAAGGTATCTTGGTTAATACAATTGTTATCAAACCGAAGTGTTTAGTTAAACAAAATTCAAATAAGGTAAGTCTAAAAAACAGAAATTATGTATTCAAGTCCACAGAAATCATAAAACGTATAACATTAAAAAAAGAACTCATTAAAACAGGAAACCGCAAACAACTGCTCCAGTCATACTGTTCAAAATTCATCCTTAATACTCCATCGGTTGAGCATCGCCGCCTGCAGTCTCCACCACTTTTCCTACCATGGCTTCAGTCTCTCCCTGTATTTCATTAAACATATATTCGTCCTGATATTCTTTAAGAATTTGACTGGAGCGATTTTCATCCAGGAAGAGCGAATAAACCTTCTTCACATCTTCTGTGGTGACCTCCGTGGCTTTGCGGCGACGGCATACCAAATTCGCTGTTGTAATCAATTGTATGGCGTAACGCAGACTGGTATCAGTGGCGATACGTGTTAGAATCGAAAGTGCATCTGGATGCATTAGGCAATCCTCTTCCTCACAGCGTATCTTTAAGATTTCCTTGATTTCTTTCTCTGTGTACGGAACCGTACGTATAATGATCATCCGATCGAGCAAATCGATGGGAATACCATGTGGACTGCGATAATTAGTGCCGCGTATACGAGTAATACCGCGGTTAGTGGCCATGATCACAACTGGGGCCATGTCTGACTCGAGTGCCCGATTCAGATATGAGAAGCACTCAATATCAAGCATGTGCACTTCATCAATGAAAAGCACACCAGGGTTAATTTCAGCTTTACCCTCTTCGCGCCACTCTAGTACCTTGTTGTTTATTTGGTCCCGCACTTCCTGCTTAATCTCACCTGTGTCACCGGAAAAGAGAGCAAGAAAACCGTGGGTGCGGCTATTGATTACATCGATCTCATGCAAAGTAACCGTGTGGACAACTTCTTTCCGCTTTTGTAGCTCCCCTTCAGGACATTGCACGAAACGTGTCTGAGGTCCTGTAGCGTCATAGTCACGAGCACGAGTGAAGCTGCGTCCTAGTTTGCTTACTTTGCCGGAAGCTTTATCGATAGTAATAACATCACCTGCTTGGATTTTCTCTTTCATAAAGCTCTCGATGATTTTGTTGCCCAAGTCGTAATTAGTTTCCATTTCAGTGGTTTTTAAAATTACCTTTTTAAAAACGTGATAACCGTTAAGCAATCTAAGAATTTTGCAAAAATGCTATAATTACCTTTCCAATCTTTTGACCTGTTCCGGTTGCGGGTCGATCAATTTGAATCTCCACCACTTCACCTTCTATGATTTCAGTTTCCTCTTTGATTCTTACGCCAATACTTTTGCGCAAGGCTTGAGACAGTGCCTCGGTTTTGCTCATTTCCAATGAGTATATTTCAGATCCCGACATACTAGTGAAGGGTGTCTCTGTGCCAAGAGCCTGTGCCATACCAACTGCTATTGCGGTCTTACCCGTGCTTGGCTCACCAGCCAGCAAAATACAGCGCCCTGCAATTTTTCCTTCACGTACCATTTGAACGACCACTCCAGCAGCACGGCGGGCATCCTTTTGTCCCACCATGCCTTGTGACACTGCACGTGCCTCAAGCACGTCGTCGAGCCCTAAACCTCGAATATGCGAGTGGGCACCTATTCGCTCGATACGAGTTATATCACGAATCTCAATTTTTTCTCCGTTAGCCATTTTTGAAGAAATCTGAAAAGTTTGCAGTAAATTAAAATATTTTTTCGTTCGCAATAAATTAAAATATTTTTTCAATGTTTGAAAAATGATCCCAATCAATATATTTATTTGTTGCTTGGATACGGTTTTAAACAAGTAAGCCTGGCGAACATCAAAATGTAAACGACCTGTGCACTGACATTTGCGACTGATGTCACATGTAACAATGAAAGCAATTAATAATAATGCCACCTAACGCAATTCTTATATATCGGAAACCCTGTTGTTTTCCAGCGGCCATATGAATTCTGAACACGCTGCAAAATATAAAACACTTTGAACTTCAAGTGTCAAACAAGTGCAAACAAACAAAAAAAGAACAACATCAAAATTTGAAAATTTCGCAGTTTTCTCGTTGTCGTTGTCAGCAGCGCTGTCATTTTATTTTTTTCTCGCTTTCAATAAGAGCATGTGTTATTTTGACAAGTAGCACCGGCAAAAATCGTCGTGCGACTTCTATGTATCTCGTATAGTTAAGGAGATATAGGCCACGCATTTAAATATTTCAACGGGTTATAACTCAGAAACCAAGGAACAAAAACAAAACCTAAAGTCAAACAAAGTAGCTGAAGTGATTGCGATAGCAATTTGTGTTTTTAGTTCATGCTGTTTTTAGCTATGAAGTGTATTAATGCGTCATATGTTCCAATCATGTGAAGCACACGTTTGTATCAAGGAATAACATTAAACGAAAATATATCAGTATGAAATAAGTGTATAATCTCATCAAATATTTATTTCTTCAATCAATAATAATGTATACAGTATTTAAACATATCATTTGATATAGCGATGTAGCTCGGCAGTGGAGCCTTCGCTTTGAATGTAAAGGGTTCGATTCTTCTAAATAGAATTTAAATATTTATAAAATATGTACATTTCATGTGTAATTTTTTTATATCATATTGTAGGTATATTGCTTGTATTTAATGTCATCACACTATCTAGCATATGTGTTCAAATTTTTGTCATCATAAGCAACGCATATATGTATGCGATGATTTATGGTATGCTTTATTTAATTTCTTGTAAAGGGTTTTCCAATAAGAGGTGTAATTTTGATATTCAAAAAAAAATGCCATTTTTTGAGTAAATTATCGCCTGCTTATTTCGTAATAAAGAGGAAGGTATGCCGTTAATAATGAAAAACAATATCAGCCAAATGGCCACCACGACCACGCTTACAGAACCATATCCTTATCAGGAAATTTTCCATAACCAAATCGCAAAGTGGCTGCCCTATGTCCTCGATAGCCTCACGAATTCCATCTTTGAGGTCTTAAATCGACGCTGGGCTGTTGGCGTAGACCTTATCTTTCACGTGGCCCCAAAGGAAGAAGTCACAAGGTTTTAAATCACAAGATCTCGGTGGCCAATTGTGATCACCTCTTCGAGAGATAACACGGTCAGGAAACTTTTCCCGTAAAAGATCAATGGTTTCGTTGCTTGTGTGGCACGTAGCGCCGTCTTGTTGAAAGTAAACGTTGTCCAGATCAATACCATCTAACGTTACATTTTTAGTAATGGCGTAGTTTCTACTTGTCAAATGTCAAAAATAACAGCTCCAAAAGTGACACCTACCGAAATAGCGGGCTATTCAAAATTACACCCTTATTGGAAAACCCTTTATAATAGGAAATGTGTCTTCTATTGTATAATAGGAAATAGAAAATGTATACAGTATTGCATGATATTTACAAGATCTGCAAATCAAGATTTACAAAATTTGCGTCATTTGATGATATTCAATGAAGCACATTTGTCTATCTGGGCTGTTCCAAATAATTTTCTGTAAAATATTCCAACAGTTAGCCAACAAGACGAAGAGCCGTCGCTATCGGAACGAAAAGTAGGAGGAATGGTTTTCGGAACGAAAAAGCATTTCTCCCACTTTTTCGTTCCGAGAGAAATGACATTATGACGTCACATGTATTATCAAAACATAACTGTATTTCGAAATGCGTAATCTTGCATTCTATCATTCTTGACTTAAAGACTTTACCCAAGAATGGAAAAAAGATTAATAGCCTAAACACAATTGGAGTGGCTAAATGAAACTGCATCTGTCTGCATTTTCAAAAAATTGTAAACGAAAAGGAAAAAAAAACACAAAGAAGAAAAAACTTCTGCCGCTATCAAAAGGCTTTAGGTTAGAAAAAGCCCTATTGCTACCGGCGAAACTAGGCGGCCAAACGTAGCGGCGAAATGGAAAAAACTTTTTTCTCGTTCTCCATAAGAGCCCATGTGCTTTTGGCAAATGAGAAATGAAGTTGTATCTAGCCTCTGCAACTGTGTTTAGACCAGAGATAATTATCTCTGGATTGGGCTATATGCCTTAAACACAATCAGTGACGCAAGACGCAGATTCAAGTTAGGGACGCAAGAAATGGCTCGGATTTAAACCAAATGGAAGAGAAGCATTGTCGGGAAGCAGAAGTATGAAACGTCAAAAATTTGACAGTAGAGAACTATTCTAGAACAAAGACTACAAGACTGGAAACTCCTCTTATTTCGTGAGAGAGCTCAAAAAAATGTCCGTCCGCATGTTCACATACAGTGTATGTGAATTTTAAGGTGAAATTGTTGACTTGTTACAAGCTAAAACAGACTATCACAAAGCATGATATCTGAAAAGGTAAACCGTTTTGCTTTGTTACCACACCGCCACAAAATGATGGGGTGAGTTAGTGGAAGGGATACCAATGAAACAACTTTATTACTAAGTATTTTTTTGGTTTTTAAGTAAACATTACTAGAAAAACTACTTTGCATTTATGAGTTCTCGAGGTTTTGAAGATTTCTAAGCTGTTTGGAAATATTAAAAAGTAATGTAAACTTATTTGTTTTCGTAATCTTTCATTTCTCTTTCATTTAAATTGAAATGAGTTAGCACAAATAAATTCAGAAATCATTTATTTAAATTCAAAATAGATAAACACAAATAAATTCCCAATTCTTGCATTTAAAATTAAATTCATTTGAATTAAAGACCAAAAGAACTAAAATCAGTATTAACTAAATAATAAACTAAATTACACATTAATATTCAACAAAACATGTTGAATACGTTGGCATCTCTTTCGGCTAAAAATACGCGTGGTAGGTTAAAAACAGCTGACTAAATTTGTGAAATGAGCAATTTTTATGAATTTTAACTTCGTTTTGCTTGCAAAATATACAATATTGTGCAACTTTATGACTTAAGAAAGGTTACATATACATTTCTAGAAGCATTTAAAACTTTTAAAACTGGCTCCTCGGTCTTTTTTACGTATTTGAAAAATCATATTCCTGGCTTATTGCTGTGAAGAAGAACAAGAGTTGCAATCCTCTCTCAAAATATTTTGTAAACAAATTCCCGGACTGTCAAAATTCGTTCCCGAACTGTCAAAATTACATGCGTTTTGTTTTTGCAATCTACACACCCAAGCCTGATTTCACCAACACATTCAAAGCGAAAAAAGAGTTTCCAGTCTTGTAGTCTTTGTTCTAGAACTAGAATGAATTCAACTAGAATTCAACTAGAATTCATTCTAACCAAAATTCTCGAAGTTTATTTATTTTTATCTATATTAAAATATATATCAACATTTAAATAATATATTATACAGAATAATAATAAAAAAGCAACAGAAAAACACTCAGATAATTTTACAGCAGCTGAAATAGAATAAAGAATGAAATGTAAACAAACACAAACAAATAAGAAGAACAAGAACCCTTTTGCGTCCGTCAAAATTAGAATTAGCTCGATTGCGGGACGCAAAATGCGGCAGCAAAGTAGGGAAGCAAAATGCGAAGCAAACTTTTTTCTCGATCTCCATAAGAGCCCGTGTAATTTTGACAGTTAAAAAATGAATTTGCGGCTTTCCTTCCGTGATTGTGTTTAAGGCAATAAGTATTGCGCAGATCCGTTATCTTTTTTCGTTTAAGAATGACGTCAGAATCTCTGCATTTGACAGTTTCTTCCAGCCTCAACGCTCCGCTCCCACATTATTTCAAAAACACCGTTTTTATTTATCTGCGTAATCTTCTTTTCTATCATTCTTGGACTTTACCTACAATTCATGGATTTTGTACTCTTATTAGTCTCTTTTCGTATTGCGTATTTTTATTAATTGCAAGTGTAAATATTTATTACTTGAGTTTGATACCATTATGGATATTTATCAGTGGATGCCTTTGCTTTTTTGTGGGCTTTCTATTCCGGTGTCGCTCTTCATGTGGTTGGGCAATGTAGCCTTTTCCAAATTCTGGAGTACCGACTTCGAAGGCAGGTGTTGAACATGTTTTTGATATAATTCCTTAATTTTTTTCATTTCAGAAAATTCTGTCATCTCACCTACACGTTGGCTATTCTCTACACTACTGCCTCTTGCCATCATGGCAATGGGACTTCAACGCAAGTCGGTTAACAAGTCTGGCGCGATATTGGGAGTTATCTTCGCCTTTATTCTCTCGATATCAAACCTCGCTTTTTTTGCATGTCTTGCAGCATTCTTCTTCACTTCTTCGCGTTCAACCAGCTTCCGTGCCCATTTGAAGCGAAAGTTTGATAGGGATTTTAAAGAAGGTAGTCGTGGATAGATACATACACTTTACGAGTATTCTTTCTGAATTGTTTCTGTATAAGGTGAAGGACAGCGGAACTGGGTACAAGTGCTGTGTAACGGCGGGATGGCCACACAGCTGGCGATCTTATACCTTATCGATTGTGGCAGCAGTGAACGTTGCATTGATTTCTCGCGTGAGTACCGTTCCAGCTGGCTTGGCGTTGCCGTAATGAGTAGGTTATCCTAATTATGTGTTGCAGATTTTACACTTAAACTTCTTCTGTACTAAACAGGTTCGTTTGCATGCTGCAACGGGGATACTTGGGCCAGTGAATTAGGGTCCGTTCTGTCTAATCGTGACCCGTTCCTGATCACTACACTAAGACGCGTTCCGAAGGGTACAAATGGCGGAATCTCTATTCAAGGTTTATTAGCAAGCTTTTTGGGTGGAATCACGGTGGGACTGTCTTATTACCTTACAAATCTGTACACGGTTGACGCAAAACAGTTTACTATCAGTCCACCACAGTGGCCGATAATAATATTCGGTGGTGTGGCGGGTCTGTTTGGCTCATTGGTAGATTCATTGTTAGGTGCGGTGCTCCAATATTCTGGTATTGATGAAGAAGGCAGAATAAGTGAATGTCCCGGCAATGGAGTGCGGCATATAAACGGACTGAGGTTATTAGATAACAGCAGCATAAACTTGATTTCAAGCATTTTGACTGGCCTAAGCATTCCGTGGCTGTCCCTAAAGTTATGGCCGGAGAACTAAATATGTTTACATTTAAAGAAGAGACTAAAACTTTTTTATTAAGTTTTTCGAATGCTTTTTATGTGAAAGCCTCCTATTGAATGGCGGAATTGCCAAGTATAGGCTACTGCGCTGGAAAAGTTTGGGCCCTCAGACTCAAAATTTAATACATAATATACTCAAGTTACACATGCACGTAATTAGGGCTGTAAAAAGTAGACGAATATGAACGTTTTATGAAATTTTTGAAATATTTTATTGCTTTTATGACTGCATTCTATTATGAAATTAAGTGAATGAACGGTATGGTTATGGTCAAGTAAGAATTAACTTAATGAAGATTAAATGGGGGGATATTTCCTGCATTATGTTTTATAATAAAGAGTCTTTCACAAGTGTAAAGTGTGAAAAAGTATCTATTGAATTATTATTTAGATCTGTTGTGTCACGGAGGTACGATCAAGGAAGATACGGAGCCGCTAAAAAAATTATCACAGAGCTCAGATCACTATCGATTCCAACGCAACAAATTTTCTACAATACAAATAAATTTTTCTTCTCAGTTCTGTTTCTCGACTTTGAGAAACATCTTCAGTATTTAGTTATATTAACCGAGTTGTACTTTTTAAGTACATACTCAAGTTAATATACGAACCAACGTTAGGTTGGGTTAGGTTAACCAATACGGATTGTGATACCACCGGTACCACCTGTAAGTTGTAAACGATTCAACAGTGGCGCGGTGGGTTCTTTGAAATAAGATTCTTATTACGAGGAAAAGTACAGTATTACTTTAAATAAAATGAATGCACAGGCTTATGACATTTTGATTTTTGATTCCATTACAGTAGACTAAAAAAAAGATTCTGCATCCAATAACTAATGACAAAAGTGGCTACTCGCAACAAGTAATCAAGTTGAGTTCAGAACTTAACTCGGTTCGAACTATTTGTTAGTCTCGGATTTTGCACTTGGGAAATGCATAATTTACATTTGTTGATATAATTTTGATCAGTTTTGAATTATCGTTTTATTGAAGATGTTTTTCTCGTGGAATTTTCATAAATTTATATCAATATTTTAGAAAATATCTTACCGGGTGACAGTTTTTACCCGAAGTTCTCGACTACTTCAATCTTGTATATGCATATGTACTGTACATACATATGTATGTATATACACTAAGAAATAATAATTTATTCTACGTTTGTTTATTCATTTATATATTGTTTGAAAAAGTTGTAGATTCCGTACTACTACCGCTTCCTTCAGTCGGAATTTCAGTTTCAGCTTCAATCTCGCCCTCATATAATTTATCCCTAATTTCATTTAGATCCCCCAGCATGGTTTGAAGCTCGATACCCTCTTTGGTATCTGTTTTGAAAGTCGAAGTCGCAGCCGATGTGTCTCTAAAGTAGGGGGACGATCGGAACTTTTTATCGGTGTATTCCACTTCCTTGTCATAGCGATGTTTGCAGTCCTCGTAGTCGAGATCTACCCACATGCCGTGTGTGCGACATTTGGCTACATTCAGCTTGCACTTGTTGTAGAAGACAGCGACTTCATGCTGAGTCCTGCCACAGATGGGTTCATAGTGTTCGGTGCAATCGTCGTCGCATAAATATCCTTCCTGGAGCGCATTCGCATTGCCGTTGATAACAACAGAATTTCTGGTAGCACAATCATCGTCGCAACTGAACCAGGCGATCGGTATAGCTAAGTAAGGTGGACTTGGAAGCGTGGGTGTTCTGTTGTTTGAGCTGTTGAGTGGTGTGAAAGTCCGCTTCACATAGTAGCCATGTTCCTCGGTAGCAACCATAATATTGGAGGCGCCATTGGAGGTGGATGTGGACCAATTTGTCTTTGTTTTGGATTCTGATCCCGATGATTTATGTTTATGTTTTCTCCTGGCCTGAATGCAAGTGGCTAGCAGAAAGAGCACGCCTGCGAATGAACTTTCGTTAAATAGTGCGTTCAAGTGCTTGAACCGATGTATTGTCTTACCAAATATGAACAGATCTCTAACCAGTTTCATGCCTCTTATTTTTCCTCTTGAAAGGTACTCTACTAATAATGTACGGGTATCAGCACTCGCAGCAACATTCGCAAGTCGACTGAAGTGTGGTCCGTCTTGCGGTCTTCTTAAGTATGCATTATCAACGTTCTCATAGAATCATCTTCCAGAAAGGTTTTTTGGTGATGCACTTTGGATCGGCATCCAACTTCGGTTTCGTCAGCTACCTGCTAGATATGTACGTGTATTTACTCGTATATAATGTTTTATAAATGTAAGCATATAAGCGACGTTTTACTAAAAGACAAAACTTTGTGTATGTGACTTAAATACTCACATAGAACACACTAATTCCCGTCGTACCTGTATTCATGGAGATTTTTAATATCTGCTGATGCTGCTTTTAACTAAACAAGTACCTGTTTCTTAAGCATTCAAGGACCTCTAACTTTAGTGCTTTGTATAAATAGTCTCGAAATTTAAGGTCTCATTTTCTTTCGAGAGAAATCAGGTTAAAACCGTTTAATTACACTGAAGTACTATTATATAACGGTTATAATAATAGGATTTTCCTAATATAAGTAATATTTAAGAGTAATCATATATGTATGTACATACATATATACATATGTAGTATATATAGATGTTATATTTCCACCAAAAAACGTTGTCTTCGTCATGACTTCTTCTGAAAGACAGTTTTAGAAAGAAGTTTATAAATTAAAAATCAAAGAATAATATTATTTATAAGTCTTAGAGTTACTAATTCAAACACCTTCTGGAAAAATAATTTGACTATTTTAGCTTTGACCCGATTCAAGATATTATCTTTAATATCGTAAAAAGAGAGATTTTCACCACCAAACACTAAGTTTCTGAAAGTTAGTGTACTTTCAGTACTCATTGAGTCTCATTGCCAAAAGAGTTGTTCAATGAACAGATTAACGTACTTCTTTAGTTCGTGGTTTCAACGATAACTCAATTTTGATGTGTCTTGCTATTCGTTATCTACTATAAGTAATCTAAATTTACAGTTTCGATACTTGGAAGTGTTCGCATGGAAGAACGAAGTGAAGCAAATCTTACGATCCGATCTACAAGTTAATGACCGGCTCTTAATGAGAGTTCTTTCGGTTAAAATTTTGGTATAAAAGAGGGTTGTGCAAAAATAGAGATCAGATTATGCGCAACCACTGGAGCGATCAACATGAGAGCATCAACTTCAGGATTAATTGGTAAGTTAGTGGTACAACCTTTGCGTCCTTAATTTTACTCACATAGTTTTGTAGTTCTCTTATTTGCTGTCTTCTGCAATCGCTGCAATGCCGCAAAGGCTGGAGGCAAACGTCTTGCTTTGGCTACAAGTGGACTCTCGAATGCAGGCGGACCACGCATTTTGATTTACTCCCCGACTGCGCAGGAGCACCAAGACGATCAGCACCTTGCGAATGACGCAGCTCCAAAATACAAAAGGATGAGTGAAGAGGATGGCGAAGCGTTTGCAACCAGTAAAAGCCGCCTCGTTGGTGGCCGAAAGCTGCCGCAGTATCTCTATCAAAACGTTATTCCTGTTGCAAGCGACAGCAAAGTTCAGGTTTTGTTGCCGAAATACGGTTACCAACTATACAGCAGTCCTCTAATTCCCAGATCTGCCAGCCCAACTGAGTTCAGGAGCAGCAACACTCCGTTCTGGGATATACCCGGCTGGAATTTGCCGGAACGCTTGCAGTTCGCATACAACTTAAATGGAAATGTTGGGTTGGGAGTGAAGCCACCGGCCGTTTCCAGCGAAAAGGCAGAGAAAATGCAACCTGCCTGGTTGCCGATTGCCATACCTGGACCAGCAGGACCACCAGGGCCAGAAGGACCTCCTGGTCCAATGGGTCCGCAAGGCAGACCCGGTCCGCAGGGACCTCCTGGTCCAATGGGTCCGCAAGGCAGACCCGGTCCACAGGGACCTCCTGGTCTAATGGGTCTCCAAGGCAGACCTGGCCCGCAGGGACGTCCAGGTCCAACAGGTCCAGGTGTAAACGAGAACTTTGCCGCAGTTCATAATCAAAATCAAGATCAAGATCAGGAAGTAAGTTCGGGTATTTGGTTCTCTGGTGCCAACCCAGTCATGTCACTTCCATATGGTTCTAATGATGAAGAATAAATGTGGACACAGTATCTGTATTTCGTTTTTTCTCTCATAGATAGGAATACAAGGTAGGAATATAGTTGTTGGTTGCTCTGCTGTACTTCATCAGTAGAAGTAGTGCGGTCGGTAAAATATTCAGGGTAAACAGCTTAAATACTCATTCTGTTAAGCTTAAAATGATTAAATGAGTGACTTTGGATTTCTGAATGATCTCAAGCCATACATACATATATCAGAATTGAAGACAAATATTCAACCGTATTTAACACTACCAAAGCAGAGTGGGAGAAGAAAGTTGAACTTAGGTTGAAAGCCGCGAAGAAAGTTTTGATAATATTTATGCAATAATAATTTCCATTTCTAAGCTTGCTTTGGACAACACGTTCAAAAGGTTTCTATTGACTGCGGTACGATTTAAGACAGGTACTTCAGATATGGGTCACAGCATTGTGTAGAATCCGCAGGCCTTGTTCAGTTGGGAGTACTTCGCGAGTACATTGAAAAGGCTCCAACACAACAACCGCAAGAAAAAGCGAGCTTTTAACTACATTTACGAACCAACGCAAAATTGTTTCCTCATGCTCGCTTTTGCCATCAGTGTGAGGTTTAAATGCGAATTGAAAAGTTTGCGTCGCCCTGATTACAGTGTTAATACCTCGTCCAGGTATCCTACATCCGAAGGCAGACATATCCGAAGGCAAGTACATATATTCTTCTGAAGGATTACATTGAAATCAGGTGTACAACAAACCGAATATTGGAATTCGATGGAGCATATTCGATATATAGTATGCGTATGAGGTATTAATCTCTTTTCGGGGAAAATTTAAAATGTCTCAAAATTAGTCAACATACAACATCCATTTCCGCTTATTTTTATAAATATTTAACACTAGTACGTTTTCAATATAAAAGTTTCTTTAGAATTGGACAATACAAATGTAATGGAAAGCAAAGCAATTTTTTAAACTTCGTCAAAAGTATTTAGATGCCCAATGAATTATCTTAAGTTAAATGAGGAATAAAAAATGACAAAATCTTAAAAATTGTTATAAAAGCTAAGAAATCTAAGTTATATTGCTATAAATCTAAGTTAAAGCATACGAGTATTCGTTAGGAAAAAAAGTGTAGGGTATTTATACGTCGACACGACTAATGCAAACTTTTACTTGTTTACATTTTAAATTTATGTAAAGTTAAAAATTTAATGAAATGTAGTCAATTCTGTTTGAGAGTTATGTACGTTGGCTCCACACGTCGAAATGCGTCATCTTGAGAACAGAAACAACACAAACCACAACAATGAATACAAATATTTACAGAGCCAGAGTCAACGATCAAAGATCGGATCAATTTCTGTGAATATCGCTGGTTTGGTTTCTTTGGTTTGTCCATTTTTTTGTGGTGTCGGAATTTTTCTCCCCACTTTTCTTAAATGAGATTCACAAAAACAAATTCAATCATACAACGAGGTTGAGCTTGCGAACCACGAACTTCACTTTCGTTTCTGAGCATATAAAAACGACAGCAACTCTATCTTGCTACCTTGTCTACATTCAAAATGCGAACCTGCTGGACCATCGTTACTCTTGGTAGGTTTAATATTTTTTACAACGAAGAATTTTTAGCCAACTGACTTTCTTTTTGCTCCAGTATCTCTAACAGTGCTTTGTACGTTGCACGCTTCCAGTGCAGCGATTGTGAGCAGAACGATCCTGGATGGGAATCTCCAATCTGAACAGAATTTGAGACTGATCAAAGCTGGACGAAAGGATGGGCAATTTTTCGACGAGGGAAATTATGAGGGCAGAAGAATACATCGACAAATCTCCAATGAAGCCGCAGTAAACCAAACGAACACACATGATAAAAATGGAGAAAAGCTGAACGGCACAGTCGCAGCAGCGCCATCGAAAAAGTCATCAGTGTTGATTCTGATCAGGGATGCTTTAAAGAAGGTCACCTCTGGGCTCCCTACAGCAGCTCAGCAGCTGGACACGACCAACGCCTTGCAATATTTCACGCTGTTCGAGAACTTTTTGCAGCAAACCATCGAGCAAGTCATTGGCGACGATGAGGAGGAGGCATCAACTGTCAAGAATGAGGCTGAAGGTGCAGAAGGTGTGGGCATTAAAGAACCAACAACTGAAGCGCCAACACTAAGCCAACAAATGGAACATGATATAGGAATAATGAAAGGCGAGGAAAGACCTTCTGAAACAATGCAGCAAATCGATGTACCACAACCGGAGGCAGCTACACCAACAAACCACTAGACAATATATTCGTTTAAGAAGATCATCGCATTTAGTGTACAAGCTTTAATTATTGAAATATAATCTTAATTTATTGAATGGTTCTCAATTCTTAAGAATTGAAAACTTATGGTACTTTAAACAACCGAACAACCGTTTTTATATTTTCTAAAACTAAGGTTTTGAATAAGAATGGGATTGCGAAGTTACTAATTTATAAAACTCCAAGATGTATGGTAAAAAAAGCTAAAATTGCCGATATCTCTGAAACTATAACAGATATCCGGATGATGTGAGTAAAAATGTGTGGTGTTAGACAGGCATTAAAAGTATCTTTAATTTATGTTGAATAAGACTTGGTCGAAAGTCGTTTACTTTCGGAGATAATCACAATTTGAAACTTTTAGTACTATGTTTTTTAAGTTAAGTGTATGTATATGTAATTAACAAAATACTAGGAAAGTAGAGTTCTTTAGCTTTCTAAGCATATTGCTTTCATTAGGATCCGTGCAGGATTTTAGGGTAAAAATAATTTTAAATCACAGATTAACGTAAGTACAAATCACTTTTATGGAAAATGCAATAAATGTTTTTCGTGTGCTTCCTCAATTACCAGAGTCCCCACCTGCCACCTGCCCACCACCCAAGTTATTCTACTCATTTACTTGCATTTATTCAGCCTCAACATTCTCTACAGTTATGTTTTCGTAAGGATATGAATAGATGACTGAAATTGTTCAAAATAAACGGTTATTGATTTTCATTGAATAAAATTTGCACCTGCAATCGTTCAATATTTCCTACATCTAAAGCAGAATATTTTTGCAATAGGTGGAGATATTAAGTAGCGAAGGAGCGGCTATCTTGCATTTCAATTAATTATAAGCTCAGAAATATTCACTCTGACTTGGCTGAGGAACAATATTCCAATTTATGGCACTTGGAGAGGAAAATAAGAGTCTTGCAATATTTGCTTAGTTGAATTTCAATTATTATTGCATTGAAGTTTCTCAGCCACATGAATAACTTTGATCACACGACGACGGAAAATCTCGCCAGGAAATGCGCCTAAGATTTCCATTTGCCATTGCAGCCGGGAAGAGGAAGACGGTTTCTTGCTCAGTTCCATTTTCCATATTCCACTTTCTGTTTGCCGTTTTCTGTTTTCGTTTGAATTTGCATGAATTCAATGCCGATAAAGGCAAAAAAACGGATGAGCACTCATCGATGCTGAATTGCTGATTGAGCTGTCGTAGACGATGTCTGTGTGGGAGCGGGGGGTGGGGCGTCTTCTATGCTGCTGGGCGACAGTCGCAACAGACAACCGTCGTGTGAATCAGCAGAGAGGTCGATCGGGCGACGTTGCAAGGTTAGGAAGTCACCCGGGCCAACATCAACCAAACTTACCACAGCTCTTTGTCTTTGCGTATTCAAATATGCAAACAATTTAAAGCAATCGAAGAAAATTGCTGGAACAAGCAGAGAAACACGAGATATCGTGGTTGAATAAATACGAGAGGTTTTTTGTAGACCTTTTCTGTTCTTTTTGCTGTTATGCTTTTCCGTTGTTGTTGCTATGGATTGATAAGCACTTGAAAAAAGGATAAAAGTGCACTCGCGTTATTGAATTCCTCGTTGACTGGAAACTAAGATATTTTATGGGGAATCTTATTATGTTCTGAGCACTCTCCAGCCTCCGCGTCCTGATAGAATAAATGTTGTGATTCGTTCTACATGCAAGCTGTGTGTTTAATTATGGAACATGGCTAAAAAATAAATCATGTACGAGTATAATAACAGTCTATACAAATTTTTGAATACATGCATACTCGTATATTGTATATTGTATAGTTTATCCTTTTAGCTTTGGGGTACTCCTTTTTTTACGTTTAACTATTGAATAATAATGAGGGCTTTTGACCTTTTATTCAAGTGTTTAAAAGTATCACTTGCAGTAATACTTAAATATGTATTCTCTCTTGAACCACCACCACCACCCCCCTGCTTCGAAATAACCCTCAATAGCTGCGATAATATTTTAAAGTTTTGACTTCAGGGTCCGCCATTTTAATCCATTCCCAGTGACTCGGAACGACAGCAAAATCGATTTCTGTTCTGCACTGACCTCGAATCGAAGTGCGGATGGGTTTGCGGGCTTGTGGCTGCAAATTCATCCTCGTTCTTGAATCTATCTTAAAAACTGGCGAGACATTTTCCTAGTATGCCCTTTTTTGAATCCTAAGCTCTTTGCACTCGGTTGGAAATTCATTGAAATGTTTATATTCATCCCCGTCTGGCAGTCAGCTGTAGCAGCGAGTTTGTATGTGGCTGCATTTGTTGCTTAATCAATGCTGCAGAATGGCACGAATGCAAGAATTGCACGACTGCTCGATTCAGTCATTAAATGTGCTCATTCATTGTCTTCGCCGTCACGTGACCTTAGTCACCTTTCTTCAAGCGGCGCTTTTGTCGCAGACACACACATGGACAAACTCACATTAACACCTTCTCATTAAGCTACAAGCGCACGGATGTGTGACATCTGAACGCGACTGCAATAATTACACCGAAGATGGAGGCGCGTGGCACTTGGCTTGGCGTTGTAGAAACACATTCCGTTCTCCTCCTCGCTCTCCTTCCCTTATCGCACTCGTACTGCCGGCGATAAGGGAAGGTTCCAAAATTGAATTAATTAAGTAGCTTCTAATTGTTTGAACTGCTGCTAAATGTTTTAATTGTGCTCTAAGACATAGCATACCGCTGTCAGGACATTTTTCCTTCTTTATGGAGGACTTTCTAAAAATGCATATGTACCTACATACATACATACATATACAGCCGTATAAATTAATTACAAAATTTATCTTGTATTCTAAACGATTTTTAGGATTTTTGTAACCTTCTTGTTCGACCGTTTATGGTTTTCATTCCAAAATTCAAACTATTACCGAAGTTATAGCTATTATGAGTGAGCGCGTCGGAGTCGACCCGAAACCTCAGGTAGCGATCGCACCGTTACGATAACTCAAAGCTTTGACAAAGGATATTACATTACAACATCCCTTGCGGAGTTTCGGAAGGTACAAGTAACTCAGGATATATCGGACCCCCTTTATATAGTATTTTTTTTTCTTTTACGTTTTTCTCGAAACTACTTTTTTCAAACTGGTGTACACGATATCTCAAGATCTACTCAACCGATTTGTTTAAAATTTACAACACTTATTTTTTATTATATTATTTAAAATGTAACGTACGATTTTTGTGATTAGGTGTCATGTTCGAAAGTTATAAATTTTTAAATTCAAAATTTCGATGCAAAATATAGTCTACAAAAAATATTTTAAAATTTTTCCCCTACGTCACATTTTAGCTATTACCCTTTTAAATAAGAAAAAAAATATTTTGTATGTTTTAGGCGATGCCTAACAAAAAAAAAACAAGTACACCATCAGCACGGATTTTCAAAAGGGGGTCCTACTTATCGGCTTACATCTCCGGAATTTTTTTTATTTTTATAATCGTTAATATTGTAATTTGTTCATAAAACTACAATATATAGGGTGTTTCGCATAAGGGGGGACAGAAGATCAGAGCGTGTAGGTTGGGTCGAGACAAGAAAAAAATGGAATGGAATGGTATGGAAGGGGGGTCAATTTCCCCCCGTTTAGACGGGAAAGGCCACTTTATAAAAATTTGACTTAACATCGAAAAAAATATATTACAAAATAACGGATTGACCTTGATAACTTTTGCTTGCTGATTTTCAAAGCCAAATATCTTAATATCTTTTAAAATTAGGTTCCTATGTCAAACAGTTTTTGAGAAAATTACATTAATTTTAAAGGTTAAAATTTGAAAAAAAAATTTTTGGTCGCAATTTTTTTTTTAAATTACGGTATTAAGTATAAATTTTTTTCCGACCATAAAATTCTCTAACCAATTCTAGAGATAATGCTTCAAACCGGAGGGATTTATGTTTTGTAGTTTCCGAGAAAAATGAAAATTACGAAGCATACTTTCCTTTCAAAATTCTTTCCTTCAAATCCTTTCCTAAAATAAGGATCATTTTACATACTTAATGGCAGCGTCAAAAAAAAGTTTATTTTTATACCTATTTTTTCGAGCGCCAAGGTGGTGTAACCCTTAATAGCCCCTTAAAAACACAATTTGGTATTCCTGTTGCAGGTTATCATGGTACTTTTCAAATATTGTCACAAATTCCTTGCTGAAAGTGTTCAAACCTTACGAAATCCTTTGCGTCGGGAATTTTATCTAGAATAACCTTAAATAACTAAACCAATTTAAATTCGTAACGACTTAAATTCGATGAAAAAAGGTTTCTGGCCGCAGTTAAAAATGTGCAATTATTATGTATTATTTTACTGGATTATTATAAATTTTGAGGAAATGGTACACTAATTGATAAAGGGAAGAAAATGAAGTTCTATTTACATTTAATCAATGCCAGTTGATTGCTGTCGATTCAGTTTCGTAGATAATTTCAATAAATAGTAAGGAGATATAATTCAATTTTAATCTCTTCCTTGTTTATCCTGATATACTATAGTACATTTACTATATACTATAGTACATACATACATACATACGTATCCATTATGATTTCAAACGCGGCTGGCGTGTGTGAAAAACACGTGAACGAATGCAAGAGAGCGATAAAAACTAAATTATGATATGAGTTCGCTATGCAATAATTAAATGAATGAAGCGGAAAATGCAGTAATCTTTTCGGCCCACAGGTCAGGAGCAAAACTCAGTCCTGGTCGTTTCACTGAACTGCGATTCGTTTGTTTTATTGATCACTGCATTTCGATTGGATCGGATTGGATTAAAACAAAATAAAATTGACAGTCCAGCAGAACTAAATTTAAAACCAGAGAGACAAGAGTGTGCCATCTATCTTTAGAGAAATTAAAGTGGACCCTTTAAATGCTCTTTAAATGAGCATACAGTCTTGATTCTACACGTAGAATTTGTTAAGTAATAGTGGGTGGACCACGCCCATCGATTTTCATTGTAGTCCACAGGGAGTAGCAATGTTTTCATCCTAAATTCTTAATAAGACAAATGATACAATCATTTGTGGCGAATCAAGCCCTGTTTTGTGGAGTAGTTACTAATGAAGGAACATGGAAAGAGCAAAAAATGCTCCAATTTGGTAAGCGTGGATGGCAAGTTGGCATAACCTGGCATAGCAGAGCCTAATTTGAATTCGGGAAGATATCTCAGCATGAGAGGTGCCTATGAAAGCTATAATGGTAATGTTCTGGGGAATGCTGCCATGCTGCTGGTGTGTGTATTGTTGTGCATTACGTACGTGATGCGAATTCCGAGCACATTCTACTCGAATTCAAAAGCAACATCTGCGTTTTCCATTCTTAAGGAAAAATTAGCTTCTTGGTCCGAGCGAGAAACAAGAAGACTCCTCACGAGAAGAAAAACAGTTTGGATTAGTGTTAAGCTATATAATAAGTCATTATTGATTTAATTACAAGTAATTAAAGTCAGCTATTCACTTTACACCTGTGTCATTTATTCCAGATAAACTACTACTTAAATAACAAAGAGGCTATACACAACAACACTGACATGTGCATCATGAATGCCTTTACACAGGACTCGACATTCTCTGTCGGAATGAGCTGACAGGTTGATCAGAACCAAGCTCGATATCAGTTCATACTTGATACGATAACCACTGTCGTAGTTCATAAAAATATATGTACATATATGAGAATATATGAAGTACATACATAAATAGTATAGAAGGATATAACTGACCTGCCTCTAGAACATCTAGAGCCAAAAATTCGAGCCACCAAATTCGATCTTCCATTTATGTATACTTCCGAATATACTTTTGATTCTATGGTTTATTTCCATCTTCGCATACATGTACAATATTTCCGTGATGAGAGTTACTTGGCTTATAATGAAGAAATTACATTTGCTGAACCCATTCCGACTAAAAGCCGTCGGTTGGATGTTTTTGATGCTTTGGTTTCTGTGGTTTATGCTATCGATGTTTGTGTCATTGGTCATTTATTATGGCTGCAACAGCATAAAAGTTTCTTTATTACACCATTTCATATACATTTTTAATACCATAGGTTACATTATTATTCCAATTATGAGGTAAAAGTAAAGTACTCATCGCAAAACTGAAAATAATGTTATGGAAGTGCGGAACGTCTGATGAACATTAACTTTACATTATGATTTGTAGTTTTGCTTCCGAGGTTCTTACTTTTTCCATAACTCCAACTATCAGTTACAATAAAATGAAACAAAGGAAAAGTATACCTACAGCCAAATCTTAATATACCTTCATATAATATACTTCATTTATGTACATATACTCCTCATCAGCATTATGACACAATGTGGGTTAGTCCGTCATGTCCGTCGGTCCCGTCATGTCCCGAGTTAATAAAACATATGTGTTAAAAAGTACATGTTTTATCGAACGATTCCGCATTCTCTCCTGAAAACGTGCACTTTCATGTGCCTACTCATTAAATATTTTAGCAATTCTAATTATAAGCTTACAAATTTATGCGGATTACATTGTATAAGGAAGGGCATTTATGGGCTTGATTACATGATTACTATAAAGAATATTAATTACTTATTTATCATTACACGTGTACAAATTTGTTAGCTCTAAGTATATATACATACACATGGACAAAAAACGCTTTTAACTTAATAATAATATCTCTACATTTAACGATACTGTACAAGTCCTTAACATTTTATGTGCAAAATTATATGAATGTTAACTATACATGATTTCTCATTATCATGTTACTTTGGAATGGTTCAGCTACAGCTCCGTAGACATTGCGTTCGGATTGGGATTACTTATGCCCATGTCCTGAAGTTTCCTCAAGCGTTTGACCTGATGTTTAAGCTTCTTCTTGAATATTATTTCCCGACCTAAGTGCTTCAACTCCTGCACTTTCCATCGCGTGATACTGCGAGCAGTCTTCGATATGAGTCCATCAGTGAGATGAATTTTCGTAGTTGACAGCTCGAGGTGGCGCTTATTGCTGCGCCGCAACTCCTCCCGATGTAAATACAGTGCGTAGTTCAGATTTAACTTCGAATTATAGTTTGTTCGATTCCCCATTTTTGTACAAATTGAGTACACGTAATTATAATATTATAATAACTGAAAGTGTTTTAATTTTAGAATTCACAAGCCGAAGTTTGACCTCCGGAGAGGTATTTCTGTAATTTCAGTATTCACGTCCAGGCCAGTTGCTTATATTTAAGTTCCACTTTGACAATAACAAGAATGCTATGATGCTAAATTCAGAACCGAATCCAGAGCTCTAGAATTGCTGAAAGTAAGATAAAATATAGTAAATTGGTTTCAATTTGTTTCCAAACTTCCGCAGTTTTTGCAGAGCAAACTTATTGTGTATTAATAACATTCATAATGCTTTACTTTATAATACTAATGCTACATACTTTATTATAATATATTAAAGATACGGCCCATACGATTCTGTAAATCATATCTTGTTTAGATACTGAATTGACAAGGATTCAAACTCAGAGTTCAAGTGCTCTAAAGACTGGCCATATGTACGTCGGCAACTACGATTCGAATGCAGCCCTTCGTAAAGTAAACCACTTTACGAATTCGATTCAATGGTGCTCCAGAATCTCATCCAACTCAACTTGTATATGTACATACATACATACATGTACATATACAGAGAATAGCATGAAAAGGATAAAGTTGACTGTGAAGAAAGACACGCAAAAATGCGGACGCACTAAACAAACTTCAACTTCAACAAATATATACGGAAAATGCTCATTGTAGTTCTAACAATTCTTCTAAGGATCTTGTTCTTGCTTTTTGAAGCTCCACATTTTTCCAACTTCGCTCGAGAGAAAACATTGACGAGTTGGATACAATTGAAGGTTGTGGTACTTGCGCTCCAGGTACATTCCACTATTGCTGCGGGTTGAGGAAACGCAATTTCGGTTGGATGTTGAAATACACACATCGGGTAGTTGGGTCTGTTTTCATGAGTGAATGAAAATCTAAGACCAGGATAAGGAAGCACTGCAGGGACGCGCCAGGAAGAAGGTTGCTTAAATGCCCAATCAATCAATCGATCGTCCAGTCGATCTGTCTGTTCAATCCTTTCATTCAAAGCACGTGGAATTTCAATTGGAAGTGGAATTAAAACGAACTTCTTTCGACTGCGAAATTAAAACGACTGAAGAGAAAAACGAGAAGTTGCTGGTTCCAGTAGTCGTAACATAAGGAATTTTGCAGCTAGAAGCTGTGAAACTCACAAACAAGCGAACGCTGGAGCTTAAGACTTGTCCCGATATCCTAAGCATGGGACGCAGGCAACCACACATCAAGATGGGAGTTATTCATCCACTTCTGAGTCGACTGATATTTTTATTTTACCTCTTCGATTTCCCGTGTTTCGGAAGCTACGCGTTAATCAGTGATGTTGCTAGTTATTACAGACGTGCTATTATTTTACATTCTTTTTACAATATATATTATGCTCGTTTCTGCTTCAGCACAATACTATCCATTGAGGAGATGACAACTATGTTAAAATCTCTTTAAGTGTTTAATTTTGAAGGTTCAATTATGCTGAACTGTCTTCTCTCTCTCTTCTTCGTGATGAGATGTAATATTCAACAGAAATAAATTTATTTGTAAATTATATTTACACAATTTAAAAATTTGTAATGTTTGTATTTTAATAAAGTAAAACTTAGTGTGGTCTAAAAACCAATGCTTGGCAACTCAGTAAACTTGCATTCTATTGATGTTGATTCTATTTACAGTTCGTCTCATACACTCTCGCAGAAAGTGGAATAATTATACAGGGTGAGAACTCATGTAGACATTTAAATTTTCGATTCTAATATTGATGTTGTGTTGTGTTTTTTGGACGACGATTTTTGGGATTTTCGATTTTGGAATATAAACCAGTTTCCTATCTTATAGTGTATTTATTTATTATGTTATTAAAGTATTTTAAATTTTTTTTAGAGGATGATAGGCATCTCGGACGGGAGGAGAGGCATTTCCAAAGAGTATTCATGCCAATGTCATGCAAGAGTAAAGTGACCACACGTCCCGATTTTGGCGGGACTGTCCCGATTTTTAGTGGACTGTCCCCCGTCCCGCCGATTTTTAAATGTGTCCCGCTTTTTAAGAAAAACACATAAAATGCATGCAAAGTAAACTAAGGGCTAAGTAATGAAACTGAGCTAAGAAGACCGAAGCAGCCGATGAAAAAAATGAAATGTTGGTTATCTGCAAATGCGGAAACAGACAAAAAATGGACGGAAATATTCCTTCACTTTAAACAGGATAATATTCCTCATCAAAATATTTTGAAAATTGTAGAATTGCATTGTAGAATTGTAAAGGAACAAATGCAGCAACAGAACGTGTTTTTTCTACTATCAATAAAATATGGACAACTGAAAACACACAATTGAGCATTAAAACTCTAAAATCTATATTAAGTGTAAAATATATATTAATTTGACCAATTCATGTGAAATATTTCACGACATTTTAATAAATGATCCGAATCTATTGCACAGTATTCAGTTGGAACAAAAATATGACCGTGAAAGAAAATCATAATTTTTTTTAAATAATTTGATTTTAATTTGATTCAAAATCATGACGTTCAAATTATTATTTTTTACAAATATTTTTATAGTTACCAATAATTAATAATAAATATATTTTGTAAAAGTATGTATATGAATGTATACAATAAAATATGTATATAAAACTAAATTGTAATTCTCATTTCATCCCATTTGTCCCGCTTTGTCTCAAAGAAAATGTGGTCACTTTATGCAAGAGTAATAATGAGCACCATTTCAAGCACGGGCACTAAAACGAATGTGACAAACATTGTTCTAACAATTTTTCGTTGTTTACGATGCAAACATTTTGCAATCGTTTATTTCTACAACTTTTCAATTACGTTTTTTTCAACCGGTCACAATTCATCATAAACATGTACGCGCGTGTGGAGTCTAAGGATAGTCTCCATCTGCACTCTTAACATTATTCCTGAGTGGTGGCGGAAAGCCACCGCCCGGTTATTAGTTGATTGTGTGTCATCACTGGATGACATCGGATGACATCGCGGAGAAACCCAAGCAATTGATTTTCAATCAGCGCGTTCTATTTTATCTCGCCTCTGGTGTTGTAACAGACATGCAACCTGTGATTGGCTGCTGTAGACAGATGCTGCTTTGGAGCTCTGCGGAGCATCCACAGGACAATCGAGCAATAACGTGGTACTGGCTGTGCTGCTGCTGAAGCCATGCACCGCAGGTTTGTCTGAAAACTTTGTTGACTTGGGCTGAGCCGAGTTGGAAAACAAGTTATGAATTGCGATCACGCGTTTTCTCACTTGACAAGCCATCCCAGGGAATCACTTGTTGGATGAGTGTTCTCAATGCCAGGGTTTGGAAATTTCCACATTATTGGGAGGAACGAAACACTGGAAGTAATAACAGCCCCATTTGGAGCGTGCTCTACTGTGTGCGTTGTTAAGATACCAGTAGCAGCTGTTGTTTATTCGCACTCGTTATGTAGGGCGAGGTTAAATAGGTTGAATGTTATACAAGTACATCAAACATGCAGAAGTTGTAAGCCACATCTCTCAGCTACCACTTGTGCCAGAATAACTGCATATAATAACTCTTCACTTATAGCCGTCGTAGGAATCGCATAAAACTTTCAGATTAGCCAGCCACGCTAACAAAAGTCCGCCACAATAACGACAGGATTAGAAAGCACCGGCAGAATAAATGACAAGAGCAACAACAATGACTGTAACAAGAATGATACAATAACACGGGCAACGAAGGTGTCGCAAGGAAGATTCAAAGCAAATGAAGTCCTTTGAATTTTTGATACTGTGTCTTTTGATAAGCGTCGTGAAACCGGCGGCGTTGATCCTGAAGGAAGTGCGGCCAAAAGTTTTAAATAATTCATGATTTTATTACAAAGTTCTTCGTGTTCCTTTGCAGAACTTTTGACTGACTCTGCTCCGTATAAAGTAGCTACAAACGACAATTTTTCGAAAAGAAAAATCTTAATAAAAACGCTGCCAAAATATTTTAAGATTAACGGCAGAGGAAGGGGAGGAAAGTCAAAGATGTAAGCAACGGTGCAAAAATTCGGTCGACACATTCGGCTGCAAGGCCAGCATTACGAACGAATCCGTTCATTTATTCCTTGTTTCTCCTTGGAATATGAAATTTAATTGGGAAAGTTGGCACTTTCAATTAACTTGCATATCGCTGCATCTTCGGCCGATTACTTCGTCCTTGTGTAGTGGCGTTCGGGGCGAAGGCTCGTCCAAAAAGCAACCGTCTTTATGCAAACCTGCTTCTACTAAGGATAACTGTATATAACTGTGAGATATGAAATTATAGTAGTTAAGATTTTTTGATACATAATTTAAAGGATTAAAAATTGAGTAAGATTTTTTGTAGCTTAGGTAGCTCCTAGACTGCCTATTTCTCTAAGTTGTGTAAAATCCAAATATTGTACTTCCGTACAATTTTTTACTCGCCCACAAAAGTTTTTCTACTGCAACTGCAATAAAATCAACAATATAGAAAATTTTTCACAAAAGTAAACTTTCCAGAGTTGCATTTTTTGTGGCATCTACAACAACAACCACTGCAAACATTGTTGCTGCGCAATTATACGAGATTCTGCACTCAACCATGAGCAGCTGCAATGTTTACGTGCATAATTAATACTTCTGTTCAGAATTACTGACTAAAAAAGCGGAGCAGGCGACGAGCAGCAAAAAGGATCTGCATGAATTAATTCAGACACACGCAGTTTGTTCATTTGCGAGGATGGCAGCGTCGAAGCTCGTCGCCGCGTTGCTGCCACGAGAGGACATCAAAGTGTTCCAATTTCGCTTGACTTTGAAGAGCGCCCGGCACACCGACCGACCGACAAGCAAGCGCGGACGACATCCTCGTTAGTCACGCGGCGAAGTATCCAGTTCTGCTTGCTGCGGAACTCGTCCCTTCCCCAGTTGCATTTGTGAGCGAAATGATACTCGTAGTGTGAAAAACGCCACTCATGCATATTCATCCATCACGCGTTGCAGCCCGCAGAAGTCTCCACATTCGCTGCCGGTTTTTTCTCTGTGATATTTATCCGGAAACGTCTTCTTCCTTTTCAGTTTCAATGTATGCACGATTTGCGAAAAAGCATTCGAAATTCGTTGCGCCGGCGAGCATTTTGTTTTGTTCTTGTTTCTATGAGAGACTAATTAAAGTACCATCGTTGCAACAGCTTTAGTATTTCCAGTAAGATTCGCACGGAGGGCGGCGTTTAAGTGTCTACTGACGCTTCCTCATTATCACGTTTCAATTGTGTTTTCATACTAGTTTTACATTGGGTCCTGACTCGCGTTTCGGTGATAAACTTAGTGATAAAAATGAGTTCTTTCGGTTCGTATGTCATCAGTTTGCTGCTGTCCAAAACTTGATCAACTGTTACTGTTATTACTGAGCATTTACAGTTGCTGAACCACATAATTGTTGAGCCATGTGCAACATCGAAATAAATGCACTTCAGTTAAATTTAATGATTCGGCTTCAATTACCATTCTTCCTTGAGACACAGAGCAATCAAGGGACGCATCTAATCGTCACTTGAGTTTTATGTTAATCATGTTTCTGTTTTTATGTGTAGTTTTATGTGCACTTTTCGCGACTATGAATTTTCCTGTATATTCTGGTAGTAAGTTGGGTGAGTGAGTTAATTGAGTGAGTTATGAGTTTGCGAATGTGTGTGTGCATGTAAGTTTTTCTGTTTCGGTCTCTTAATTTTCGCCCTCATATCGTAGTTGAAATCTAATAAATTAAACAGCAGCATTTTTCGAAGAGATCTTTATAACCTACATACAAATCCAGCCACCCACCCAGTCACACACACACACGCAGACGAAAGCCGGGCTGCTGCAACGTTTGCGAGTTACGAGTCCCAGAGAATTCACCGAATGGAAAGCGATAACGTCGGTGGAGTAACGCAAACGTCATCTGTTTGCCGCAGCGTGTGTGTAGTTCCAGCGTCAAGAAATTAAATAAGCTTGGACACAAAGCACCCTGCAGCAATCGAGTCCGCATTGCCCTGGCACCACGGAACTAGGTCGCCACAGGACAACACTGATGATCATATTCGCTGATTACATTTTCATTTTCGTTTTGAGGATGTTCTCAGTGAATGAGCAGGGGAGGAGAGCTACTCGGCATGTAGTCTAATATGACGAAAAGTATTTACCTCATAAATTTTTTTTCTGTTTTCTGGCCGTGAGATCTTTACCGTGCTTTATGTGGTTCGGTCTACATGGTACATAATTCGCGGCCCAAAAGGGTCAGAAGCTCTTATTAGGCATTGCGGGTGTATCCGATAAGATATGACACATTATACAATATACTGTATGTACAGAATCTGTATATGCATGTAGAATGGCTGAAAATTGAGGAATGAGTGGTTTTGATCGTTAAGATTTCGGCAACTTATGGCTAGAGACCTCAGTCTTCGCCTCACCAAATATCACCAAAAAACTGCATAGGAAACTCGGAACTATGATATATTCACTTGAATATCTTTCCTTCTTCAAATGTATTTTTCCAAGAAAAATAATCCTGGAACTTCAACTGGTCACGCTGCAAGAACTTTCGTAAGAAGTCATGTGCAAATTGAATTCAAAAGTTCTCAACTCCTTCCCTGCTGAGCTGCGCGACTGACACGCGAAGAGAGGGACTGGAAGATTCTTGCCACTTTTGCTTCTGTTAGAGCGTCACGCTAGAGATTAGCACCATCGCAATGCAGCCGGCAAGCGGAAAGTGTCCGCAAAGAAGAAAAGTCTTCGAAAGAGACTTGAGTAGGTATTGTTTACATTGCATGAAAAACGCAGCGCCGTGCTGCAAGTGTCGAGTGAAGTCATTATCCACCATGGCACTGCAATAGATAGCACAAAAAGCAAATGGAAGTAAAGTTAGTGGACTTGGGAACACAAAAAAATCTCGCATCAGCGGCGGAAGCTGCGCGACGTTGCTTTGACTGGCGCAGAATCCGTCCTCGCTCTGCTGCAAAATGAATAATTCGCATTATCTGGCAGCTTGTGTTCCGCTCGGGAGCACTTGCTGCGTTGACATCTTGGAATTCGAAATTAAATTACTTCTTTAAGTGTATATAGTATGTATATGTATGTATATGCGCGCTAGTATGTAGCTTGCGTTTCTGGGTACTTAATTGCATCATGTCGCCTTCTCGCTTGTTTTGCCGTGATTCAAGAAAATGGGGATTCTCTCGCTCTTTTACCATGACTTTTACATGAGTATTCGGGCTACTTTACAAGTATTAAATAATTATTAAAGTTCTAAGTTCTACCCGATAATTCCGATGCTTCTTAAATACGATCACCAACCAACAACAACCGGATGACAACCGGAATTAAGAGTTGCGCACTGAAATTTCGCAATGTGTTTAAATTTCTCTGATTGCCGTTTACACGCGCCAATTAGTCACAAAGGATTCAACCAGTAGAACCTTCCGCCATGTCGGCGTCTCGCATTCACGCGCACATTAAAATTAATGTTGCAAATTGTGAAACAAATAATGAAGCATAAACAACGGAGCAGACACTTCCACATGCATATACATACATATGTACTCGTACAGCATTTGCTGGTGAACGTATTCGTTTGTATGTGTGCCCGTACGCACAGACACACTCTGCGACACATCCTGCCGATGGAGCGCCGCACCACCCAGGCCCATCACGGCCACCTGCATGCCAAGGAATGTCGGCGGGAGTAAAAACCACCAAAGTGCAAGACAAACATGAATAATGTGACAATTTAAAAGGATTCCATGCCGCACGCCAGCAACAGCAACAATGGTTGCCACCTTAAATTTGTTTTAATGCCAGGAATTCGTTGATGTTGTTTCGTTGACAAATGCGTATAAAAACAAATGGTCATTGTTGTTGTTACTGCAGCTGTTGATGTACCGACTGTGAAAATAATTTTTGATTTCAAAACAAAAGCGTTGTCGTGTTATGCACCTGACCGCAGCTAAAGTAGCGTATGACCCGATATTCACAGTGTTTCACATAAACTGAAGATGTATAGTAGGAATCTTTACTTTACTTTACTTTACTTTACTTAACCGTTCAGTCTGATTTAAAAAATTAGTTTAAAAATATCTATTGAACAATATTATTACAATAGATGTTCATGCATGCATTAGGTCTCGCTTTGAAAGCCCCCTTTGCTCATTACTTCTACTTACTGTACTCAAAAGAAGTAAAAAGCGTAGCCGGTAATTTGAGTTTAGGCATAATTTGCGATTTGATATGATTTTGATCATTTTGAACAGCAAAAACAGTAAACGAAGCTTAATAAAACTCGTGTGCTTAACGCTGTACACTTGCTGTCTGTGTGCTCGTTGGTGGGATAATCAGATTATTGATTTTCGATTCCGGGCAATTTCAGGGAGCCTGAACTGCTTTCAAATCTCACCCGGAAGATCCGAGGGTTGCAGCGCTGTGTCGAATCGCTCCAGTGAAATGTTGTTTATTGAGTTCTTCTGGTCGCTCCAGCACCGGATTTCAATTTCAGATGGAAGCATCGCGGCGTCTAGGGTAGATTCGCACTGTGCTGATGTTTATCTACCGAAAGTAGCAACTCCTCTGAGGTGCTTGAAATTGATTGCGATTTGCGAACTTCACGCTGAGTGCTCGGCGGAATCGGGGTTAAGTGGGTGATGATTCTGTGCGTAGCAGAGACGCCAGTTGTAAACAAACACACAGATGGACAGCCGAGACGACGGGTGGAATGACAAACAAGCCAAACAAGCAAAGCCGAGGCAATATTTTCGAGCTCGACACTTAGTCCTTGGCTTTAAGTATTCTTTCGCGTGCAGGCGGTGGGCGGCCTCGGCTCGAGAGCGTGCTGAAACGCAATTAAGTGTTTGTGGCAAGTGAAAATTTATTTGTGGGCTTATGCTTTTTCCGATCCCCAACCTCGCGGTCCTCTGGCCACGATCCTGTGCGTGCGGCGGCAAGTTAACTTTATAAATTAGCATCCGTCTCTGCTGAGCTGCAAAATAATGCGCCACGATTTAATTGAATTTATGAGAATTATAGTAGATTGTGGGCCGCGAAAACTAGTGCTCTATGATGACAGCTGCGCTGATTATCGTTGTTTTAGGACAATCCATTTATTGGTGTCCTTGTTGTTCGATGCAATTAACTTGTCGCTCCTTGAAACTGGCAACAGGTTTTGCGAGTAGGAACCGCAGCAGCATTCGGATGCGGGCGGTACGAGTTCGTTTAAAAATATTGTATATTTATAGTATGTGTCACGATTTTGTACTTATTTTAGATGGGCGCAACTAGACACGTATGTATGTATATCGCGGTTATATGGCTTAATTGCGGTTATATGGAATATCGGCCATTTGTGTCGTCCATTGATAGTGGTTTGTCTCTTTCTTTCTCCGTATCACTTGCATCTCGCATTATTGTGTATAGTACATAACACAATTTATACCTGCACAAGTCCGCGTATTCTTTGGCTGTATTTGGCTTTGTTTGGATGCCAATCGAGTAGCTGTTGCATGTTTGTTCGCACGAGTGTCTCTTTCGAAGTGAAAGTGCGATTGTGCTGTTGCACTCGTTGAGCGTCGGGCGCCTCGTTGGTCCTCTGATTGCTTCGAATAGTTCTGCATTTCATTGCATTTCATTTGAATATCCTATTGAGGTGCAGGACTCCGCCTGTCCCACGTTGTTGCAGCCCGTTTAACATGGAATCTGCTATCCACATGCGGGACATGAGCAGAGAGACATCAGGAGGGACATAGTGAAGAGCTTTCAGTGTTCTTGCACCAAGATTTAATAATTTATCGTTAGTTTAGAGAGCAAGAAGTCGCGGGAGATTCCTGAATTCCACTGACGAATCACAGATTTAGTTTCACCAAAAGTTGACTTTATATATGAATCACTCCTTCTCACATTCGGATTCCAAAAAAAGTATCTTCCTGAAGCCTATTAAGGTTATACTTTTGCTCGACTTTATAGAGCAGTAATGTTGAGTTAACGACGAACTCGTTCAATCGAATCATATTAAAAATAATAGTATAATAATTTCCTGGTTAATGCGACTGAAATTTGAGTAAGGAAACGAATTAATCATATTGCAATAAGTTTATATTATCTTCACTTTAGTTGTATAATTAATATTACTGCTCTTTCCGAACATCTATCAAGATAACATATGTGTATAAATAAGTATATGTATATGTACGTGACAGCGTTTTATAAAATCCGAAATGCAGGAATATCCGCAACAAATGCTATTAAGATTACAATATTATCGCCAAGTAAACCCCTCGCCGAATTAAAGCGTGTCCAATGACACCACAGAAACCAATCACCCTGCACCTCCCCCACAGCTTTTGTCAGCTCGGGCGAATTGCGCCTTCCCGCTTCTGTCAGCTGCCGTTATAAATGATGCTTTGAGACCGAAGATGACAAAGGGTATTACGGCTTGATGAGTAATTCTGACACTTTTATATCCTGCATCCGGGCCCAGATTAGGAATGGCGAATAAAATGGCTCGTAAAGATCAAGCATTGTTGTGGGCAGATAATGCACACAAAAGAGATACATATACATATGTATGTATGTATTCAGATATTCGAAACCATGCTGTTCATGTCACAAAAGCCCAACGGGATGCGCTGAACCGATCTCTTTGTTGTTGCTGAGGCTCTGTCATTTGTATTAAAGTTTTCCTTCATTATTAATTTCCATAAATCAATTGGGTCATTTTTGAACTCAACTGATCCTTTAGAATATGCTTTAGTTACCAGTTTTATGCTAAACTTGGCGAACTAGTTGGTGATTTATGAAGTTTGTTGGGTCATAGGATTGATTAAGAGTTACATAAGAATCGAGAAAGACCTCACAAGAATAAATTTAAAATATACACCTTCTTCAAAGGTGATTAGTGTGCCTGTGAATCTAAAGTTCCTGGGTCCTACATTTTCCAGTCTTTGACCGGTCGATGTAAATCTAAGTAAATCGATTTAAGATGGATTCCTTCAGCTTCTATCGCAAATGACAGAACATACAATAATATATCTTGTCTATACAAAGTCTATATCTTTTTCAGATAAGTGTTCATTATTCAAATAATTTTTTTTCAATACAATACATGTTAGAGGTTGATTTGATATGAACTGCGCTACTTTGGACGAAAATCATTTGGCAGACCAAATAATACTCCATAAGTACTTATATAGTATATGTATATTATACTTTATGTATCACGACGTATTACAGCCGCAGTTTGGTTCATAAAATTGAAGCACTTGTCCACTGATTTGTTCCGCTCTATTTTTTGGAGTTTCAGAATATTGAGGTTGTACAGTTTAGTCTCGGCTCCATTTCTGGCAGGTGGTCCCATTTGTTGAATCCGCATTCGACAAGCACCCGCTGCGAGCTCAGGCAACGATGACGTGGACCATTACGTCGGTCGTACACTACAAGTTAAACGTGGGGTGTGTGGTTGGTAGCCGCTGCTGTGGATGTTCCGTTCTTCCGTTATTTCTTTGCCGTGCTTCTTCTTTGTTTCTGTCTCCTTTAGTTAATGTCGACACTTACTGTCAGATCTTTTGTTTTACTTTGACATCAGATTTATGTTTTTCTTTTGTCATCCGAGCATCAGGCGGAAACTTCTTGTTCTTTCCCCAAAATTTCTTGCTTATTGTGGATTTGGTACTTGAAAGGAATTACAAGGTTGCTATATTTATTTACCGTTGAGTGCATTCATCAATGCAAAAAGAGGCAGAATGCCTGGCAACTCCAACAAGAAGTGGTACTTGGAGCGTTACGTTAAAGTAGCAAAAAACCCAAATTAATTGTGTAATATGAACATAGTTGAAATGTAATGGATTCTAGTGCGAATAACCTAAAACCTCGGAGTTAATTCACATCTAGAAATACTTCTTTCAGTTTATTTCGGTATACAATATGTATGTATGTATGTAGATACTATCTCATTTATTTTATTGCCTTCTTGCCCTATTTTAGTCATTAATTTTATGTGTCTTGTCTGCTGACGCTACCAGTGACAGCTCTCTTCGTTGGGAAGGCCTTGATTCGAACGTGATTTGATCTTAAGTTTCAGCTTGTTAAAGTTATTATTGCTGCGGCGCCATGAATACGTAAACAGCTCGAATGGGTTAAAACGAAAATCGTCGGGGACGTGGGCGAGTTCATCGCGTGGCTTGCGAATAGTCTCGAAATCATTGAGTACTCTTCCGCCGATTGCCACAACATAAGGAGACGGAAGCCCATGACCAAAGATAGCACTGATAAGGAACACCTACAGGAAGGCGGAAAGCTCTGGCAGCGGAAGAGGCGTGCCGCCGAGCAGCCGAGCAGCTGCAGCAGGAGAGGGTTGGCGGCGCCCTACACATCCGTATGCTTGGATTGGATCCTCCACTTTCTTTGCCCGTACGTGAGACGCATAACGAACGCATTTGTCAACTACTCACATCTTGTGAACGGAATTTTGAATGCTAGGTCGGAGCTCAATCAGACACCTTCTTCTAGCAGCTCCCGTTCGTGGAGTGGGTTTCCCTCCAGGTTGCCAGGGTTCCACCGTGGAATCACAAAAACCAAATGGCGAATTTTGCTGGTTGCAGTCAACGGAATGGAAAGATTGGTATCTGCGAGATTGATGGAGGCGGATGTGGGGTCTGGCGAACTGCGTACCCGAAATGGCAGCGAGCCACTTAAAACTGTTGTTGTTTGTGTTTGCAGTAAGCGGGTTGTTTCTCGTCTCGTTCGGGCCGAAAGAGCAGCAGCATCCGTTTTTGTGCTGCTGTGTTTTTGTCTATCCGTCTGACTGACTTTCGCCCGAGGAAGGGTGTGAGTCAAACAGACAGGAATTTAAAAAGCTTCCAAATCTTGGGAGGGATTTTGTTCGAAATGGTATTGGATGTATTCATGTGATAGCTATATTTAGTCATGTTTGAAATCAAACACGAATTTGTAGATATTGTTTTGGGATGTGAGACCATTCCACGTCAGTAATGGAAATTCCAAGGAACCACTTCTCTACGCTGGATGAGTAAATCAAGCAATAACAATGGGAAATGCTTATAAGAACTCTTGTATAAATCTCCCGTAGGGAATCTTCGCAGGTAATGGATCTGAAAAGTCCAACGCCGTGAATGTCGTCGCTGCCAAAATCCGTAAAGTACAAAATATATTTCTTCTGCAAGGCGTCAGCGGTTTGCGGACCACGCAACCGAGTCGCCGAACGATCCATTAGTTTCTTTTACAACCGCACTTTTTGCCAGTAAGGTTTTGTGGAATAAGTGGCCCCGTTTCAATTTATGACCGGACTTGATTCACGCTTCAGCGAACTTGAAATACACACGTTGCAGCTGCACTCATGAAATGGCTCGAAACTTTCCCACAATGAAATCGAAGTCAAAGTTTGCTAAACTCTATGCACAAATTCTGATTTCAAATACGTAACTCAGACAACCGTACCCCGTATTCCCACGTACTCCACACACACACACACGACTGCTGCATGGACGTATGATGGTGCGCTGCGGCCGTCCGGGCCGAGAAGTTTTAATCCGTGTGCTGCAGACACAAAACCTTGTGCGAGACCCAATGGGAGAGTAATTTCCAAGTTGTTCGGCTTTTGGATTGATTAGGGCGGCAGGAGTTCAGCTGAAAGCCACACGCCCCACGCCACGTTTAGCCATGCACGCACTTTCGCAGGAAGGCCGCAGAATTTTCAATAGATATCCATCACGTAAAAAGTGCATTTTACCATGCGTTTTGAAATAAATTCAAGAGCGAGACAAAAACTGACAAACTTTGTTCACGTTATGTTGGAGGTAACGCTTTCAGGTTGCTGTCGAAGCATCTGTCAGGAATCAATGGAAAAATGGAAATATTTTTATTAGGATAAAGTTTCAGTGCACGTCAAAGTAAGTTGACACCAAGCTGTCACACATGTTATTAAGTGTACGTTCGCAGCAGTCGTGAAACATCCTGAAAAGCTCCGCGCTTGCCACCCATTCGCGTCCTTCCCCGCCTTCCCCGCATGCAGATGCGCTGCCGTAAAGCTGGGGGCTGGAGCGCGTATGGCGTAGCAAACTTTGTGATGATTTTTCGCACGTGACCAGTTTCAATGGCTGGGCTGTCAAGCGTTTTAAAATGCTGCCTTGACAAGTGTTTTTGTCGATTCACAGCATGAGATTCTCCCGGATATCTGCACTTAGTTGAGCTTTCCGGCAAATCCAATAGCACTAAAAGAGATCGCTTGCAATAAATAAAACCGTTTTTCACTCGATGCAGAATAAATTTAAAATAATTCGAAAGCTGAGTAATTTGATCAATCGGGGCTTTTGATCCAATGTCAGTAAATTTGAATGGATACGTTGCATTTGGTGCCAGTATCATTCCAAGTATTACCTTAAAAGTATTTTTACTGAAATAAAACTAAACTGGAGTTTTTCTTCGAATTCATGTTCTTCGAGTTCTTAACGAGCTTCGCTAAAATGTGTTTTCGGGAAGTTCTCAATCTCATGAACATTAGTTTGCTTTATAATGTTCCGGTGAAGGTTGTGGTTAATCCTCGTTATAAATGTTGTTATTCAGTCAGTTATCGAATTCTTTAAATATTTCCAGCATTCATTGAGCACATATAATTGAAGTATAAGTGGATAAGTTCTTATTACAGTTTTATCATGATAGCTTCATAATATTGGAAATAAAGATCAATACAAATAATTGTAAAAATTCCCATAAATTGATGTCTCCAGGGGAATATTTAAACGCTTAACTGAGTTGGTGAAATTATTTCGGAGAACAAATATGAAGCATTTCTTGTTTTTCTTTCTTTTCGGAAACTTCTCGGGATTTCTTAAACTAGCAGGAGGAAAAACTCTGCTGGAACGTCACTGGAAAGGACGACGAATTGCTTGTGCAACAGAATGGCGAATGTCTAAATAACGGAGTTCAGAAATGTTCGCAGTGCCGGCAAAAATCGTTCGGTGCTGTTCTGCCAATAGCGAGACCAACTGCACGTCAGATGGCAGCACTCGTTTGTGAAACTCACCGAGAAGGCTGAAATTCATATTTATAAAAATGAAACTAAATAATCGGTGGCTCTACTTTCGGTTGGCAGCTTTAACATGCAGCGCGGTCTGCTACTTTATAGCTTTGAACTAATTTCTAATGCTTTCCGCTCTATTTGCATAAACATTACGCAATTAAGAGCCCGACATCTGGTGGATGTAGCTGCCAGGTAGCTCTCCTTCGAGGGCCACAACATAAAGCATGAAGTGAAGAGAAGCGCGACAAGCAAACGCATCCTTGGCCACGTTTCAGAGGTGGTTCGCTCCACTCCGCGCCGCACTCACTGCGCCAAGCTTCACTGTTCTGCTGTTTCTGGTTGAACTACCCTGAAATGTGGCATCGCTGCAACCAAGGCAACGTGGAGCCATCTACCTGGGACACGTGGCAGGTGCGGACTGGGGACGGTGCCGGTGCCGTTCGAGTTGTTTTGTATCATGAAAATGTGTTTATTTTCGGCTCACAGGTTCTTCCACGGGCGAATAAGATATCCTTTTACGCGAATTTCTGTGTCTTGCTTATGATGCTGCGGTTCAGACAAAAACGCATCCTCAGACGGGTGTGTTCCAAGGATAACGCCGCCAGCGCTTGCAATTTGGATTTTGTATTTCTATCTTGTGTGCACAAGTTTCTTTCGTTTTTGTTTTTGCGGTAAATTTAGCTCCATAAAGGATTCTACCGTGTTATTTTGCTAACGAAAATTTGGCGCAGTTAATTAGTGGAATGCATTCGCATATCCTTTATTAAACCGCTGGAGTGCTTTTAGATGGTTGCGCAGGATCCCTGCAAACGCGTTTAGTAATTACATCATTAGAACTAAAATCGTTCGTGTGGTTCAGCAGCATTTCACTGGCACATTCACAAGGGATTACTTTCAACAAATAGAACACTTGGAAGTGAATGTAAAGTATTACTAAACCCCGGTACAGATTATTAGCATTAAACATGGACGCTTAATATTTGCTGGGTCCAAAGCTGACCGCATCTAGAGCACCGGAGGAACCTGTTAACTATTAAGTTTGTCCCAGAGCTTTACTGCACCCGAAAGCTTCGGAAGTGTCGCAATAACCAAAAGTAGATCTTAGATCTTAACTGAAAAACGTATCTTAAATTCAGAAGAGCGTAAACCTAGAATAAGCCTGTTCATAACATAATAGAAAACATTACGGTTATGACACAGAGCAATTAATAGTCAAGTGTAATCTTCGTCGAGTCGATGAGATGGAAGGGCGCTAAAAGGCGGTGATACAGACAAATCTACGAGGCCAATTTCCATGTTGGGCTTTGACACGAAGCACAATAATTGTGAACAACAAGCGTTCTGGAAGCTCTCATAAGACAGATCAACACTGCGTTATATTCTGCTGCACGCGTCAATGCTACATGCATCTCTGACGAGAAACACGCAGCCAAAGTATATACATATATACATTGCAGTTAACCTCAACCCCGCCCAACCGCTTTCACATATCGGCACACACAGACGGCCTTCCATATGAGTACACATCTCCAGCCCAACCCAAACGCCTCTCCACTACGAGGAGCCCATTCGCAAAGTGCTTTCGGCGGAGAGCCAGCGGCATACGTATCCGTGGAGTCAGTTTGCGGCATCGCGTGCAGTGCGCTGTGCGTGAGAACACTTCTCGTGCTCTTGGATGTTAAATGCCGAGCAGCGGATAGCCGCCCACGCACACTGATTGGGACGGGAAGAATAATGTTTGCTTTGAATAAAGAGTCTTTGGAGGATGAGTCTCGGGAGCTTTACAACAGAATAATAAAAGGGATAACTTATATACATAAGAGTTATATTTCTGAAATGAAATCGTACAAAAAATTAAACGAAATGAAACGAAACGAACCAAAACTTTTCTTATTTATTTAACGTAATTTGTATTCTTTTTGAGACGACAGTCAACTGTAACATCATCAATATACTATATTTTTACAGTACAGACCTTATTTCACTGTTTCCGTTTAACCGGCTTGAATCCACTTAATTTCATTGCGCTTTTCAAACAATTACTTTAATATGTTATAAGGTAATTTTTTTCTCCTCTTCAACTTTATCCTGCTTCCTTCACTTCATAACTTTTGATCAAATGTGTTCTCCTTAAGATGTTCAGAGTGTTCCCAAGTGATTTACTTCACGTACAAATCATCACTTTAAACCACAAAATAAAAGTCTTTTGCTGGCTTCCACTATTAGAACTCATAATAGTCATATTTCGTGTTACTTGTTCGTTGTTCGTTCTACGGATTACTGTTCCAGGAAGATTTAATTTGCCTGACCAAGTATGTGTACATACTTGCATTTCAATAAAAGGAAACCTGAGCATGTTTTATATTCACATGCACATCATCGTACTTTCTCTCAGTTCCATTGATACATAATTCCATGGATAACATTCAACGAGGGGTTTCTCTCAATTTGCTTTAGTTTGTGCCTTGCAGTTTATAATAGAAATCAGACAGTAGCTCATGGAAAGCCTAACATTTTAAAAACGTTCTTCCGTCCGATCTTTTTTATGTGTGAAATATCGAATCCAGATTGTTTTACCTTAAAGCCAAAGATCTCAAAATTACAGAACCTCGGGACCTCGGGCTTGTATTGTATTGAAATGCGACTTCCTTCGAATTTGTTTTCGTATTTGATCGAAATTCTTTTAAACATAATTGTTTGTCCTTCATAATTTTCACCGTATAATTACGAAAACGATATTTGAAATTTGAAAAAAGAATCAAATTTAAATACAATTTTGTTAAGTATTATAGGAGTATTATAGGAGTTAACAAGGCGTTTATAGAAGAAGGTGTACAAATCCACCACCTTTTAAGCACTTTTAATTAGTTGGCTACTTTAGACTTTTGCGTTTACGTTGCTTTCCTTTGAGCCAGTTATCATTATAGCTTACTTCTAGCGTGGGTTATGTGCACTTACATGTGTATATACGGGTAACTCCTGCACCCAACGTCGATTTTGCAGAATCGACTTAGTGCCCATAATCGACTGAGTCGGTTGTAAATTCTGTCGGAAGCGAAGAAAATTTATTGCTCCAAAAAGGTTTCCTTATTTATTTGGGAATAATTTTCTGCAGGAAACACTTTTACTTTTCGCTTTCACAATATAAACGGTTGGCGTTGGTTTATGCTGCCGAAAGATTTTGTGTGTGTACGTATTTCGTAGTCACGTCGATGGCTGTGCCAGGGCAGCCCTTGAATTCGGTGTCTGTAAATCGGGAAGACCGGAAAGCCAAAAAGGATATTATATACCGTTTCGCTTTGTAGCTGCGCTCGGGCAGCCTTTGATTTAGTGTTTGAACTTCCGTTGCTGCTGTTGCTGTTGCTGTTGCTGTTTTTGTTGTTGTTGTTGTTGCCGCCAACGTGGTATGGCAACCGGGCGCCTTGAAAGCGTGAGTGAGTGTTACTCTTTATAGTAGTTCAAAGTGTGTGTGTGTGTTTGTGTCTAGCGAGGAGCACCCGAAAAGGGCTGAGATACGAACACAAAACATTGATTTGGGGCTGAGTTATTGCGCTGCCGATGCCGATGGCGCATTCTAACTCGATATTTTTGTGCTCCACTTCTTTCCACGTTGCTGCGGTTGCTGTTAGAAATGTGATACCGCTTAAAAGCGTTTTGGCGCCACTCCGTCCCTATAGGCGCCGATTCCCGTTGCTGCTCTTCGAACAATCTGCAGCTCTTCACACACAAATAATCTCCCCAGTTATCTCCCCGGACAGTGACAGCACCATCGTGATTCTGGTCGCCGTAGCCATCATTGTCTTCAGTGGGTCGGATGCCTGTTCCTGCGTTGAAATTTACTCGTAGCTGAAGATTTGTTATTTCCAGTGTTTATTTATTGTAGATTCATAATTGATAAAACTGTTTACTGTTTACAGTAACTTCAACGGAGTCTCCTTCGCTCGTTCCTTGCGGCGGCTTTCTAAAGTTTTTCTAAAGTGCTGCTGTAGCCGTGGTGTTAAGTTCGCCCCTATTTAATGAAGCATCCTTTTTGGAGCGCAGCACTTCTTCTCCTCCTTATCACACTAGAGTGTACCTAAAGTCGTTCGACGTGCTGAATGTTTGAAAACTGTTTGTGAACATTTCTGAGGGAGGAAATGGCAGGCATCGATTACATCGATTTTAGTTCACCTCAGAAGGTCGCAGTCAAAGTTCATGGATGCTGGCCTCGAATTAACTTTAAATAAATGGAACATTTAATAGTCTTGCAGACACATCCGGAGTGCGAAATTCGATTCTTACAAAACTGAGTCGGTTTAAAGTACTATTCACACAATAACTGAATAAATAAGCGTGTGGTGTACACTCTATCCAAGTTATGCAAATTATAATTCGATCCAATTTCACTCGGGTTACACTCCATGCACTCAGTGGTAGTTGAATCTTCAGTGTTGCCCCGACTGCGTATGCACGGTCAGGGAAACCATGGATTACTGCAGTAGCTGTAACAACGATGTGGAGATTGGGTCCATTCAGCGCTCTGCGTGAAGGCAATCACAATGGGCCACATGGGTCTCCGAATGGTTTCTGGTAATTTTATGGAGATTTATTTATATTACTAAACAGGTGATCCTATGGCTCTGCGACCTTGTAAGTTGTCCGCTGTGCCACTCTCCCACTTCCTGTGAACACGACTATAAAAGAATAATAACAAGAGAGATGGGCAATGACACTTCCAATTATATACCACAGGACTTCTAGTCGTGTGGAAAGAACCAACCTGTGTTGCCTCACTTCTGTTGCTGTTCAATTTGATGCTGGAAACGCATCCGTTTTATAGCTGGTGGAGATTCTGTGGGCCGGGGCCAAAAAACATTTGCTTTACTTCTTTTATATCCCCTCTCTGGCGGCGAACAGCAGGTTAGCTTCAACTACAGTGGATTCGCTCTACACTTGCGAATCTACACTTCTACACTTGCAGCTACGGCTGCAGCAACGATAACACGTACGTGAGAATCGCAATGAATCCAGACAATAAAAGCAGCAGCAACAACAGCCAGTTTCGCGCTGCTCCTTTCACAAGCAGACATGCTTAGAATCCGTAATTATTTGAAAGTCTGTCGAGCTTCTTTATCTGCTTTTTGCACAAGTGCAGAAGTGATAAAATTTCGTCTGAAGTCAAATGTAGGCTTTGCCGAATGTAGGTTATTTAAAAACCCCAACAAATGTTTGTCTCCATTTCTTCGCGGTGTCGTATACAAAGCTTATATATGTATGTACATATGTATGTTCATATGAAACCCAATCTAAGTGCCAAGGTGGCACAAACACGAAAGGCACAGAGGGCAACGAAATCTCCCCGGGCAACTTCGTGTAAAGCGAGCACAGCGCACGCGTTACTGTGGCCCAGTCAACGTTCTGGCGTCCAAAAATCCTGAGCAAACATGTCACTTCGTACTGGCACGACTCGGTTCTCCGCACCACCGCACAGACTGCTGACTGCCATCGTTCTACTGGCAGGGGTGGTATTTACATTAAATATTAAAGTGAGAAATGGAGCTGAAGGAAGGAACCAACGCTGATTAGCTCCACAGATTTCGCCCGCACCGTGCGTGCAAAAGCAATGAAGAAGCTCCGTTACAAGCCACAAAGGAAAGCTGTTGGTGCCACATCCGCTTCACACACATTAGCGCCGCTCCGTGATTGTGCGGGCAGGAGGCTGGAGGTGTGGATCGGCCAGATCGCTTTCGACGATACAACGCGCTCTTATCACTCTGACAGGCGGCGCTTTTGTGCTGTGGAAGCCAAACACTCGTATTGGACAATTAGACACGACAGCCATTTTATTTTCCATTTAATTTTACACAAATCCCTTTTCGATAGCGTCTCCTTCCTGCCTCGGCTGGAAAAATCACACTTCCTGCTACTACTCCAGAAGATACTTCCAATTTCTGGAACAAGTGGATCAGTTTCCGGTTTGACTGTGAATAGAATGAATACAATCCTATTTATGGTACACTCGTATGTCGCCATTGCAGCATCAAGTCGGAATCTGAATTTCACTGCAATTACGTAAAGAAAATAAACGAAACCCGGATTATAATAAAAAGGTGTTGGGTTTAAAATGGTATGAAGCCATTCCAGTGACATTAAATTAAATTAAACACAAAACTGAGATAACTTAAGCCGGGGATTTCTGATTGCCTGAAGACCACGTAGAAAAGACTCCCGGCCGCAGTATTCCACGCCCACGCCCGTGTAGCCATGAAATTAATTTTTGCCCACACTGAACTCTTGCGGACGCAGGACAAAAAATATAATACGTAACAAGCAAACTCACTTTATTAAATGAAAACTTAATTGGATGCATTCTCACTGTTTTCCACTTCATACACACCCGCCACCCTCTTCGCTCGTATGACGTCTACTTAAGCTGCTTGTTCTACCTTCGATTGTTCCTCCTTTTTCAGCCGGAAGAAGTGATAACTAACAACCGTTATAGTATCCTGCAGACACGTAATGAATGTCAACTGGGCGACTGCACCCATTACCATAAAGCCTGGAGAAGTCCCACTCTGTAATTTGGATGTGAGTGTAGTGTAGTGTAGTGTATAGTATGTAGCGAGGGTATATCGAGGGAATGCGGTTCGTTCCAGGTTCGATGTTGGTAGTTTTTGCATAATTAATTTAAAAAATTTGCCAGTCGGACGCACGGAAGAAGCAGCAACCGAATTGCAGCCCCCGGTAGCCAATCTGCGGGCGTGGGTCTGCGTATCCTTCTCCCGCTCCATGAATTCACTTTTTAGTTAAGGGCATTCTGAGGTCATGCGAGTTAACATTTGCTTCACAGATTTATTCCCGGTGGATGTCAGGCGTGCTCGAGATGCAGAGAGATAGATCAGGCACCAAGGAAAACGAGGCAACTTGCAACACACAGCATCTTCATTAAGTATTCCAAGTCTACGAGCATAGCTATGTATATCAAACACCTCTGAAATATAGTAAGTTGCTCCAATTTCATCATTAATTAAGATCTCAACAAATTGCAATAATAACCATGGTGAGGTTTGTGAATCTCATATTAACTCATATTATTATAATACTTTTGGTTTTACTAACGCTCAAAGTTATAGTTTGTGGGCTGCTATGACGAGAGAAGCATAACATGAATATGGCTCAGGATATAATTTGATAATGGATGAAAGAAATCACTTTGTTGGTAATTTCAATTAAATTGTAGACAAAATACTGAGCTCGGTATGATGCAACTCAGATGCTCTTAATACTTGTATATATGTATGTATGTATGTTTTAAAGCACATTGTGCTGGCTTCTTAAATCAGGTCGGGTCAGGTCAAGTATCCGCATGTAATACCTGGCATGTCCTTCTAAGCCCTTCTAAGTCTTCAGAATATCATTATGCTGTCTCAGCGAAGTCATTAAAGTCATCGTGCGAGAGAAAGAAATCCGAATTCCCGCCGAAGTATGATTTGTGATACGGCAGACCGCGTGGAACTCCAAGTGCTGTATTCGACTGCTGGCAATTCATGCATCTTTGGAAGAGTCGCTTATAAAAGCAATAATAATGGAACTCATCAGAAGCATCCGCTTGAACATCACCGTACTCTGCGTTTTTCGCAGCTCTCGCAAATCCAGGTTAAAAGCTATTGGGTCGTTGACCGTGATGTCAAACTGATGTGAATATTATGGAAAGCCGTAAGCAACAAAGCATCATCAATCGCGTTGAAGTACATACGTCTGCGTTACTTAATGCCATGGCGTTAAACGTATTAACAGTATTTAAAGCCATCTATCACATTTAAGGTAGCTTTAAAGATAGTATTTAAAACAATGATTTATTTTATCATTTCAATTGTTCAAGTTGATGAAAATAATCGAAATTGTATTTACTTCGATAGATTTACGAAGTTCAGATTAGATTAGAGCTTGGAATTCATAATCTCAACACCTCCTTTAGGTGCACATTCAATGCAATCCCTTACATGGTATTTGTAATACAAATTTTGTATGTCCTCAAATGGAATCCCGTCTCTTCGTTTCTTGTTCTGCAGTGCAGCGTTGTGGCAACAAGCAATACCTTAAAATTCAATGCTAAAAAGTATGCATTTCAAAACATTTCCATAATTCCTAATTTTGGTCGCAAACAATTGCATATCTCTAATATTTTGCTTTGTTTCCCAACAATACTCGTCTCCGCTGCGCATGTGTGGGCAAACAATAGGAAACTCGTACAACAAATAACTGGGGGCGATTAACACATCTCTGAGCACTTGTCATTGTTTCGTCGGTGTGTTGTTGCTGCTGTTATCCTTACTGCAGATGCTGTTGTATCTGCTGTTGATTTGCGGCTTGCGGACAGTTGCGAACAGGTTGCTTGCGACGTGCCGCACTTCCTTGCCTCCTGCTAGCGCACAGAGCCACTGACCGCCCCGGGTTGTTGACATGCACCAGCCTTTCATGTTGTCTGAAATGCTTTTGTTTTTCTCGGTGCGGTGCGCCAACGCTTCGGCTGTTTCTACAGTGTTTGGTTTAGTCTTTAGTCCTCGGTACTGTAATTCTAGAATCTTTAAGTATCGAACTAAAATTCAAACATAGAACCTTAAAGTCCATGTTTTGGATGAGTTACAAAGCACGACTAACGGCTCGATGTTTATTATGATGATTAGTAACGGAAGCAATTCGTACTTGGGGCACATTTTCCACATTAGTATTAATTCCGGAATTACTATAGATGGGCGTATTTTTCAATTGAAATTCCTTTAATATTCCTGCTGCTCACCAGCGACTGCTGTTTATTTATTTTTCCGTCACACGTGACAACATGTTGTTTGCGTTTCGCGCGCCGCTTCGCTCACATCACGCCAGGCAGCACTTTCGGTAAACATGCACTCGGCGTTGGCTCCACAGCCTCGTAAACCCACCCGTTCGTCAATTTTAATATTTTTCGCTTTCAAATTAAGCACCGAATATTAAGTAATCCTTTTTTACCCTACACACGAAAGCGTCAGGTAATTATTACGTTTGCCGTTTCGCTTCCAACTCTCAGAAGTAGGCGTGGCGGGTACAAGATTGCATATATTATGTATATATGTATATGTAAATTTGATTACCGCCATCTCCTGAGTAGTTTATGCAACGGAAAATCATTGAAACTTCAACTTTAACTTCGATATCGGCTTTTCCCCGGCGTGTAACGAAGATTAGATTGCATTTTTATATCCGCACACTGTGCACGAAAAGAATGGGTGTTATCCAGCCCCTTTGACTGCATTTGGTGGGCGTAATGCGCCCCCTTTCACCTACATAGCAGTGCAGTTTGACCAGCTAATAACCGAGTTCATTACCAACTAAGTTCAGGACTCGGAGTAATGAATTCTCTGGATTAACTTCGAAGCAGCTTCTGGCACGGACTCCCGTAATTAAGTGTAGGGTACTCAAACTTCACCCAGACCGAATAGAATTCTTCTTCTATATTTTTTATTTAAACGGTAAAATTAAATACTTAATTAACTCATATTTTATTTTTAATACTCAAACATGCTCTAGACTGCATTAAACATGAAACAGCACTCGCATTTTTAAGTACATCGAATATAAACAAATATTTTAACTGATTATATAACAGCACGTTTTGGAGTGGCTCGGAGTTTTCAGTCAACCTCTCTGCGTAAATTAAAGAATGTTTTCATCTGTAAAATCAATGAATCGGTTATCTTTGTTTACCTCCGACGTGGCCGCAGCTTCCAACGCTACACTCCCATGTCACTATACGGCAAATAATTCAAGTGAACTGTTTACAACAACCCCGGTCGCCGCTCCGCCTCTGTTCAGTTGAGTCTTGAAGCACTTTTGCATGTCCATAGGCACCTTTTCTTCACATGCTCACGAAGGTCCAAGAGAACCCAATACAAGGCCCCCTGGTCAAATCGTATGGCAAAGAAGTTACCAGTCCCGGTGGGGGTGGAAGCGCCACCCCGGTCTGGTATCGAACCGAGAATAAGCAGGAGAAATACGAGTGCAATTCTAAAATATTAAATGGAGGGAAGAATTTTGAAGTTAAAATGAATCAAAAGTCAAGAAGCGAGAAACAAATTTCTGATTTCATTTTATTAAACGTTTATCGGATTCGAACGATGTTAACCATTCGATAGATCCTGTCTGTTGCCTGGTGACACTTGGAAGCAACGACATGTCGAGGCAGCTGAAAATAAAAAACGGTTGCTTCTGCAGCAGCACTTAAATGGAAATCGTCGTCGACGTCGTAATAAAAACTGAAATTGATTTTTGATTTGTAATTTAATTTCACTCACAAGTGTAACGCTCGAAAATGCCACTCCTGCTGCCGGTCCGAAGTGACAGCAGCAGTGGTGCCACCTACTTGCAGCAGCGCCACAGTCTGCTTGCGGGAGTCGATGTGCATCACTACTCATGTAGAATACCCAGTAATGTAAACGGAAGATGACTGAGATGAACATCCGTTAGAATCCATCTCACCGTTAATGATTTTTAACAAAAATAATTGAAGGTATAATATAATTTTAAGCCAACCAAGGACCAACTTTAAAGAAGAATTTCAACTAACAATTTTACTTGCACTTGTGTACTTTTGTATAATTAAACGCATTCGTTACTAGTACTTCAAATTACAATATCTTCAAATAACCTTACAAATGATTTTCCTATTAAACTATACTCGTAAATGATATAAAAGAAATATCCTGTGTTTCTATAAAATAAACCTAAAGTGTTGCTTATTTCTATATAAAAAATTCAAAGAGGCACTAAGTTGGTACTCGTAGGTTGCTCAGAAGCTTCTAGAGACCTTTATTATCATTATTTATAACTACAACAACCACTGAAAACATAATCGACATAATATTTTCCACTCCGACAGTTTTAATTCAATTTATGCTGCCAACACTGCACAAATATTTTATGTATTTTTTTGGTAAATGGCAATAATGTGTCCGATTAACTATAAACATAAAGAATAAATATAAACATAAATTAAATATGGATACTGGTTTAAATACGTCTAAATATTTCGAAAATACTTAATTATTGCAGAAGTGGAACAATGTTAATGGAGATTTAAAGAACTCAAATTACAATACTTAATTATTTATGATTATTTATGGAAATGTGGAGAAACTTTACCTGATGTAGCTGCTGCAGGATGTACATTAGAAATTCTAAAGCTTATTAACCGGAAAGGTCTTGAATAGTGATAAGCCGAGCATTATTTTCCGGGTGTGAACAGTGATCAAATCAGATACCTCAATTTATATATTATAGTATTATATGTGATTAGGGGAGAGAGTCTAAGAGTGTGGGCCTGTGTTGCTAGATATATTGTTGCGATGGTCATAAATGAATCATTTGTAATTCAACAACGATCTCTTTTTACGAATACATTTTCTGTGTTCGTTTGTGTGTTACTCACGGATCTCTATTTTCAAACAAGACTGCTTCCCGGCAAATGTTGGTAAATCAAATCAATTAAATCTTGAAGACGATAATATTTTTAGGAGACCAATTTGTAAGCAGAACATGCTAACAGTCGACAATTGTATCTGAACCGTCTTGCTTACAAAAATATATCGTTGTGCTTCCACCTTCCTTTTGTCATAAATTATAGACAAGCCTCCAGCTGCATGGTCCAGGACAATCGTGTTTTCTAGGGACGTCTCGTTGCAACTGCGGAAAGTTCGCAGTTCTGCCCATGCCGAGGAAATAGAGTCGCTTTCGGAACATCTTTCTGGACGCCAGAACTAAATACATCTCCCGAAAATTCCCCCCTCGAACGTACTTTTGCTGAAGACTTTTCGCGATGGTGATCCAGCCGCAGCGCTGAAATACAACGCAATAAGTTTCGAATGAACTCAGCGTCTCCCCGGAAATACGGCAGCACTGGGACTCCAGCTCGGCGCGAACGTGATAAGATTTGAACGTCTTTGAGAAGCACTCAAGCAGCGAACGCGTTTAAGTGAAACACTGAGCACATTCAACAATATTCAGTGTTGCATTTCTGTGCCAGAGAAACTTTTTCGTTTTGCGCTGTTACAATTCGTGGGCCTGCTGTCGTGGCTATTGTTGTGCAATTGTTGCTATCGGTATTGTTGGCACAGTCCTTGGAGGTGTAAATTGTTGGACCAATAAACAAAAACATTTTGCTACTCCTTTCTCATTCCCACAAGAAAGTTCTTTTCGGTCCACTCCACTGAGAGCATTGTTGTTGCTGTTTCATTTTTGCTACTGCCGTTGTTACTGCTACTGGGAGCTACTCGCAGTCGTCTTAGAGCTCGCTGCTTCGGCCGTCTCTAAAGGATTTTCTGTGCCATTGTGCTGCAGTCCAGCAGATGATTTTGTTAGCGGCAACAGCGTCGTCCTGGCTGACTGCTTCGCTCGCCCGCTTCTCCGCTGGGAAAACACACTGAATTTGTAATTGCAATGTCGGTTAATTAAAACTGTTTCACTTTGTTTTCCTTGTCTAGTACGTACGTTTTCTTCGTGTCTTTCTTTCCTCCCCCTTGTTGTCCTCCTCTGCGTCCTGGTGGAGTTTGCAGTTATGAAGTTTTCTGTCGTGCATTCCAGTGTTTGAGTTGCGGCCCCTTTCAGTATTTCCCAGGAGAGGGCTCAGCACTCATTGGAGGCGGGGAGCGACCGGCAGACGATGTGGTTCCCAACTAAAGCGGATAACGAACCCAGCAGTGAGCTTTTAATATTATTTGAGACCTTGTTAATATATTTACAACATAGCTATGCTATATTTATGAAATTCCGGAGACTTCCGAGAACGTTTCATAGCGTTTAAAATTTAACTTTAATTTTAAAGAGTTTGTAATGCTTATTTTGAATTTAAGTGTGTTTCTGGAAGCCCGAAGGCATTTCTTCGTCTTTGTAGGTTTATGGGGAACGTCCAGGTGACTAAATTCAAGGTGACATTAGTACATACGAGTATGTGCTTGAGTTATAATTTCTGGATACCTGATATGTTTTTGGAGGAATAGAACACGCTGCTTACGTTGCTGTCGTTAATGTCAAAAGGCCCCTTTTCGGCCCTTGAGCAACTACAGGGCAATAAATTGTTCTGACATCTATATTATACGCCAATAACGATAAGAAGGTTCGTTTGCTATAAGAACGAGTGCACTATCTCAGAATAATTATGTTGGGGAATTAATATCGTCCATGGAAACTCCTTCCGTATGAACGCAGTGCCTGTAGTTTGTTTGTTCTCTTGCTTTATTTATGTTTATAGTTGTTGTTGGCTCTTGTATTAGCGCAAGTTTTTTCCATGTTCGCCCTGAATTGTTTTTCTCCGTTTTTTATGGAGTTTCTGTGTTTTCCTTCGTGCGCTCTTCCTGTTTGTATTTGCTAACAATGGGTTTGAGGCGGGAAAGTGTTTAATTCGCACGATTGACGTCTGCAAATAAAAAACAATGTTTTGTTTACTCTAGCATAGTCATGGTTTTTTCAGTCATATTTTGTAGCGCACACGTTGTTGTTGCTGTTGTACTGGTAAAAATACTGCTGTGTTTCGATCGAGGAGGAGGCGATTTATTGGGATAAATGATGGGACTAACAGACATCATTCAGTGTGCCACTTGACGTTTTTTGTAAGGAAAGAAAACAACATTTTCGAGGATTCATCTAAACGTTCATCAAAGTAAAATGAAATAAAATAATTCCAAGTGCTAATAATTCTTAAGCTTAACAACGAAATGCCTTCAGAATAAGTTGAGTCATTGTCTTGGTCCTTCCTTCCTGTCGCCATGTTTTCACTCTTTGCTTCCTTTTCTCCTGCCTTCCATTATCATTCCTTTTTCCTTCCATCTTTCCAAAGAATCTATTGTATTATGTATGTAATTAGAACATCCAATTAATGAATGTGCCATAATTCAGAGATTATATTTGGCCAAATTCAGAAGTTGGTTGTGATAGAAACGAGTTCATTTTTATGGGCTGGAACCTGAAAAACTGGACCTGAAACAATACAGAAGAGTTGACTGCAATTGAAGTAACCGCACTTCGCTTTGTTTTGCAATAAAGCAACGCGAAATTTCGGGCAGCAGCAAAAAATTCATCCCGAGTGCATCCCGTCCCGTCGGCGAATATTTATCCCTGGCTTAGGACCAGTTGAGTTGATGGTATAAATAACACTTGAAAGTGTGCTCGTCATAAAGAGACCGTCGCGATGACATGTGCCACGTACATACATACAACACAGTATATCGGTATATCAGTCCACCGCAGTCACACGAAACGTGTCCGGAGTGGAATTTCGACAGACTGCACTGGCGCTGGCTTCTTTTAGTCGCGTCCTCTTCGAGTGCACGTCGAGTGGCGTTGGGCCAGCTTTATTGCAGTTCCGAGTTCGGTTTCAATTGAGCTTTACGATTCGCAACTTTGGTATTGTTGCCTAGTCTTAGCATGTGGCTCGGTGGCGCACCAGTTTTAACACTACTCAAATTCCAGTATACAAGTTCAGGACACCAACACATTTCGGTGTTATATCTACGCCGAGAATACGAAAAACCGATGATAACAAACTTACTCCAGATCATTTTTGGAATATCCTGAGCAAGTCTAATCAACGCCGTAGCAAGTATTCTAAGAGAGCTGCACTCGTATTTGCGTCGGAGTACGAGAATAGATAGCGGAAGAGAAGAGCCAACAAAACTGCGATGTGCTACGTTCGTCGTCCGTCAGTTTTACAGCAAGCGATTGTCTTCAAAATGCGAAAGCGGAGTAGTAAAACTTTTGAAGGACACGTTTTCATTTTACGATAACAGGTAACTCGGTAGCCAGCAGTTAAATCTGGCTGTGCTCTGGTTCTTTTAGCGTTTGACTGTTTAACGTACAGTATACCGAGTGTGCTGCTTTAAGGTGGGCAGAACCTTCGAAAAGATTACTCGCAATGACACGCGCTGTGTTAATCTGAATCCATCAGCGTCTTGTGAACGGTTATATTTCAAAATCATGCATGGAATGAATCATTGCCACAATAAAAACCTCGTGGATAAATCAGTACAATGTTATGTTTGCGTTACTTTCGATTGTAATAACATACTGTACTCTATTGTAGTATTGATGTGTGGAAATACAGGCAAATGTACAGTAAAGTCTCTTATAACGCTCATTGAGGCTGCTTGAAAAATGATTTCCATCACCATTTGTCCATCATAGCTGTAGTTTGAAACGAATCCGTTATGCGTGTTTACTTCCTCGAGTGCTTTCGGTGGGTCTGCCCATCAAGTAATTCCGCCGGTTGCTCCTCACTTAAGCTCTCTTCTTCATATGTTTCTCAAATGTTTTAACATTCTCTTTTAAACAGATTGTGTATAGAATAAAAACATTCTTCCAATAATAAATTCTTGAAATAATATTATGAATCCATTCTTAAAATAAACAAGTTACTTTAGAATTTATCAATTTTATGTGGGAAGTCAAGTATTCTGCTCGTATTATTTCTGTCTTGAAATTTCCATGTGACCAGAAGCCACTGAGAAACGCCAGTCAGGTTTGGAAGCTTACAGCTTCAATTGTCGCATTCCAAAGCAGCGTCATGTCAGTCTTCGGGCAATCTTCGACTCAGCATTCTTCGAGCTGAACTGCTTCCGAAAGTGTTGACAGAACTGAACGGATTTTGCAATGTTTATTTTGGCTTTGAAGTTTTGTGCAAATTTCTTTGAGTCGAAATATTTGAAGAACTGCTCGGTATGCACGTCCGAGCAGTTTCTAAAATCGTAAATATTTGAGGCAGTCTTCTGATTACATCCCAACAAAGCAATGCACCTGAAGTGGACACTTTAATTTATTTAAAAACGAAGTGCATGCGTTCGACAAGAATGGAATGCTCAGCATTTGACTGCGAGGAGAGCGCCGAAGGACGCAGGACATGCACTCCATTGGCAATGCTATATCTCACATTGTCCACAATGACTTCTTCACTTATTGATCGACCTGCAACCTCAATATTTAACCTGTGCAATTCGATAGCTCGGGGCTTAGATACCTGTTATTTGATGTCCGCCGATGAGCTTCTGTTCACCTGTCGCCCGAGTTGTCGCAGGCGAGAAGGGCTGCCTTTCGAGTGACTGCACAATTTGCCGCAATTTCATTCGAACGAATTAATAATTCAACTTTATTTACCGTAAATAATTCGCCCGAACGTGCAATTTGCATAAATAAATGTTCCCATAGTGCAATTTAATGCTTAACCTCATTTAGAATTGTCAAACACAGCTCACTCAACTGCCGGAGGCCGGCCCCGCGGTGGGGCCTCCTAGCCCCCAGCTCCCTCGAACCCCCTCGTAGTGTTTGCTTAGGTTGGCCCTAATGTGCGTAATTTAATTTATGGCATTTGTTTGGTTCCAAGCCACGCAAGCTGAGTGAACGAACCTTGAAGGTTTTTCCCTCTCACGCTTGTAGTTCTAACTTTAAGATTTGTAAATATTCAATGTGATAATCTGTTTATTTAACATTGTAAAAAAATTGTAAGCGATAATAATTCATTAAGTTATGATTAAATCATCACATGTTATTGTAATTGTTGAATGCGAATCAACTCTGAGTGATTGAGACTCTTCCAGATGTGGATAGCTTGATTACGTACATATATCGGGTGCTTAACCGCGGATAACCGCTGAGCTCTCACTCCGGTCAGCAACAACATTCAGCTGTTCTGAGTTGGGGCAAAATGCATCACTGCTGACTACTCGTGTATCGCGAAGGCTTCCATGCCCCCGGCTAATCCCACAATCGATTGCAGCCACACTGGGCAAGAATGCTAGCGTGCGCCATCTCAAAGACGTCGGCTATGCGATGCTTACGAGTATACTTGCCAGTATCATGAAATTAACTTTTATTTCGGTGCGGTTAGCATTGTTTGATGACTGTTTGTATGTGTGTGTGCTATGGTGGCTTTGTGTGTCTGTGTGTGTATGGCTGAATTGGTTGGCAATGGCATGGATCGCTTGGAGTTGGTGGAGTTGGTATTACGCTCTAAGGCTAGCTTTGGTCTCAGGCAAAGTGTTCCCTCGATTTGTTTCTCTTTGCGGACAGGGTCGCTTTTAATCAGGGTTACGCAGGCAACTTCGTGAATTACGCTGCAGCACATCATTGAGCAGTGACTGCGTTGAGCAGCGGTTTCGTTGCGATTTCGGCCAGGCTCCGGCTGCGGAATATGAATGGATCCCATGCAGAAGTGCTTGCAACGGTTGCATGCGCCACGGCACGGAACACGACTCAAACGACAAGAACACGAATTTCTCAGTGCTGATTATGCAATCGCCACTAAGTTCACTGCGCTGGTCTGTCTGGCGGCGCTTTCTGGCTTGGAATCGTCTGCTCTTGCTGCCAGATTCGGCTTCGCAGCGTGACTGCTACTATGCTCACTCCAGATTTGCGTAAGCTTCAAAACACAATGGAAAATTCTAATTAGTCGCCTCGAAGATGAATGCAACTACAATTAAATTAAAGCCGGCAACGAATTTAAATTAAATCAGTTTGCAGTTCTTGTACGATATTCTGTTCTCTCGTCTTCCTTCTGCTTTGAAAAACGACATTTTAAAGTGAACAAAAGTAAGGATAAAGTAATAAAATATTGCTAGACGGGGACGCAGTACAGTGACTGCGATGAACGAAATACTAAACCAAGCTAAGCGTTTCTTCCCCGATGAATACCTGCGTCCTTATTTTAACCGCTTTATATTGATACGTTAACGCTTGTTATACGAGAAAAATGGTGGCTTCGACCTGGATGTACGATGCACTCGCATATGGATGATTATGTCTGTGTTGATCTCCGCAAATTGTTCCTGTCTGTCTCCCGGGGCTGCTGAGTTCCGAGAGACGTTCTTAAGACGCTGTTGCAAATGAGTAGAAGGCCTTGGTTCCTGCACCCAGAGCAATTCGTTTTATGGATCCCTCGAAATCAATAAAAATTTAGCTGAGCCGCACAGCATTCTGGGACGATTCTTGGTGGGAAAGCAAGCAGCGGACTCGGAAGTCTCCTGGAAGGATAGCAGCATCGACAACTTTTTCAGCAGAGACGTGATTGCGAAGCCTCCTCCTGGGAAATTTCAGAGTTCTTGCTTCATCGTTCACCTGATGAAGGCGCACATTTCGCAGTTTAAAGCTTTAAGCCGAGCTGCTGCTCGATTTTCCCGCACTTCTGCTTAAGTTGAGGTAATAAACGAACGTTGCTCTAGTTTTGCTTCCGAGAGACTCTGGCGCTCGGCGAGCATTCATTCCCCATCATCATCTTTCATTTTATGCTGTTTTGCAAAAAGTAGACGAACCGTTTTCATTTCTAATAAAAATCTTCATTTTGTGGGTCGTTGCACGCAGCCGTTGATGGCATCTGATGGTGCAGCCGATGACACAGCCGATGACGCTATTCAAATCCTTTCTCCAGAAAAGTCTGCTAGTGTGTTGTTGCGTGCGTTATGTTCGCTTCCATTTCCGCTTTCACAGTCGCGAAGCTTTACCACTTTCAGTGTGTACGAGTTCTATGCTATGCATGCAAATACAACAACTCAAAGCGATTGCAGCAACAAAGAGTAACAAAGATGCGGAGCATAGTCATTACCACTACAAATGTTCTTTATTGTGAGCCGTTGTGTGAGTGGTGGCTGCTGCTGCTGTTGTTGTCGTTGTTGTTGTTGTTGTTGTTGTTGTTGCCTGTATGGTAGCTGTTGGTATTGTGGACGTCGCGTGCAACATGCCGCGCGGCACCATTATAGCTTGTCGTATTATACGACAAATAATCGCAAGAATAATGCAAAGCAGCCTCATTGTTGTATTTGATGTTGATGTTGATGTTGATGTTGTACTCGTGCAGTGCTGTTGTGTGAGTGCTTCCAGTTGCTGTCACTTTTGCCGATGTTGTTGTTGTTGTCGCTGCTGCTGCTGTTGTTATGGCTGTCGTTGTACACCCCGATATACTCGTACATCTACCATAGCTGAGGAAGTTGTTTCTCTTCTATTCGCACAGTGCTGATTGTGCAACAATGGAATCATTTGTTGGTATTTCATACTTAAGTTTAATGTTAGTCCGAGGAATTGCAGAAGAATTGCGATTTGCGGATATGTACGTATATATGTTGAAGAGAAACTAATGTCTGGCCAACGCCAGGCTCAATTATTGTACAATGTAACGTAACGCAACGTAGCTGCTTGTAGCTGCATCTGCAGCCTTTAATAAACACGTAGTCGTTGCTCAGAAATCATCGGTTTGTTAAATTTGTCAAATCACAGTTTTTGGAGAAATCTTCATAGTTTTTCAGTAACTCAGACCACGGGATTTGCGATGTTTTCATTAACCGCGCTTATCTAAAAAGGGTTTTCATCAGAGTCTGAAAACAACACTAAACTAAATGAAGTTTTAAGTAAAACTTCACTTTTCACTTCTGTCTGTAAAAGTCTTTTAAAGACTTCCTCGATAATGAGCCTTTTTTCCATTTCCAAGTCACTTCAGAAAACTTTAGCTACTTTTTAGCTACCCTCTCATACAGCACACTGAACCCTCTCTCTCCTCACTCGTCCCTGTCGAAAACGAGCCCTCGCCGAGTTCAGGCTCTCCACAGCTTTCATAGTTTGGCCAAAACAGAAAATTGCAATGTAACAGGGCATTATGTATTTATCCCGGATCTATCTAAGGTCCCGCAGCACTGCGGAACAGAAGTGGCACAACTTCGAACTGGAAGTCACAAAGCACTCTCCGTGGGTGCAGCGTCAGAATACGGTGGATGTCTGAACACTGACATGACGTGAGTGAAACAACTATTATTCTGAATCCGTTCCCGAATTCGTGAAGTGCAGCAATATTTCATCGAAGTCTGGTGCAGTTCCTATAATTTGACCCCACTCGTATGACCCTTCCAAAGGGCAGTCCTTGCTATTAGAATGTAATTCATACAGTGCGTGATTCCTGGCAACACGTCCATCTCTCGTGCAGCTCTCCGTACTTCCAATAACTGCACGCACCAACGGTTCTGGGGATTATATAATGGATTCCGTAACTAGACGATTCCACTTGGGAGCGCTTCAGATGTGGAACATCTTTTTTGACACATACAAGTTCTGCCATAAGCAGCATGTGTGTAGATGTGTCGTTGTACGTTGCTGTCTTTCCGCTTGAACACGTTGAGTCCTGTTCAAAATTAAACAATTTCGTTCAGCTAAGTTAAGCTTTCAGAGTTAGGGTCAGTTTAATTTTGGATGGACTAACTTACTTACAGGCATTTAATATATTTCATGCAAGACATACATACAGACATATGTATGTATGTACATACATGAGTATTCAGTAGCTGTGACTGTGCAGTGGGGTGGTGGTGAAGTCAGCTCCGATTATGCCTTGATTTGATGCTGCTTTATGGTATCACATCACATTTATTGCACGTTACAAATAATCTAGAAATAAGCGGGAGATTTGAAGCCTTTTATTCCGTGAATTTGTATCAGCCATTGTTCGAGAGTTACTTAGAAAGGCGACAGAATTTGAATTTGCTGAACTATCGAGGCCGGCTTTTATTGGTTGATTAGTTCGTTAAGGAAGCACCTATTTTTAGTCAAAATCGTCCTCACTAAACTCATTACGAACACTAGAAAACAGGCGGAATAGATTCGAATTGGACGCGCGAATTGTCCAGCCACACGCACAGCAGAAGTTCGGGAGGCCGCCGAATGAGTGGTCGCCGTTCTGCCCATTCTTATTGTGGGCATTTTGACAAGCAAGGAGACAAGGAAGGAAGGAAGGAAGGAAGGAAGGATGGAAGGAAGGAAGGGAAGTCGTTGTGACGACTTCTTTCCAATGAGAAGAAAACGATCAATTGGCTGCAGCGTTTGTCTAATTGCTTCATGGCTCTGCTTGCAGATGAATCCCATCTCCTTGTCTGCATCTCGACTAGGCGTTGCTTGCTATTCGCAGGATTGCTCAGATGGCTTAATGGTCTCCAGGTAGTCGGCGAGCACTGCTTCATCAAATTCAATTTCCAAGACTTGGCGTAATTTGCTCTTAACGTACATTACCGTACTTAACAGTTTCCGCTTCCACTATCGCCGTCATCCATTCGTTTTCGCAACAACGAACGACAGAAAGCACATTAAAACAATATAAAAAACCAGTTCAAACCAATTCTCATTTCCAAAACCATTAAGAGTACTACTGAATTTATATTCAAACGAAACGGACAAGCTTACCAACGAGCAGACGGCCGAAGGAACGTCTACGTGGTGCATACAAACACACGTACGTATGCGCTCGCACAACGTGAACAGGACTCTCAGATTTTCCATTTCCCCAACTCTCCGCAATGCTTCTGTGGAACTCAGTGCGGCCCGGGCTTGTGCCATTAATAAAAGCTTGCAACGTCGAGTTACCATGAAGAAACGTACATTTTGTATAAGCAGAGTCTTCCTTTCTTCCACTCTGCGCACTCACACAGTATCCAGATGCTGGAACGCCCATGGCTGCACTTCCTCGCCAGCCCCGCAAATGGAAGTTGCATTTGCCAAGGAGCGGATATAAAATTGCCAGGAAAATTAAGAAGGAGAGAAAGATAAACATAACATAAATTTAAAGCCTTAAGTGAGTGGCAGAAACATCGGCATCTCATTCGGAACAGTTGTAAAAATAATTCGGCTGCAAACTTTTCCCAAAGTTCTGTATGCCTGCCTATGAGAAGTACGACGTATAGTATAATGCTTTTGTTTTGGACCAGGCACAGAGTGCAGTAATTTAGTTGCGGAAGTGCTGTCATTCTGAGAAATCAGGGTGCAAATCAGATCAACGGAGCTTCAAACTCTTGGGTATGAGGCAGAATAGAAGGAGGCGTGACAGGTATAGAGAGGTACATATGTATGTATTCTGACCATCGTCAGCTAGTGAGTTGAAGATACTGGGACCTATAGAAGAAGTCCTTTAACTGAAATTACTCCAAGCTAGATATGGTTCTATAGAACACTAAAACTGATAAATTGAATTAAATATGTGCATTAAATGTGATGCATTAGGTGCACCCTTAAGGAGGAAATGGGGACCGAGATCCTTAACTGCTGTCCATTTTTGCTGCTATCTCTTCTTTAATGTGATCAATGGTAACTGGATTCGACAGTTCACTCGCGGCTCCTATAGTGAAGACATATCGTAGAAATGGTTTCGTCACCCACCTGAATGGACACAATTTTTCTCGTCCTCCGGAGTTTTGTCATTCATGAAGATGGGCGTGTAGTGACCCTTTTTTGAGCGAGGACCCCATCCACTGCTTCGCCGAGGACACGAACCTTCACAGGTGTTGTATGTATGTATGTATGTATGTATGTATGTAGATCCGACATGAAGTCTACCCCAAACACAAAAATCGATTTGGAAGGATATACATACATACATATGTAGTTGTCAAGGCAGCTGGGAGTGTTCATGACATTAAACATGTAAATATATGCAAAGCCTAATTTATGTATGTATAAATGTGTATAAATGATGTTACTTACACTACCGTATACTCTTTTTCTGTAGACTACATTTAATTAACTTCGAAGTTACCAATAACCACATGCAAATTCTATGCTCGTTAAATTCCACGGTTCACGTGATCCGAAATCGTGGCGAGGGCCAAACATGACCAAGTCCAGCTAATAGGAGAATTTTTAATCTACACACCACACGAAAGCATTCAGTATATGGTACATACAACCCCGAACATAAATAAAAGACAGACGAGTATATGTGTGGTGGAAAAAAGTATTACTTAATATGAATTTAAATTTTTATACATTAATTCGTGAAATCGCGTCCATAATTCGTGTTCAGCAAGAGTCGTATTTATTTATAAATGAAGTCAGTTTTCTCAGCGTTTAACAGCTGCTCCGCTGGCGTCGCATCATGTTTTTTAAAGCGATTCTTTTGATTCTTTTGAATTCTTTTTTCAGTAGTGCGGAGTATTCAATATATTCACTTCAAGGGTTGCTAGTAATTTTCATCTTAAGTGCATTGAATTAGTCTCAAACCACTTTCGGCACCACCAAAAGCAATAAAGCCGTGGTTACTGTTGGAAAAAGGACCCGGACAGAGAAACACAGGCCACTCGTGGACTCGTCGGCCAGGTGCACAGCCCACACATGAGCCATTCTTCTTAAGTGTAGTGGAAAGGATAACGCAGTGTCATTTGTTTAATAATGAAAGGCTGCTTAAAGCTTTCGGACGCGCTGACACAAATGGGAATGACGAAGATGTGGTGAATTTGAACCGATGTAAGCCACCTTTGTTGCTGTTCCTCTGGAGCTGCCGTTGTGTGCACCAAGCATCTTTCAAGAAATTGCGCCGAAATCAAAGAAGCTATACAACGAGTATGAGTGCTGATATCGATGGCGTGGGTGGCGGGTGGTGGGTCGTGGGTGGTGGGTAGGGGGAGACCCATGCGGTCGCTTAGACAGACAATGCTTGTCATGTGCACCCGGTGTAGACAGCAGCTCCTAGATGTCAAAAGACCTACGCTTAAGATATTTCGAATGGACATCGGATGAACACAACGAAGGCACAATTTGTAGCTCCACTCCACTCGACATGGACCATTTCGAGATCTATGCACACGCAGCTTGGAGTAAAACTGCTTCACTGTCTGTAACATTCGTTAATGCCACTTTCCTTGTCTGCACCAAGAAAGCCTTCCTTTCCTTCGAAGGACTCTCAAAGAAACTGAAGACATTGAAACAGATGCCGTATGTGAAGGCGTTTAAATCCACCGAAAAGTACTTCCACGTTACTTTTGCGCACGAGTAACACGTTCATATTCTCCAGCGAAAACCTTGATGACTACCATGGAAGTGGGATCGTTGTTTCATCACGTAACATCTCGCTGATCATCAAATATTCTGTAGCAAAATTAGCAGCACCTGCAGCGCTCTTGAACTGTGTCATATGCCTGTTGAAAAGCCTCCTCAAATATGTTCTAATTTTGTTAAATACCAAACCCGCTTCACTCACAACGACATTGAAGCCATTGAGCAGATCAGATAAAGGATTATAAAAGCCATTTTATAATAAAATACACGAGGTGTGCTTTTTATTATGTATAACTTGCTTTTATGTGTACTACAAAAAAGGGTCCAGGTTTCCATGTAATCGTGGAACAGTTAAAGGAGCAAATAGGATCCGGAGGTGACACTGATCGAGGTATACATATATATTCATACGAGTACATGGCTGGCACATACGTACTAAATGTATGTACATAAATCTATCATATTAAATTGGCAAAATGAAAGTTATTCAAAGTTCGCAGAAAATTCAAAAGTTAAGTGCCAAAGTTGGACCATCAGAAGTTGTGAATTTATTACAACACGTACGTACTCAGCACCAACACACACATCCCGAGGACTGAACGCACACAACTGTGAATGGCCCACATGATCAGAGCCACACAGCCGCTGAAGAAACGCGCTCTTCAAGGACGAGTTTACTGATGCATGTACTCATATACATTTAATCCGCTCTGAACAACAGATGATATACATTCGTACAAGGCATTGATAGCACGTCGAGCAGGGTTCAACTTCCGGATACCAGACTTGTTGCGAACGCGAGGAGGAGGCAAGGAAGCTTCCAAACATTTTGCTTCTTCTTCTGTAATCCAAACTCTTATTCAGCTCAGTTTTGTTTAGCATGCACCGGGCGCCACTCTAAGACTTCCTACGCGACTCTTCTCCCATCCGCTCTGGGCTGCGCTGGTGGCTCGGTGGTGATGCTATGGACCACCAACGCCACCAACGGGCGCAAAGGAGCTGGACATGTATGCAGAGGAGACGCAGGCGGCGTCTTTCGCTCTGCTGGCCACCGCTTTGAAGCATATCTGCATGAAAGTTTACAAGAACGAAGATTGAGTTAGTAACGACAGGGTGTTTGGATAAAATAATAACTTTTAAGCTGGATGCTCAACGGAATTAAGAGAGTCTCTAAACATAGCAGCTTGTTTAGTTGCTCTCTGTCCCAAGACGCTTTTGCAATAGGATGGAGCGCTTTTGAGCGATGATGCTTCTAATTAGTGGTTTCGTCCAGGTGCTGAACTGCTAGATAATCCATCCTTCTGTCTATCTGGGTGTATCGCAAAGCATGTCGCGAAGTGTGGGTCTTTCGGACATAATAAATACATATGTAAATTATTCCCTGGCAATCTATGTATATTCAGTTTGCGGCGATTCTTGGTTGTCCCTGTCTTCGGACTTGTGGCGCTGGTGCCGATCGTTGGCGGATGCTAGTCGCTTCCATTGTTGCCTGAATTATTATCGCCGGCTCTTCTTGCAGCACAGTCTAATGTCTTTTTAATGACAACGGGTCAAACTTTCGCAATTTATGAAGCATGCTGCTGGTTCTTGAAAAAGCTATCGACTTGCGCTCTGAGAAGAGGTGATTGAGTAGGTGTGTCTGCAGGGTGGAACCGTCCAAAGGCGTCGTGAGTTGTTACTCACCCCTACTTAGTGATGAATTCATGTAAAGTACTCGTAAATATACCATAAATACTAATAAGTATATCGTTGTTCGTCGCGCGGTTTCTCGCTTGATTACATAACCCCGAATAACATGTGGAGCAACTTTAGGAATGCTTTCAGTTCAACGCATTCCCCACTGGTTCCCAGTGACTAGCACGAAAGCCGTCGTAGCAGATGCCATTCCACCATCCACCGTCCACCATCTGCAACACGATGCTTGAAGGCTTCTTCAAATAACTCTTTAATTTTAGAGTGCAACGGCAATCAAGTCAGCGGCTGCACTGCAGCAGACACTCGTGCAAGCAGCTCATTGAAGAGGAACATAAGGCAGACACGATCTAAGCGATGTGCTTTTATTGTACCCAGTGCTGCGGGCACTACGTCTGTCGCCAGCGTATAGAACGGAGCGTCCTCCTTGCAGCTGAACAAATGCATTGGACACACGTACCGAATGTGTTCGTTCAGCGGCGCGGCAGCTTCGTGATCAGCAACAGCTCGAGCCTGCAGGCCGCAGCAACTACAACAGCGACAGTGCGCGACATCGTCATCATGATTGCGTTGCCAATCAGTTGCAGTTCACTTCGTGACGCTGCAAGTCTGACAGACATTCTGCATCTGCATCTGTTCTAGCGTTCGACGGTGACGTTCACTTCTGCTGTCGGCCGGTATTTTGTTTGCTGCCGACAACCGACCGATTCGCAACACATTCGAAGCAGTTCTCATTCCCAGCTGGTCATTGACTGTGAATCAGAGGCGATTCGTATGGAGGACGAATTCCGCGGCTGGGGAACTGGAGATGTGTGTGGTGGTGTCACGCCAGGATTCTTGTCGGCACTTCAGAATGTTCAATTGAATTATGTTATTAAAAGCAATAAGTTTGGCCCACTGAGTTCGGTAATTATTTCATATCCGTAGATGGAGGGTTAGGCTCAGAGTTAGGCAGTTACTCAACTTGACTAAGAAATGCGATGAGAAAAGCAAAGAAAATACGTAAAAACCAATTTTATTCACTCCTTCCTTGAGATCGAAGCTTATTATACGAGTTTGTGTGGCATAGTTGTCTATATAGTGAGTTACTTAGTATTTCTCTCGGGTGTTCTGCAGCAATGTAAATTACTGTATACTATTTTTTTTACTTTGCCCCTTTTTATTAACTCAGCCGTTGTAACTAGTTTAACGTACACAAACACATTGCAATTTTAATGCTTTAATCAATTTATATCCGGTCATAATTAAAGAGCTTTTATCATTAATGAACTATGGCACTGTCGTCCAAATGCACTGGACTGGCGTGCAAACAAACTGAAAATCAACATGAAATCAGGACACGTCTCGAATCACTTCCGCAGCGGAAGGCACCAACACGTACACAGGCACGTACACACGGCGGCATGTAATCCGAACTCACGTACAGGCTCCTCATACACCGAGAAAAAGCATGCAAGGACACATAAGGACTTCCTTATTAGAGTACGCATGTACGCTGGACGGCCGTGTGTCCAAGGAAATTCCTCAAAGTGTCCTCACTCAATCGGGGGACAGGTGTATTTCCGGTTGTTGGCCTAGTCGACTGTCGCGGCTTGCGTAGAATTGGAACGGAGTCTGCTATTTTAGCGAACACTGTAAAGGGCCAAAATTGAATAATTGTCGCACATTGCGAACGTGCCAATAAAATGTGTAACGCTGGGAGGGCGCACCGCCTGCCGGTGACGCACAACTGGTGCTTCAAACATGCTAAATTAACGACAAATTGTCAACCATTTGCAGATGGCTATTTACGGGCCGGCTGGGTTGGCTGGGTGGCTGTGGCGCTTGTTGCCAGTGTTGTCGTGGTTGCCTGACGCTGTGAAGTGTTCGCTGTTCCACTGCCAGTTCCGCCATCGTGTTGCTGTCTTTGGCTAATCGTTAATAAATTGCAGGGCCGGAGCTGCACGTCCCATCCGCCCCTCTCTTGTAGTGCCTAATAAATAAGCCTTAATTTTATGAGCTGATTGCAGAGCACACACACAGGCAGTTAGTTTAACTTGGCAATTAATTGAACTTTAACGGGTTCCATTTTTATTCCCTAGATTTGGAAAACTTGTTTCTTACATGCGCCAGTGTAACACGCGACTAGCAGAACTCTGAATCTCTTCGTCCATTGCTGCCACTCTATGTTACTGTGTGTTTTGGAGCGATTGGCATAAGGAATTGCACGTGACCACAAAGTGTACTCTTCACATTCTTCGTGGGTGACTCACACTTCTGTGCATCTCAGCATTCAGTTTTTCCTCTGCTGTCTTTAAGCACCTCGACAAGTGCAAGTCGACCTCAAACTCTTCTCGGAGAGCTTTTCTAAATGAAGTTGTTGCTGCTGCTGGAAACCGCGCTCCATGCTCCATGCACATCTGTTACTTGGGTTGAGCGGAGCTTGTGTGCTGTTGATGGGCACGCTTGACGCAAAGGAGTTGAGTCAAGCATAGCTTTGCGCCACAACCGTCAGGATTCACACCTCATCATATAAGCAGAGCGCAGCGCATCCTGCCGTTCTTCCTGCGTGTCACATAAAGCTTCTCGGACTGACTTTTTCCGGATCTGTTCCGGGATTCCCGACACCGTGTACGAGTCTTCGGATGGCAGTGGATTTGGGGCATGTTGTCTGTAGCGTGGGGAGGGTCGGCGCACATTGATACGATGTGTGATGAGCACTTAAGTGGCTGCCACTTTTCTCCTGCTTCGACTTGCAACCCACTTGTTGCTTGAAACCACTCTCATCTGCTTCAATTTAGCTTGTAATAAGAGTCGCAATAAGGAGCCACTTGAGCGCGAACCATTCTTAAAATACGCGAGTCCCTGTGAATACCTGGCAGCTGCCGTTCGGTGCGAGCACTGCACCGCGCCATCACACTTGCGGCTGTTTCCACTCATTAAGCATTTCATTCGGCGCATAATTCGCAGAGCCATTCAGTTTGCGGTTAATTGATATTAATCGCCGAGTTGCCTCTCACTTCGCCAATTGAACGATGCAATCAGCGGCGGCGCGTCGGGCGGCAGACGGGTGGATGACAGCAGCAGCACGCCCACCTCCAACAGGATGGCAGGCACCGACGACATGCACCGACTTCCACTTGTGGATCTATTATAGCGATGCGCCGTGCACAGTGACGCCGCAGCACAGTGATGTCATTCAACGACCAGAACAAATATTTAGTGTGTGTGGATTCACTCAGTTCTCATCGCAAGTGGAATTCTTAGTTTTAAGTAATTTAATTAACATTTGTCGCGATGCATCAATGCAGCAAGACGCTTTAATTGTCTGCATAGCGAGCTACTTCTTCATTGGCAGCTGAATTATATGACTCGAGTCCCGGTTGTCCCCAGCTCAAACTCCATTAAATAGAAGTCAGAGTTTAAATTGCTGCATCGGATCGTAACGAAGCAGTTGAGGACTTCGGATGCAATTTCGTGCCACTGTCTACGACGTGTTCTATTTAGTTGTTGTGTAAACGTCGTTTGTCATTCAGTTAAGCTGTTGCTTAATGTAAATGTGTATGTACATACACACATCTGTTATGAAGCAGAGTTTATTCTGTTCTTTTTTGTGCGTTGTTATTTTATACGAGTTTATAACACGATATTGTATTTTAGTAGGTTGTAAAATATGCGGGTAGCAAAATAAATGAATTTCTGCTTCAACATACTGATGAACGCTTGGGCTTCAGCGAGGTTTTCCATTTCACTCTAATTTCTGGAGTCTTTACCACTTTACCACCGAAACCCCCCCAATCAGGTACCAACTAACTTAGGAAAGGTCCCACATCACTTATCGCAACAACACGCAATCACTAGTCGAGTGAAAGAAGGAACACTCAATCGTAGAATAGTTTGAAAAAATCTTCGTGTTTTGAAAAGTTTATGATTTATTTTAGTATTGATGCAATTTTGATTAATCAGAGGTGAGTATTGTGGACTTTGCTATTAATTTTAAATTATGTTTCCCTCATAAGAATTCTCTTTACTAAATGTTAGACCTTGTGTAACATTTTTATTTTGTATGATATTTAATTCTAGTTGTATAATTTATAGAATTCAGTCATTTATACAATAATTGGCTCGTCACCTAAAAAATCTGCACTAATATTTCAGTAAAAGAGAAGCAATGGAAGTATAAAGAACTCCTTGTTTACATGAACATCGCCGGCCAGGAGTCGATTTATTACCCTCGCATAACTACGAGTATTTGAGCTACGATACTGCAATCAATACTTCAAATGTACTTTCACGATATTGTTGAGTACTTTTCGTTCTGTGGCATTCTGTAGCATTGTGTAGCATTGAGAGCAATACAAGTTCAAAGGCAAGACACGAGAAGAACAAGAAACGGGAACGGATCGCATGTCGAAACCGTTGAAAAAATCAATTTATAACATCGTCTCTGTGTCCGAGCACCGTTTCCTGCATCGATCCGGCAGGGATTCTAGCGAACGTTCTCCAAACGAAATCATGCTAAAAATCGTAGTTCCCCTTTACCATTTCGCTCGTTGGCGAGCCAAAGATGTCGAATCGAGGAGGCACGACTCTTGCCTTGATTAATGCATCCGAGTGGTCCGCTTTCCAGCGATACGCTGGCCAACGATGTGCTCTGAACCTATGAAGTCTTGCTCGAAAGTACGAAGTAGAACAGTCGCTAAAAAATGGCTCGCTGCAGAAGTATGCATCGTGGTCAAAAGTGAACGGAGTTGATGGGAAAGGGACTTCCACTCGAAAAGCGGGCAGAACGACATGCAAACAAATGCTAAAGATCTGTTTGCACGTTCGATTTGCTCTGTCCGTTTGGCAAAGCGATGGCCGACATGAACGAAGAGCCGGAAAAACCAACGACTAACAGAGATAAACTAATCGGCGAAGGTACGTGGTTCGCTCCACTTACGAATCCGGCTCCATTCGCTGCGACTTTAAATCATTCGAATGCTTCGGATTTAAGTTCCTGCAACTACTTAACTCGGTTCATTCGCCACTCTTTTGAAAGTGTTCGATGGAATCGATTTAGCTTTTGTCACAGTCTAACCGCATTATATAGCATAATGAATCACCTACGAGGCACATCTTTTATTTTACATTCCTGTGTCAATAAGAATCGTTTTACGATTACATTATAGTAATCATACGGAAAAATCTTAAATTCGAATTATTAAAGCCGGAGTGAGTGCTTTTTCCCGGTCACAATACACTTTATTCGCCGGAATCGCTTTCTTTTCAGCTTATTCAGAGGTTCTCAAGTCATTTGTTCTTCTTCAAGATTATATACAAATCCAATAACAAAACAAAGGGTACTGAACTTTGAAAAATAACATAATCCACCATCTGCATCTCCACATATCGATAAAAATGCAAGCGTTATAGAAACTAAGAGACACCTTTTTCATTTCTACTGACCAGTCCACTGGTGCGGAACATCTTTCTTCCATAAGCAATGCAGTGGCAAGGATCTACGAAACCCCATCAAAGCTGCTTAGTTTCGCCATGGACCACGGCAACGGGAGGAACTGCTGGCTGCCTTTCTTCACCGAACTCTTCTGGATGTTCCCATTTTTATGGGAGCACGAGAAAAGATTTTATTTATTGTTCTGATCAAGATTAAACACAATTGTAGTTATTGTTTCTACGTTCGGTGTAGTTATTCTTCTTTGTGTTGCTATCGTAGACATTTTTGTCGTTGTTGTGAAACTTCTGCGGTGCACAACACGAACTCGAATCACAGATATTTAAAAGTATAGAGCTAGTAGTCGAGCGTGGAACGTTGCCTCCATTCAGGGTGGTTATACAACTAATAAAGGTCTATCCGAAAGAACCTTTGGGATGTTGAATGAGAATATCTGTCAAACACCTTGCTTACTTCGTGACACTTTCTTTTATTTCTTCCCTACAATGATAGACAATTTAATTTGTTTGGGAAGCTGGTTGGTGTGGATTTTGGTGGAATGGCGTGTAGTTTCTAGGATAACAGTTAGTTTCTTCGGATAACACCCTGTATTTCACATTGCATAGTAGTTTTCTACTAGATCTAGGTTTGTCTGTATTCTATCCAACATATTTGCATTAAGTTGATCGTTGATTCATCTGAGTTTTTGAAGATATTCCGTCCGAATACGATCCGATCCGATCGGATTATTGTATGCCTCATGTAGGTATGTCTGTAGATATCACAGATAACGTAATATAGAAACCTTCAAGTGCGATGACATCTGGGATGTACTGCTCCTTGGTTGTGCCTGTACAAAGCCGACAGCCACATGGTTTATGAAGCCATGTGGCCCGTGATTTAAAAAGCCTACTTTAATTTAATTTATGACGTCTTCAATGAGGCTTGTGTGTGTGTGTGTGTGTACACACGTTTCCTAAATGCGACACAGTTCCATGTGTTGAAGATGAATTCGGGGCTGTCACGCATTTTCAATGCCGGGGAGCGTTGACACTATTTTGTAGTGACTACGCCACAGTTTTTGACAATTCTAAATGCGGGCCCCCGTTATGCTTGATCACGTTGTACAGCGCGTCTTCTGATTGCCCTTAATTGGCATCCGAATGTGTGGCTCCCGGGTATAAATACGAGTGTGTTGCATGTTTCTGTGTTACATTGTAACCATTGCTTTCTAAAATCCAAAAATAGAACAGGCCATCTATTTCTGGATTCGAGAACTCATTGATGCAAGCAGAGTACGAATGACAGCCTTGTTGGTGGGTTCCTAATAAAGAAATAATAAAGTTCCTAGTATACTCGTACTAGTGTTTGTGTTAATCAGTGCGAAACTAATTCTCAGGTTCTTTCGCTGCATAAATTGTCGGTTTCCAGCTGCCATGTAGATATAACCTATGTACAGTATGCTCCATCAAATCCTGCGATTGTGAAAGGAATCGTACAACTTAATAGCAGTTCCCAAGAGCAAAGCGTCGCTGGATGCATGATGGACTCATCTCTCTATTATAATATATAAAGAGGGTGCTGATGGATCTCTAATTATGTAGAGCTACCATACACGAGGTACACGAGGTTCGATCATTATAATGAAATAAATCACAGAGGAACTTCCTGCAAAATCTCGACAACTTGTGACCAAAAGTTGTCCATTTATTATTTTGAAGAAATTTTCTATTTTAAAGCTGTCATGGAATCGGAAGTCGAAATCCGACCACGTTATCTGATAATGAGCACACACATTTATTTGTATATAAGATCGCACCAGCGTTCAAGAGCATTCCATGTGACGAATGCCTCCGCAGGCAGGCGTCGCGATATTCTTCAGACAGTAATATTTCACAGCTATTTCACTGTAAAGTAGAGAGGTGTACAAGTTCAAGGACTCATGTCGTTAATTAAAAGGAAATCGGAGGGAAACGTTTCAGTGCTTTCGAAGCAAATTGATATTTAAACAAAGGGAAACCCTGAGAGGGTGCTTAAAATCCCTGGTGGGGTGGTTGCTGCAATCCAGCGGCACCGATAAATTACGGTGCATTGTATTTATTTAGAACAGCATCGACGCACTCTGCTGCAGCTCGAAAGTGCATTCAACCGACGATGGTGCACGTGATGCTTTCACATTCTGGCACAGAAGCACACATTCGGTGTGCCTGCATGCGGAAGAAACTGAGGCAGTCACGTGAGTTAGTTATGAGCTGAGGGTGGAGGGTTGAGGGTTGCGGATGGCCCAAATACCTAGCTCGATGCCGTACAATCGGCGGCACAAGGAACGTGTTAATCGAGAGCTACAATCGCGCTGCTTCAGTTGCTTTCATTTCCGTTTGTGTGCGTGTCATGCAGCGGCGTTTATCACTGAGCTGTAGACCCAGTTATGTTCGTAGCAGTTTGTCTGTGAATGCAGCCGCGCTCATCGCAGACTCCAGATCAATGGTACGTGGCTGGCCACGCGTGGACAAGCCGCCTGCAGCAATCAGGACATTTTGCTATGTTCTGACTTCATGAGCACAACTCGAAAGCCACGAATCCACCCCACTGGCGTGGCACAGTTTATAGCTGACCTTCGATGATGCAATCTATGCGCCTACGATTCTACGGCAACCTTTGAAAATAAGTCGAATGAAAGAATTCAATTGCTGCCGAGCGAGTTTCGTCGCAAAGGATGGTTTGATGTCAACCCTTAACGTGGCGATGGTGGACTTGACTCAGCCTGTCGCAACTGAAGCAGCTCCGAGGCGAGTTACTACTTCATTAACAGAAACTAAATTCAAAGAAAAACATGCAAAAATCATTAACAGCGACAGAAATCGTAGGAACACACATCCATTAGTACTGATATACATATACATATATGTATGTATGTGTTAATACAATATTTGTTTTTATATATTTACTCAATCACAATAGATTACAAAAATTCTAACGTAACCTGCTTACGTAACAGAGAAACCCTCCACACGTAAGGGTCCAGCTCGACTCTGACCCCTGATGAACGCGTTGCATTTTATTACACGTTCAACGGATTCTACTGAAACATATATTATTGATGTCCGCCATTATTTGGATTATTTTTGCTCTTTCACCATGCTTTTCGTGCAGCACTCACTCCGTGTCTGTTGGCACCCCTGCTCAACAGCGAGGATGGCTGGACACGCGTTCGCAGAGATGCGGTGGAGGGGCAGATGGCGAAATGAATGATGGATGAACGCGTGTTCAGTTGATAACGCTTTGAAATATCGTTTAGTAGATGGTCGATATTTTTTGTTGAAAACTTCTGGGAAACTGCAAATGTTTCGATAAACAATCAATAATCGAGCAGCAAGCGTCGTTTAATTGAAGGGGAGGGGGGGGGGGGGGGAACTCTGTATACGCTTTGTACACACACTCATCGTGCGTTACATATGACATGAAATACGAATACATATTTTCTTTGTGTTTATACGCTTTCTGCTTCTCCTTTTGAAATAGCTTTTCAGCCATATTTTAATACTTTTGTTTTAATAATTAATCTCCGATTCTAAATGGTAGCGTTTACAATATAAATTTCCACAAACATCGTATTCGCGACCACATCGTATGGACAACAACAGCAACATCAACGAATGCACCGTGTACAAAATGCAGACAAAAGAAGCAACAAAAAATATGCGCCACGAAGCCTTTATAGCTTGGCTCCTCATCAGCATTTCCAGAATTTGTCGCTCCTTTCTGTTTGAGTGCCAAGAACCGGAAACATTTGTGAAATAATTAGCTGCGAGTCAAGGTGCGCCCCGAGGCCCCGTAGTGCTTGGAGTCCAAGAAGGATGGCCGCATAATAATAGAAAATGCCATAAACGACACGCTAGTTCTTTGGAGAACTAAAACATTCCCTACTTTCCGTAACAGCGGCAAGCTGACCGCAGACCGCTTGACCGAGAGTCGTAATCAAGAGCAAGTTTCGAGGGTGGACGGGGTGGCAATTAAAAAGTGTTGTTAAATGAGAAGGACGCCCCCAACAAGAGACGTTGCCACAGCGACATGTTTATAGTCAAAGGTTTTTTTATTGTAAATAAGTTATCATGTTCACAGGAAGACCAATAAAGATATTGGAACAATCGCGAAGATGAAGGAAGAAGATTCACCACAGAACTGACCTGCTGGCAGCAAGATTCAGTCGGTCAAACGGTCAATTCGAATGATGGTATTCGTGCAAAAGGAAACTAGGTTAACTTATATAAAAACTCTAAAATTACGTGGACACTTTTTCCCCCACAAACAGTGGATATTATTGGCATTTGGCGAAGATGAAATATTGGCTCTATTCATTTATGAATTCTGTTTATAGTGATTGCATTTAATCTGAATGATTTGTTTAAAACAATTGATTACCTTCTCGGAAACCACCGCTTCAGCACCGGGCTGCAAATAAAACAGGTTCACATATCTTTAAGTTACTTTATTAAGTATGTAATTCGTTTATAAATGAACTCAACGATCTGGAAAAGTGGGTTCTTCTGTCTAAATAAGTCAAATTCGTTCTTTTCATTGCTTTTGTTCATCATTTCGATAATCTTTCGTGTCTTTGCTTAATAAATAAAGTCCAACGCAATTCCGGGTTTTGATCTGTTGCTTAATCATAATTATTGCGATTTATTTCAAGTTCGTATTCATATTCATTCATTTGCATTGCGCACATTCAAACTTCAGTTAACTATTGTGTGTGCTTCCTCGTATTTTATTTACATTATGCATTTTTAGATTTATATATATGTACATACCTATGTATATTGTATATATGTGTGCATGTGTGTGAACAGGTATAACTTAATACTGCTAGAACGAAGCAACTCTGAATCTGGTTGAGACCACAGCTGCCTCGTTTTGGTTACGTAATTAATTTTGTTGATATGCTAAAAAGTGTATCAAAACAGCGATTTAATGTGAAAAGACACCACAAGACACTTAACTGAACTACGAAAGCGAATGAATTCAATAATCTTAAAACCGCAGAAGGAAATATTTATGAAATACAATAAATTAGTATTAATTAGTTTCAGATATTCAACTAATACTGGTGTGGTGTTAGATTATCAGTCCGAATGCGATTAAATTCGCAATAATACGAATGAAATGTTTTCGTATTTCAGGACGAAGCAAGAGAAGGACGTGGAGTAAATTAAGAAGCGTCCTGCGAGTTCTGCGTCATTCGAACTGAACTCTGGACGATCCTCGCAGCGTCAGCAATCGTCAATATAGACCAAGTACAGTCGAAAGTAGAAACATTGGCCGTGTATTGATTCGTTCTTCTTCGTCAAGTGGTTGGATTGCTCAGTGCTGATCCTCCAAAGGGTAAATAAATTTGTTTATATTTCCTCTATATTCTAAATCCATTAACCTAGAACAGTTTCTTATACGAGTATTTGTGCTTTAGTTTGATGCAATGCAATTTACTTAATATACCATATTAATTCCCTTGTTTTGGTTTTTGGTTCAGAATTTGTTCACTGAACGTCATTAATCATGTCAGCTTTTAGTTTTCAGTAGAATTCTGATTAATTAAAGTAATAAAACTGAAAGAATACATGCAAATAAACCATAAGAATAACAAAACTCAAGCTGGCGAAGGAATGCAAAGAAAGATACTCTTGAAACGTTTCAAGTGAATAAGAACCGAAAATCTGGAATAAGTAACGACTGACATCTTAATCAAAAATTACTTATTCCATTATATAGTATATACTATCCAATCAGCCATTGAAACTAACAATGTTCATTGAGCTAATTTTCAATGAAACAGAAAAACAAAAAACGTAGCAAATTTAAAGGTCAAGGAGCAGAACTGGGTCACTCTTGACTTGGAGTGTCTTCCACGACAGACATGATTGTTGCTGCAACTGAGCTGATCTACCTTCAGTGCCAGCACTCTTGTTCAACAAGAGAGGGCCCGTGATGGTGGGTGGACTGACCTGACTGCGGTTCCACTGAAAGTCAAGATATCCCATGTCACGTTGAACTGAAAAGCGTAATTAAAACAAAATATGAAGTCGATATAAAAATGAATTGTTTCCACATTATTTATTCGTTTGTTGCTGGGCATAATTCATGTGTTGGTGTCTTTAGTTTGCTTTATTGTTAACGTTTCCAGGAATGAATAATAAATACTGCGCTATACTTTCGATTGCTGCATTAGAGTGTCTTCCTTTATATAAATATCCTTGCATCCTTCGATGCTATTCACAATATGGACTATCTATGCATATAAGTAAGAGTGTAATAGCTAAGACCTTATGACGTATGTGTAGCGCGTGTATCCACTATGTAGCTAATCATAAAATAAACACTCACTGCTGTAAAACTACGCCTTAACTAATGACTCGTGATCCGAATATGTCCCTAAGACCTTACGTTCGTCTTACGTTCGCACACAGCGACACACTTGGCGGAGCCGAGGTTTTTACGAACTGCAGAAAGCCGCTGTGTCTGCGTTTGTCTGCTATTTACAAATTATGATATATTATATAATATATATTAGTATTTTTACAATTACGTATAAAAGAAAAACTAAAATTACATCACTGGAGTTAAATTTCACCTTTTGTCTATTCTCTAAACTACTGAATACTTTCCGATGTATTGTATATTATTATACTAATTTGAAAACATTATCTTTAACTACTTATGTACACTTTAAATGGAGGATCCTTGAACACAAGGACACATTCAAAGAATGCTCATAGACGAATACACGCAGCTTTTGTGGTCGTTTTTGAAAAAGTTAAGCTTAATCCTTCCGTTGAATGATCCGAAGCGCCCCTTAAGATCTGAGAAACGAACACATCTCGATGTCCTCGCGCTCGTCGTATTGCGTGCCGAATCTGCATCCGCTGCCCCTGCAGTTCTTTTCAAGCGAATATCAGTGGGTTCGCCGCAGACTGTTGTTGTTATTGTTTAGCGTGGACTGGCTGTTGTTGTCATTGCCGTTTGTGAACGAGCGTCGTCCGGTGGTATTGCAGTGCATTATCACGGAGCCGCCACAGCTGCCGTTGCGAATTGGCAAAGCCGGGGGCGGTGGCGTCAGTGCGGGACTGGGTGGCAAGTCGTGATCCAGCGGGAGCGAGTAGTGCGAGTTGTTGTGTATGTAGACGGGATCGGGCATCCCGGAACCACTGAGGGCAAGTGTGTTGTCGCCGTAGTGGTGGTTGTGATTGAAGTAGTCCTGGGTGAGGCGTATGTGCCGATCGGTGGTGGCTGATTTCTGGATGCCGATCGGGCCTCCGTTGGCAAGCGGTTGGCTGTAGTGGTTTTGGTTTTGGTTCTGATTCAGCAAGCTTTCCTGCTGACGCGTGGCATGACGTGGCAGCGACGAGAGGCAGTGGTGCTGCGGTTTCCCGTTGGGCGTTCTCCGAAGTTCTTGTTGCGACGGGTAGCCAGCCGATGTGGGTCTGCCGCAGACGTTGTTCGATAGCAGATGAATGTGGCTGAGATGCGCGAAGGACGACTGTATGTCGGGGACGCCGACGCCGTTCAGTATAGCCGAGGTGGGGACCTGCAATTGCTGTAAGGCGCTGGTGTTCGAGGCACCCCGACCTCGGTGCGGAGGTGGGGGCGGTGCTTCTAGCTAGAGTTCGGTAATGGGAATAGGTCTCGATCCCATGTACTGGGTCTGATGTGGGTTGTAGGTTGTGGGGAAGCCGGCGGAATGAATGCCAAAAGTGCAGGGATGTTGCTGGCGCGTCATGTACTCCTCCTCCGAGAAGGTCTTCTGGTACTCGCGCTCCTTGCGGCCCAGGGCCGAGTTGCCCCAACTGCACTTGAGCACGTCGCGTATCCTTCGGCGGCAGCGATAAATGATGATGGTCAGCGCTGTGATGGTGGCCACCGAGCACACAATGAAGACTCCTATTATAGTCTTCTGGTTGGGGTCGCTGTGTGAGCAGCCAAGTAAGGTGGGGCTCAGATTCCTCAGCGATTCTTCACGCAAACGATCTGGTGACGCACATACGACATTCGCGATGGCATCATTCGAGCCGTTTTTGGAGATGAGCAGGTTGCGTAGCCATAAAAGCACGCAATCGCACGAGATCGGGTTGTCCGACAGATCCAATGTCTGCATATCCGTCCACGGAAACAAGCCCTCGGCTAGAGTTTTCAGCTGGTTTTCCTTCAGGATGATGTGACGCAGATGTGGCAAGCCGCTGAAAGCACCCTCTTGTATTTCGGCCAGCATTTTATTCGAAGAGAGATTCAGATACTCCAGATTGGCGTTCGTAGCGAAGGCTCCAGAGTCGACCCGGCGCAGACGTTGGGCACCCGTGATCTCCAGACGACGCAAATTCTTTAAACCTCTGAAAGCGCCCTCTGGCACCACCTCGAAATCATTCTGTCCCAACGACAGCTCTTCCAAGCGTTCCATCTGACTCAGTGCCGCAGTGGGAATGCTTTCCAGACTGTTGTCCGAAATGTCCAGGTACCTCACACCGCCTAAGCCGTGCAGTGCCTCTGTTGAGAGATTATAAAGCCCCGCACCTTTCAGGTCGAGACGCGTCAAGCCCTTCAGCTCCTTGAAGGCGCCCGCCGGTATCGTCAGAAAGGAGTTTGTGCCCAAGAACAACTCCGCCAAACTGGGCAATGCTCGGAACGTGGTCTCGGACGGCACACTGGTCAACGTGTTGTCATCCAAGTAGAGCACACGCAAATTCACCAAGCCATTAAAGGCACTGGCATCGATGTGGCTGATGCGGTTCTGCCCCAGGTTAAGTTCCTCCACTTTCGGCATGGGCGAGAAAGTGCCTAGCTCCAACTCGGCCAGCAGGTTGCCGCGCAGATTCAACACCGTCAGCGAGGCTAGACCCTGGAAGGTCTTATTGCTGACCTGGCCGATTTTGTTGTGGTTCAGGTGCAGCTCTTGCAGCTTCCGCTGGTAAGCGAACGTTCGCTGCGGTATGGTGACCAAATCGTTGAAAGACAGATCCAAAAACGTCAGCTCCGCGTAGAACTGTATTGACGAGTCGATCGTCTTGATTTTGTTATTTTTTATCACGAGCCGCTGAATGGAGGGGTTCAGCGCAATGGGCAGCACATCCAGAGTGCCCTCCCCGCACTTCACTACCAGGGTGTCGTCGTCGCACTGACAGCCGTTCGGACAGTTCGCCAAGCCATTGGAGGGCGCAACGAGGACGCTAGCCAAACAGACCATAACGGTAAATGCTGACAGCCGCCGCAATACAGTCGCCGGTACTGTTTTGCTGGTAGTCCTTGCGGCTTGCGGTCGCTCTGAACACATGGCGCGATGGTGGACAACTTCTCCACTCCGCGCTGCTCGCAAACTAATCGTTCTTGTTTCGTTCCGGTGCATTTTATGCCGGGTCCCGTGTCTGGTCGGCTGTCGCGAAGGTGGCTGCACTTAATTCTGGGTTTTGGTTGGGTTGTGGTCAAGCATGAGATGCAAATGTCCGATGTTATCATATATCCGAGACGGCATTCGTAGAGCGACCAACTTCTCCGTGATTGACAACTGATCTGGAATTAAGCAGAAAAAATATATAAGTGGTGAGCAAAATGGCTTTTAGTCTTGCAAATGGATTCTTATATAAATCGCCACTGAGAAAATCACGCTCAAGTTTTGTTAAAGTATATTGGCCTCAGATAGGGTCTAATTTTCAACATAAATAAACACGATGCAAACCATACTATTACGAACCGTTTTGGACTTTATTATTAAACATCTTTACGAATAATTGTGAGATTGAAATGAGTCTTTCCCTGCTTACGTTACTCTCGCTCTCTATATTGCTTGCGTGATTGTGTTTTATTACACGATACTACCCACTGATGTTTACGTTAATACGAGTAGTTAATAACACAATCAGAGCTCTTGTACTGCCAATTATTTCTTGCTGCAAAAGGGATGGAATTGATTACACTGCTCAATGGTCGGTAGCGGAAAGATATTCCTTCTCTCTGAACATGTGTGCATAGATACATTTGCAATATATTAAAATAGGCGATTTAAAGATATTGCGTACTTTTTCATTGCGTTCAATGAAAATCAGGCGCATAGTGACAAAAAAGTTACGAGCAAAGGAATTAATTAAGGCAAAGAAGGGTGAAAACGTTGTTTTTTTTTTGGAGTGTACTCGTAGATCGAGTGTCTGAATGTTCTCCCTAAATTTGTGGACATTTCAAGGTGCATGCAAAGCACACAAAATGCAACAGTTTTTTGGAGTAATGCTGCTGGGAAAGTGGAAGTGTTGCTGGATGTGGGATCCAGATCCAACTGAATTTGAGACAAGCTTCACCGCCAGCACTGTTCTAGTGTGGCTTCTTGCAGCTTTTCAGTAGTTCAAATTTGTTGTTTGCTATCTAGACACATCTTCATTCACACAAACTTTGCATAATAAATGGCTTAAACGTTTGCCAACAAGACAAACATCCCAAAAGACAGGCACAAGCAAATACAACAACCATTACGGCGCCATGATACACGAGTACGTGGGAAGGGAAAAAACGAGAAAAACACACCCACGAATGAGGTTCTGAGGTGATGTGATAATGAAACATGCTGGAGGCCTTTAGCTCGACTTCGGGGATTGTTGCCAATTTTCTGGCGAATCAGCTTTATTGTTCTGAGTTGCCACTGAGGTGCCACTTTCACCCTTAAAAGGCATGTTTAAAATCTGAGGTGGCAATTTAAACATGACATAAAATTTGTTTTAGACAAAATATATTGTACTTGGTCCTGTATTGCCTCTGAGTAAAAGACATTTGCTCCTTTCAGTGTACCGAAAAGAGACGTCGTCAGAGACACCTCCTAACGTCAGAGATCTTGTGTTTAAGTTTCCTAACTTCGGATTTGGTGAAGACGGCGCTGCTTTTAGTTCATACGGAGACTCGTTAAGACACTTAAGCAGCCGGCGTAAAGAATTGTTGAGTAAAAGAAGCATTCGCGACTTGAATGTTGCAATCAGTTTTATTTCGCTGCTGTTGCGCTGTTGTACGAGATAAGATACCTTATCTTATCTGCCGATAACATAGCTGTTTACAGGCACAATTTAACTCCATAGCAATTTCGCAGCAAGTTGAAATGAAATACCTACAAATTCCAGATTCGGAAATTAAGTAAATATGAAGCACGTAAAAGTTCTTCTCTCGTTTGCAAAACAAATTCGTCGTCGCGAAAATGAGGGGGGAAGCCAGCTGCCCGTCTGTCGTATAAACAGCCAATACTAAAGAATAGCAGACAAGCAGTGGAAACATACAATATAACGCATGTTTATGTTCCACTTTATCTTGCTGCCGCTGTAGCTTCCCCACACGTCGCCAGAGTGCGCTCCGAGCGCTGTGCAAATGTTGAACTGGAGTTGAATTTGTGTGTCGCTCAAACACAAGAAAGACAGCCAAGGAAATACAGACATCAGGTACAGTGGCGCTGCGGAGGGGCTCCTCTGCTGCATTGAAGTCCCCATTTCGGTGGCGTCGAGTCCACGTTTTCTACATGCTCTCGGCACTCCGCTTCTATGAGAAGAAGTAAAACAGCAGCAGATCAATCGGCAGCGACGGATATGTTCAAAATATGCGCAACGGATCTGTTTCAAAGTGCTTTGGTGGAATTACAGACAGACAGACGGCAGAATACAGCGCAAGACAGACAGACAGCATCGCGATTTATCCTAATTTAAGTTTCGATTACTAAAAAAGGCAATAAAGATGTGGAAATGTGAGCGAATTCGGGTTCCATGGACGTTGCAAGAAAACAAAGTTGCTCGAAACTCAATCATTTGGCTTGAACATTATTCGGTTAGTCTAATATTTCTTCTTGGGAGGATCTGCTTAGTTGAGATCTGTTTACGTCTCGCTCTTAGAGGACACCAGAATGAATGGAAGCCACACATTCCACTGAAGCATCTAACTTTTTGATTCAACAAGCGGCTTGAATAGATTTATCCATGCTTTGATCTCGATTCTCATTTCGTGTGTTCCTTTAGAGGCTCTGTAACAGCTGAACCGTATATCGTTCATTCAAATTACACAACCGTAAACCTGAAAAACAACACAGTCTAAGGAATTAGATCCAACTTTCAAAACTTCACCCATCGCATTTCTCGTGCTGTGGAAGTCGAAAAGCTGTTGGAGGTCACAAACCTCAGTCGAGTTATTAACTGTCCGTTGTTACTCTAGTACCAGATCTATTATTCTAGCTCGTTAATACGCGGATTCGATGGTGAAAACTTTTCGATTCTAAGACTAGCTTCTATTTTCAGACAGTATTTGGAGTGATTAGGACGAAACTAACCTCAGGCACGTCATAAGTCGCTACACTTGCATCTAAACACATCCATTTAAATAAGTATCTAGCCAAATACAAAGTCAGATCCGGAAATTACTAATTCGCTCAGCGTTCTTTCAACAAACTGAAGCGTTGAAATGCTTTCATGATCTCTCCCATAGAATTTCAATTACTCGAAGTCTTTAAAAAAAAAAATCGACTGAAATATTCACTTGGCTCCATAGTCTTACACTGGATACAAGACATTGCCAGCGCCTCGAAGGTTTGGCCAAACACACTCCGAACATAATGAACGAAAAATTTTAAGTTTAAAATACTTCAAATCAGAAATGATTTTTTGGGGCTTTTTATTTGTTGCAAGTTTGTTCTGGCGCATTTCAACAACGGACTGAGAACGAACCCCAACGGAAAAGAAATTCCCGAAGTTAAACACCAGGGGGACCTACAAATCACAGATGCAGCCAGGCACACGAACAGTCGGACAGACACGTGGAAAGTCCGACAGGCCAAACAAGTTCTGGCTACCCGCGTGCACGTGCAGGGACGAAGCGGGAAGGGGCGACCGGGAGGACAATCAGACCAGCAGCAAAAGCATTCATTCAGATGTCCGAAATGTCGCAATTTACGACGGCTCCGTAAGTCGACGGATGGCTCAAAGCGTCGTCAACATACACATCGCACGCGACTTATCTGTGGACGAGTGTCCTTGTATTTCTGTCGGCGTTGTTGGCTGGCTTTCGGAGAATCGTCCATTTTTATAGGAAATCCGCAGACGATTTCTTCTGCTTTGTTAGTGGTTTTGTCAGTTCGGGGTCCCTTAAAGAGGCGTATTTGTCGACAGGCTCATGTGCCTAGAAGTGGGTGAAGAAACAACATTTTTCCGCTCCGCTTTATGCCGCTAGTAGCATTTTGGAGACAACTGCAAACATTTGCTGAAAATTGCTGCCATCCATCTACAGCTAAATGAGCGAAATATTCCACGATGAATCAGAACGAAACAACGAAATAAAAACCAGAATTATTAAGAATTCATATCCAATTGCTAAATCAATTATGGGATCCGATGTCTTTCGCTGGAAGAAATGCGCTGTGAGTGTTGTACTCGTATATGAAAGCAGAGGAGCACAAATGAATTAGCGGCAGTAATTTAATTGTCGCCGAAGTAGACAACAGAGCGGCCTTCTTTTGGAGTATCGGCTTTCAGAGCAGCCGCAGTTGTTTTCGAGTAGCCACTGCAAAGTACAGTGCGAAGTGTACATGATTTTTATTAATCTGCATTTCGCATTCATTTCGGACCAGGCTTTCTTTTTCAGAAGTTAAAGTAGGGGCCGCCCTGCCCCGCCCTGCCCCGGCTAACACAGCGCACATAAGCAAAGCGCATTCAGTGCTTCCAATCCTGTTATGCCACAGTTACTCAAATTAATGTTTGCTCTGCAATTAAAGTCTTTTTAAAACATTTTAACTCTAACATAGGCCCGAACTCATCGGAAGCCTCCTGTTCACAGGTTTGTCGAACACAGGAACAGCAGCTCTGGCCTTCGTTCGTGTGCCTTCAGCTCGATGTTTCTGTAAACGTGAGCCGCTACGCAGCAACAAATTGCATTCCTGGCATACATTTCAGCCGCACTTTACTCTCCTTTACTTGGTTTGCCTGCCGTGCGTGTGTTTGTTTAAGGCACCACGTTGGCGCTTGTGTCTGTGTCCATGCATTTACACAAAACAAACGCGGCTGTGTTTAAAAAGCCTTCCTTCCGCGCATGTAAAATGCAGCAGGGAATCTAAACGAAATCCACTCTGGATGGGGCTCGAATGATGAAAGAGAGGAGGACAAAAAACACCACATAAAAGTGCAGAAATAATGGAACTTAATTTAAAGCGCACTAAATTTGCTTACGTTTTTATGCACTATTTTTTGCACTTCCACACTGAATTTTTTTGTCGTTTCCCCGATGCGATGCGATGCCTGCCCTGGCTGTGTTGTTAACTGCGCTTGTAGCTGAACTCTGTTTCTTGCAGCTTTTCGCGCGATTTCAAAAGATTTATTTCACTTGATGCCAAGGAAGGTCATCAGCACGTCGCACCGAGCCGCAGCGGCCGTCGTCGTGTTCCCTACTTAATGCACATTCGAACCATTTTCAACGTTGTTTCTGCTGTTTTAGCGAGAGGGCGCCGCAGCGGCACTCCCGGGTGGAGTCGGAGCGGAATGGTTCACAGAGTGGCTGAAGCGCCGACAAGAGGAACAGCAAAGTGCATTTTCTGTCGCTCGCCTCAGAAGCTTTCCAGCTTTTAAAACAACGAGAGCGTACAAAAAGGTGGCTGAATGGTTCTGGCGCCATAAACCTGCGTTGACAGGTTGTGGATTCAAATGAAAAAATCGCCCGACAGGAATACAAAAGAACAACGCAATTCAATGTGACTGAATAAAGGATTTTAAAATTTCTTTGCCGTGGTATAAACGTCAAAATATCTGACTTTATCAATTTAAAAGTGTCCGAAAATGTATGAAAGTTGTTGAGACCGGAATTAATTCCATCCCGAGTAAGATGACATGAGATTTAATAACTGTTGTCAAATAACACAGAAACTCGGTGTTTTATAGGACGTATTTTGTGATTATCTTAACTCAGATTGTTTCAGGTTACCTTAAATATAAACGCGACCCGATCCAAAAATCATATCTGTTTGTCTGTGAATCGGTGTCCCGTGCAGTGGATTTTTAAATATTATTCATGCAATATTACAAACTTATTGTTTCAGTGTGATAACTTAAAGGTTTCGTATACTGAAGTTCAACGCAAACCACAGTACATAAAATTGCGTACTATTAACATTAAGTAATCTTATAATAATATAAGTGCGTGAAGTTAAATTCGCGTTTTTGATAGTTAAATTCGTAAATAGCGGAGACACAAACCACAAACACGAATTTCAAATTCGTGTTTTTCAAAAATGCTTTCTTCATATACGAGCAAACTTTGAATGCAAATTTCGATCACTCCGAAATATAACTTCGATATATGCTATATATCGTTGAAAAGAGGACGTCGAGATCTTTCCAACGATATCGGTTTGATGCGTGCACTCGTAGAACTTTGACGTCAGAGGTCACCTAAACTTAGCCTATACGCGGTGCATATGAGAGCAAACTTTGAATGCAAATTTCGATATATCGAAAAAATAACTTCGATATATGCTATACATCGTTGAAAAGAGGACGTCGAGATCTTTCCAGCGATATCGGTTTGATGCGTGCACTCGTAGAACTTTGGCGTCAGAGGTCACCTAAACTTAGCCTATACGCGGTGCATATGAGAGCAAACTTTGAATGCAAATTTCGATATATCGAAAAAATAACTTCGATATATGCTATACATCGTTGAAAAGAGGACGTCGAGATCTTTCCAGCGATATCGGTTTGATGC
>OX451348.1:6954451-6993055 GCA_949629155.1 Myopa testacea | reverse complement strand
GAACTTCTGTTCTCTTCTCCCGCTTTCGGGCTTCTCTCACACGATGTGTAGGGTGTCATACATTGGATTCAATAAATTGACCATGTTCTTGCAGAATGACGCGCTGCATCTCAGCTCTAATTTTCGAATAAAGTAATATAATCTCTCGCAACAACACAGCTGGAAGAGCTGCGCCGCTAATTAATGCCGTCACGCGAGTAGTAGCAAAGAATGCAAATACAACAAACGGAAGGAAAAAAGACAGCTGTTCCAAGTTGTTGTTTCTCCGCCAAACGTAGACGAAGTGAACTTTGCAACAGTGCGTGCTTTTGACTATCGCATCATTTTGAATCCTATGGCAGCATTATGAAGCATGCATGTACGTACATACATACATGATGTGTATCGACACACGCTGCATACATACACAGGTAACTGCGCAGCAGCGGAAGAAGGGGAGATAATAACTAAGGAATTCACGTCTAAAGAAACTTCATTGCTATTAACAATCAGCAATGCTTTTGCAGCAAAACGCACTTCACACAAGCATCATCGTCAAGTTAAATGTTCATGAAATTCATCGCACTGCTGCTTTAATATAGTACTTCATTTAAATACAATTTATCAACCTTTGTTTTCACTGAATTTATCGGATATTTTCCGATTCGAATTCCGAATTCTAATTTAGTTTACGAGACCGTTTAATTTAACTGCTTCTTAACATTTCGAATTATTTCGAACTTTTCTCGTACTCGTAATTATTTATTTATTTGTATCGTATGTATAAGTTTGTTGTTGTTGTTGTTTATTTTAAATTCATCGAAATCAGTTTAATCCACAACTACGCCTCGCTTCAACCACAGCACTAGCATAATTTGCCTTTCCAGCTTCTATCTCCATCTCTATCTCTTTAACGCTGTCTTATACACAAAAGCTCGCATGTTTGTGTAGCTGGCAACTTTTTAGGGTTTGGGTACTGCGTCACTGGGTGTGCGTCAAGTTATTCTAATTAGCTAAAATCACACGCTATCACCTGCTGAGTGCGCAAAGCACTCTGATTGTTGGAAATAATATCAAACTAATATATTTAATATGCTTACTTCATTTTATATTATTTTAAATTTACTTCCAGCAATAAACATTTTAATATTTTTGAAGTTTTAGTGGTTGAATGGTTCTGATTACCTTTTATTGAAATTTAATTGGATGAGCCAATTAAAAGTGTATTTTTGTGTTTGTTCGCTTTGCATGCACAATTAATGCGTGTGCTTGTTTCTCTGCGTATACTCAGAGCTTAAATGCTGCTTCAATGATTTTGAAATTAATTGGCATCGCTTTGTTCTCAACCATGCTGAATCGTTTCCGATGTAAAAGCCTTTGGAAACTTCAGCAGAGAAAACATTTATTAATTTGATTTATAAATAATATATTTCTTGGTGTGATGATTTCATAATTATTATTTGGTTTGTTTCATTCTCGGCAATAATGAAGTACTCTGCTAATGAGTGTCAATACGAAAGGTTGAAAAATCGAAACTGTAGAAAAGGTAGAAAAAGCTTATGTCCTCGTGTCTAATTTCTCAGGGTGGATCGCAGTTCTAAACACCCACTAATTTGAGTGTTTATTGCTTGGTACTCATTCCAAGCTTAGCTCGGGCACTACGGTTCAAAATACAGGATGTAGGGTGTATTGGACACTTCTGTAATGTCTACACGGAATAATTGTCTAGAGATCTTTTTGAAAACTCTTATAATTGATTGAATGAATGAGTAAATGAGTAGACAATATACGATATACGAGTATGAATAGAAACATTACAAGAGAGGCAAAGTTATTAGTTGTAAGTGTGCCACTTTAAATAAATACACTCAAAACACAAACCACAGCAATTGAATTCGACTCTTTCACTAAAATTACCAAAAAATACTGCGGCTGAAGTGAGCTGTTCGGCGTTTGGCTCACTGTGTGCAGATTTCAGTCGAGTTCGTGGTGCTACAAGTAGAAGAAACGCTGTCGGAACCAGTTAAAAACTAAAATACACAAAATATACTCAATGGTGGAACAATACTTCGGCCTGGCTAATGCTATCGTACTCTATAGTGCACTGTTATGACCTTTTGTGAGGGACCTTCGAACTGAAAGTCTTCAGAAACGAGTTGCGGAAAAGAAGATTTATAGGCAACTTTATTACTTAAAAGCTACTTTTCATTTGTTGTTAGTTGCTATAATATTTTACTATGGTTCAGATGCCCACTATCTCGAATTTTGATGTTCGAATGCTACATCTCAACAATCAGAATATAAACACCGAAGACTCAAGCTCAAAGCAGGATATTCAAGTAAATAAATCTAGGAATATAGTGTTGTACATACCATAGTTACTGGTATCATTTCAACCGATCGTTTTACAAAATTGCCATTGAGTTCTATGGGACCCCACTCGTTTTTTAACTACTGATCTCTTAATGTATATTATTGGTTTTTTGAAGTTTGTAGATCAATTGAACAAAGAAAATAAATAAATAAATAAAATAAACATTCGACTTCATCCATAATCATAGTCATGCAACATCAACGCTTCACTGAATTCAATGGAAATAAACAAATGCTTCAGTGTGTTAGTGAGCAGAAGTACTCCTCCTTTTTCTATACTGCGGATTAAATACGAGATCAAATTCGTTGTGTCAGAAGCTAAGTTTTGCCAGAATCAGAGAAAAACAAAGCTGAGATCAGCTCGAGAGCGCTTCATTTCGCAGCGCTTCATTCTCAATTAAATCGATTCAACTCAATCTTTAATTTCAGTCTACGACGAAAGTGTTAACAAAAAATACGCGGGCCAGGGTAACGATGTGGTGTTTTATGACATTCATTGTAATCATTTATTGTTTATTTACACTTGATTATTTACGATAAAGCAACACACTCAAGGAATTCGATAGTATTCACTTGGTGACGGTGTAATTATAGTAGATAAACCAAGAGTAATGGACGATAATATCGACTCAGTGCTAACAAGCGCAACGTTCAGAAAGGTACGTCAAGTTATTACGCTGCAGCTATTCCATGCACACTCGGTCATTCTTCGGATACGGATATTTCCCGGACTTATTTTGATATTAATATATTGTATTTTAATCACTGCTAAGAGCAAGGAAAATGAGTTCAATAAAGACCACATGAACATAAGTATATACAATATTTTTCGATTAAAATCAACCTTCGTACTCGTTTTATATTAATATCCTTATAGTTTTTCTTGCATTCTGGATTTTAGCAGACAGAAGGGCGGATGCTCAGAGCAGGGACTGTTACGGACTCGTGGTGTGTTCAGACGAGTATATGTAAATAGGTACCATATACAGCTCTCTCGCTCGTAGGGAGAAGTACTTAATACAGAGCAAACAGGATCATGGATACATTTCAATCGAATACAAGTTCCAGAGATCAGACACGTTGAGGGCAGCGCATATCTTCACGCTTTCGCTGTGTGCCACGTAAATCAACGCTGATCTGATCGCTAGCAAGAGCAAGTGTGGAAGTCGGACTCCTTCCTCGGCTGCCAAATGAAACGCGGCGTGCTGTACCATTTTGCTGTGGTTGAACTCCAGTTTTATGGGGCGCCATAAAATATGTCACATGAGCGTCTGAATGCTGGCACGGTTTGCGTTGTTGCACTTTTACTGTCAACGTCCGACACTTCTTGAGTGCGGTTGTGTGTCTATGCGCATGTACACCAACAACAACGAACAGCGAACAACGAACAACCAACAACAATAATAAACGAAAACGAGGCAAAAACCAATCAGCGACGATGCAACAACAAATCAAAGGTAGCTGGCGGAAGACAATAAATAACGAAAGGCGAAGTAGAATTGCTTCTACGAGTTCGTATCCCCGCCATAGGTCCGGAAAGATAAAGTCGCGCAAAGAATGGAAATATCAAATGTAAACTATTAGAAACTAAACTAGAATAAGCGATATATGTACACATGTACTCCTGTACAGTATATTATATAGAGTTGAGAAGAGGTGGAAGTATGAAGTATGTAAGTACTTGCATGTATTGAAATGGAACATCATACAACGCCAAAAGGCAAGCAAGGAGGAATACAATCACAGACGCTTTAAGTCGTCATCGTTTGAGCAGCATTCATTCCTTGCCGCGCGGCGAGCTTCAATAAAACGGCAAAAAGTGGCCACTTTAAAACAGGAAACTAAGTAGTTTCAATCTTAAGTGAGGAGTTGATCACTTCAAGCCCCAGCCAAGGTAGGGGCTGAGGCAGAATGATCCGAGGAAACGTTAAATTGATGAATGATATGAAGGGAATGACAGGGCCACGGCTGCTAAAGCTGGAACCGTTCTTTTTTTTAGTGCTTCTGCGTTGTTATCGCTGTGACTGCATATGAAGTCGCTTGAAGTCTGTTCACTCTGGCTATTGTTGGCGCGGTGCTGCGATGATCCAGCAACACTGACTGCATGTTATCGGATGTGATCGCATTCGTTATGATCGCAGTTTCGTTATGATCGCAGTTTCGTTATGATCTGCTCCAATAACTTTGGCTTATGGTATGGCGGTGGCAGCTGTGGCCATGGCAGCAGTTGTGCATTGATTTAACGAGCTCGACGAGATCGTAAGCTGCAGCCGCAGACCGAAGATGCACAAGAATACCCAATAATTAAGGCAGAGAGCAGAAAAGTGTTGGATATGAAACGATATTAAACGTGCTCAAACTCAGGCCTCGCGCGGTCATCTTGATGTTGTGATGAGCGGCCGGCCGGTTGTTGATCTGTTTGAAGAAGTCTGGAACAGGAACCTGTTCCACTGCTCAGGCTCGTCACGTAGGTTACCCCCCTCCCCCCTCCGCTCGCACAAGGCTGCACTCTAGACAACAAGCTTTTAATAATTGGATCGACTTTCATAAATGTTGCTCCACTTCAGCAGCAGGGAACTCAATTCGAGACCAGCGATGCGCTGTTCAACATACGAGTACATAAAAAGCGGTCTAACTGCAGCAAGCAGCACGTTTAGCAACGGCCACTCTATGAAATGCTGCAGATGGACGTGGAAATGTTGCTGTTCTGTGGCCGCTGCCGTGGCTTTGGACGCCGTTGATAGTGCTGTAACACTTTCATCGCAGCGGAGCAGCCAGCCTGTGGTCGGTCGATTGCCACGAGTTACTCGCGTTTCGTGCAACCACTATTGCTGCAACTTTCCGTTCCATGTGGAGCTGTCGATATCTGTTCTGCAGATAGTAACAACTCCAGCAACTGAGCATGGAAGCGGCAGCGGAAGACCACTGTCAGTCTTCATGTGAAGCTGAATTTAGAGAGGTCCGTCGCAATGCAAATGCATCAATGAGTGGTCAGGCGTGAAGCTGTTGGAAATCGTGCATTGCCTGAATCAGGCGCTTTTGTGAACTCGTTTGTGGTTTTTATTGTTAAGTTTTTAAGGTTTCCAGAGCCAATCATTGAAAGAATTTGATTTTAGAAAGTTTTGCATGAGAAAATGAGAGCTCAGAGCTCTAAGGTTTCAACACTTTGCTTCCTGAAACCAATGAATCCAATGCTATATATTTTGAGCAACTTACTTATGAAGTGGTCGGTGTTGACAAACTTGTGGTTATTCGAATCCTAATATACTATTATATGTGTATTGTACAAATGCATCAGTGTGGAATAATCTTTATGTCTTGCATCATTCTTCTGAAATCACAATTCAGTTTTAAATTTTTACTAATAACATGTTTCTTTAACGCAGACTAGAATCCTGAAAGACGAGCTTTGCATTTTTTCGGCTTGCAGCTTCTTTCCGCACGCAACAATTTCGAGTTTCACAGATTTTTGTCAACCTCAACTTTGTCTGGCGTGAATTTTCGCGCACAGAAAATGCGTCATAAAATTGCGAGACGTGTTTCCGAGATGATTAAGCGTTGGTAAAGTCTGTAGGGTGTGATTCGTTGGAGTGCCTCACGTTCAGTTGGCATCCCAGCAGTATCACGGAAAAAGTTACACTGTTGCAGTGTTGCCAGGTTAAAGAAGTTGCGAGTGTGATACTTCGATGACAGAACTCGAAAAGGCACAGGAAAAGCTGCTCATGAGTTCAAATATATATACACCTGTTCGTTCGATTCTCCTCGTTGCATTATAAAGGAGAGATCAAAATGAACAACGCTTCCCCAATGGAATGTTGATAAATAATAGACACAAATGAATGAAGCTGAAGAAGAAAGCATGCAAATGTGTGTGCATGCATGTCAAACAAATACTAACGCGAGCTGAGCATAACACAACCACCTTCTGAAGCAAAAAGGTATCTAAATTAAATGAGCTCATCTGCATGCCACACAAGCTGCTGTGTAGTAGTTTTAGGCGTCGAAGACTTTCCATCCCGCGAGTCGCAACGCTTCTGGTGCTGACACTTTGTATGTGTGCCAGTGCATTATTTTGATGGCAGGAAAGCACTCGTATCTGTTCTCAAGCGAGAGAAAAAAGTTCCGGCGATAAACAACACACACACTCCGCCGTAAGTGTGGAAAAATAGCTCAAAAACAATATAAATAAGGGGAAATCATCAGAAGAAGAAACAAAATTAATGGCCAGCTACTAGCAGTGACAGCACATTTTCACTAAATCAAAACTTGCGACGAGGCGGGCGCCGAAGCAGGAGAGACGAACCAAAGCCGGGGGCGAATACACCAAGGCCACAAGGGAAAAGGGCAACGAAAATTCTGCATCTGTATCTGCATCTAGGAATGAGTCTGTGAAAGACACTGACGCATCTGTTTCTATTCGTCGCCCAACCGATTTGGGAATTATTCTGTGTTCTGCTGAACCGCCTTCAATTCAGCAACGAAGCAGTCAAAATGTTCCATCCAATCAATCGGACACTGACAGCAAATAATTAAATATTCTAAACTTCATAAGTTTTCCTATAAAAATGTTCTATTAACGATGACAAACACAACATCTGATATTCTTTTAGACGGATTGCGGACAAGAACTACAGTTGATACAGCTTCTCAGCATTCTCGGAGCTGCTATAACTCTGAGGATGTACTGTGCTAAAAACGCAGCCAAACGAATTGTAGTGATGTTGCTGATGTTTGAGGTGGATTTGGCCTCCGTCGAGTTGATGCTGAACTGTAGTTTGATAGAACTGGAGTCGGAATGGAGTGATTTATTGTTATGTAATGCTACAGCAGTGTTGGCACTGCGAGGAAACCGTGTGTCCGTGCGAGGAAAGGAAACTCGTACATGCCTGTCATTTGAAGCACTGTACTGTACATTAAACAAGCGATACACATCGAAGTGAAAGATACATTATTTTGTGTATTATGTGTATCAAAATGAAGCACGAACAAATGGGGTGTTTTCGGTCCAAGTGGAATAGAGTTACGTTTGTCGTCTTGAGGCCAAGGTTGCTCACACATCCGAGAACCATGAATGGGTGGATGCGTTGTTAGGGGATTTTTTGCCTTACGGGTGGCTTCATACACTGAGAGCGTGGAGATGTGCATCTGTGTGTATCGCTTAAAGTCTAATTTCGTGTCCACGCATGTCAAATAAGTTTCTAGAGTGCTACTTATATGTTGATTTATTGCTTTTGTAGCGTTTTAGTCCCATATAAAGCAGCGACGTTCTGCTGCCGACTGCAACGGTTGCTTTTTCCTTCTTTCACATAGAAGGAAAATCTATAGCGGCTATTTTCTTTGACAGACGCGATCACCTTCAGTCGCTCTGCCAGTTCTTTATTCATATGCGCCACATGTGATTGCAGCTGAAAATAACGTTTGTTTTTTATTGTTAGCTCATGGAATTTCACACCCGGTTGCTGTTGCTTTCCAGCCCATGGAGCTTTCTAGCCCATTCGAGTGGTAGTCGGTTCCATCGACGAATTGAAAGCACTGTTGCAGCCTTTTGCAGCCCTCGAACGCATGCCTCATTAATCAGAGATGGGTCGATAATAATGTTTCAATGCTTCATTAGATATTTTTAAAACGGCAACCCTGTCATGGGGAGGGCCCATCATCGGGCTGCGGCCGGGTGTTGGCTAATCTATTATGCAAATTTAAGTGCGTTTAATTGCCAAGTTTTATTTGATTTGGCAAGGACAGAGCAGTAAATTCAATTAGCAATAATTGTGCAATTAATTGCGTGCATTTCGTGGTGGGTGTGGTACGTCCTGCCGACAGCGATGTGGCTCTAAGTGCCAGTCGCAGCGCCCTTCATGGGGCACAAGAGTTGCTTACACAAGCTTTAATTCGGTATTAATAATAAAGTGACTCATTTGAAGGATGCCAACATGTTTCCCTCTCTTAACTAAGTTGAAAATAGGCCAGAAAATATTTTCCCACACAAAAAGGAAGGCGAATTGCAAAAGCAAAGGAACATCGCATTTCATAAATTAAAGCAGTTTTAAATACCCTACAATTGGGAAAAATAATAAATGAAAAATTATATTTAAGTACATTTGTCCTTCCGCAACATTTGTTTCTCCACAAGACGACGACAAATCGGAGGAAGTCCTTTTATGAATGATGAAAAGGACATAAAACCCAAAATAGGGGTGTTTAAAGCGTCTACAATCACTATATTTTCCTTCCTTGAGAATAAAATTATTAAATTAAACGAAAATACGAATATTTACACGTTTGTCAGCCGTAAAGGAACAACGGACCACTTTGGAATTTAAATTCGCTTTTCCTCAGGCTGACAAAAGTTGCGAGATCGTCTGCGAATCGAATACGCAGATGCTAGAAAAACGCCGGGAATATCCTGTCATGAGCAGAGTGCGAAGTCTACCTACTCTATTCTCTGATATACCCTGATGTAACTCTGAAGAGAAACATTTTTCAGCCAAGGAAGCTGCTTTCTTTGCTCCTCGATCTCTTCGAAGGAGGACGCGAACTGCGTAGACGTGAGCCATTAATAACACTGTCTGGGTTATAAAATTTGTCCCAGAAAAGAGCGTTCTATTAGACATGATTTCCATCTCGTTATGCCACAGCGTCTGTCATTCGAAGCATGTAGCGAAGTGTAAATTCGAACTTTAGACATTTTTTAGTCAGGTTATGTTAATTGCTTTAACTTTAAGTTGAAATATAAGAATGGCCTCATATATTGGCTGCCTGTTCCGTGTTCGTGACGATCGCCATAAGATTTCTCTCAGAAGGTTTACCTCACTGACTCCAAGCAAATTCTTGAGATGCTTTGAACAATAATCTGCGAATCGAAGGAGACACTTTTTGCAGTAGTTCGAGGTTCTCATTTCAATACCTCTGCATGTATTATTCTATGCAAACTTGTCTCTGTGAACACTTGAGCATTCGGAGAAGTTATCTCGCAATAAAAGCTTTTTGTTTTATGTACGTATGTATGTGTCAAGAATAGATTGTTAAAAAATTTAAGAGACGAAACTTTTACTTAAGCAGCAAATGCTGAAGCAACGCAATGAGGGAGCTCTTGCGATTTATTTTTGAAAAACCTGCTTAAAATAAGAAAAGTCTTCAGTTTGGAATGCCACACGTTTTGTTGACACTTTAATTAAACACACGCATAAAATGGCAGCCAACACGTTTAGCGAATTTCTTTAAAGAACACTTCATGAGTGTTTGCTAGAATGGAGCTGAGGGAGGTGTCGGGGGGATTGGTTGTGTGTGTGGCTGTGTAATTGCGGTGCAGTCAAGGACTCCCTCTTCTCCTTTCCGTGGCGCTCGGACACGCAGCTTGCACTCACTGGTGCTCGAAGATATCCAAGCAGTGATTCTGAGTGAGCGAGTTCGATACTAAAATTGAACAAAACAATTTCAAGGTTGCTCTCGGCCGCAAGCCTCTTGTTTTTCTTTCAATTTCTGCTTCCCTTGTGTGTATGTTTGGCTGCTGCTCTGGTTTGTGAAAAGTTTTCCTTATTGCTGCTCACAACACATTCAATGCAGTCCATACACGAACCACCAACAACAACTACGTAGAGCAAAGAAGCGGTCGAGAGTGAAAAGAAGCTCTGAAGGCAAGAATTTAAAATGGCCGCCCGTACAGGGTTAATATATTGAATTTGCTGCTTTTTTACCGCTCCCGCAATATCTCGCTCCCGATTCGCGCTTCGCTCGAGTTAGTCGATGATTTCAGTTTGAAAAGACAGTCGCAAGAATAGAAAATGACGAGAACGGAGCGAAAGGACCCAAAAGCGCGAATGCAATGCACTTAATTGTTGAAATATCAGCCAAGAGGAAGCGCGGAAAGCACTGTGGTGCACATTTAGGTCAAGCGGAGTTACTACAGCGTACTAAAGCTCTCAACGCTCGAATGCTCGCAGTCGACTGTAGCGAACGGCTGCGATGCACCGCGGCGGCTCTCTAAGGTACCTGCCAGCAAGCGATTCGGTGACGCTGCTCGCAGCTGCTTTTTCCAATAAATATTTACTCGTTTGCCCCACTTTCAGTTTTCCGGAAACGCACAAAAGAGTAGAAAAGCACAGCACTCACGATTACCTTCATAGACATCGAAGTCGGCGTGTAGTGCACATTGTGACTAAGCTAGACGAATAATAAAATATATGGACTTATTGTACAATATCAGTGTCAGTTCTGTGGCAAGCATGGACGAGTTCCGAACGCGCCTGCGTCTATGGCCCACAAGAGATTTCCCTTGAACAGTTGATTAAGTCACCGTTTCGTTAAGTCACCTGAAATGAAGTGAGTGTGCTTTCGTGTGTGCTCACAGATCTTCTGACATCTAAAGGAGGTGACTAACAGGTGGTGACTCACGCTTTAATTCAAACTAGCAGGTGCACCGCGGAGACGCTTGTCGACAGCGCGAATGTTGGCAGGGGTGGCAACGCTGTTGGCGTGGCAGTAATGTTATCTCTCTCATTAGAATTACGTGGATGTTTCAAATTTCTACACTTCAGATGGCACACAACACGTTTGTGCCGGCTCGTTGCTTCAGCTGACGCGTAGTTTCACTGCCGCGCTGACTGCACTCCACGATTAGCAGGGAGCTACGAGCAGGGAGCTTGGCTAAAAGTCGTCGGAACCAGTTTCATCAGTGAATCAAAAGAGTTGAGAAATGCTGAAACTTGAAATTTTATGCGCACAGACACCAGATAATCTCGAAAACCACATTGAGGCTCATTCACAGGAATGTGAAGGTTTCTCACAGTCGCATTGTGGCGACTGAATACTGTTATATTCATTGTGTAATTTAAAGCAGAATTATTAGCTGTGTGTAGTTCGGCAATGCTTCCATTTGGAGCTACATTGCTTGTGTTTCCCCTGCAATGTGTTCATTTCCTCTGCTTTCCCTGCCCCCAGCGCTTTTCTCCCGGCTCCCTTCTCATGCAAAACGTGAAAATAATCACCAGATTTTGGTAATGCGAAAACAGAAGCATAGAAGCAGAGCGAAAACTTAAATCTATCGACGAAATTCTTATGCTGGAGTGTGAATCACATGCAAGGTGCTACATCCGGCCGCTCAGAGAATATTATAAAATATTATAAAAACATGCATTTAAAGAAACTCTATTTTAGAAAAGAGATGTTGTCTATAAAAGCCTGTAAATGACCATCAATCACCGAACCGCCAAACAAAAACAGGAATTAAGAATAAATCTGAATATCTGCCAGAACTGCTCTCACTGTCGATTTATAGCTGCGATTGCTCGGATTTCGGAACGCACCAGAAACGACTGGTGCGACCAACCTAAAAGCGACCATTAAAGCCAAAGGACAGCAAAGCACAGAAAACACAGTAATAAAACCCGGCGCGCCTAACAGCAATAATTCAGGACTTTCATGTGCGTCGCACAGTTTCGCCAAATAAAAAATTGGCAATAACATCTACAGTATGTACGAGTACGTTGGGTTACCCAGCGCCGGATGACCAGGCAAAAGCCAACACGGGAAGAGCCCATTCAGCAGGAAGAGTTATGTAACGGTATAAAGCATTAACGACTCCTTAAATGAGTTCTATACTTCATACTTCGAAGAGCAGAACCTTTAATTACAATTGAGAAATAACAAGTATCAATCTAACGTTAAGAATCTAAAGCGTTCAAGTTCCGAAATCGCTGCAGAGTGTGTTCAAACCAAACGAGAGCAGATGCTATATGTACATACAATATATGGGATATCCGTATAACATGAATTATTATATTTATCCTTTCTTTTGGAGTATTATAAGTAATTAGTAAGTTGTAATTTTCATGACAGCACTACACGCACTTTATAGCTACAATAATGAAATATAATAGTGAATAATATACTACAATATATGAACATTTCAGTCGACTTTATTCTTTATCATCAACTACCGACGTTTCCAAGTGGCGAGCGCTGCACAGCGGCAATCGGATTTCCATCGGACAGTGCGACTCGTCTGTCTGTCTGTCTGCGTATCTAGATGTGTGTCTGTCTCTTTCCCTGGCTGCGTTCCTGCCTGTCTGTTGTCGTTCCCCGCCTGCTTGTGCCATTGACACCGTCAATAATTAACTCCAGGCGAAGATAAGAACACTCGTAACTATTCAAATATTTTCGACTTTTGGTATTTCTTGGCTGCGCCCGAGATGCACGCTTCGCAGTTGCTGGTCGCTTGTGGTTGCCTCAAACGGCCGCCACCCCTCCACGGGCATCGCTGCGGGCAAGCGTTGTGCCTGTTATTGATTTTCATGTACTCGAAGCTTGATAGTTTTATTGGCTGGCTGCATGTTGTGAATCATGTGTTTGCAGAGTTGCTGCATGATTATTTGTTTGCTTCAGAACTAATTTGGGTTAAGCACACACAACGAAATCAATGTAAAGTTTACATTGTAAACCGAAGTGTGTTTAAGTTAGAACGCCGATTCAGTTGTCACTTTAATGCACTTACTGCGCAACAGTCGACGCGATCGCCTAACAGATGATTAATACGAAAGTGCAAACAGCAAGCGGAGTCACTTTCGTGGCGATGATTACCGAAAGCAGTTTTGACTTTCTTCCAGCGGCTTGTTTTATAAGAAACCGTCTCAATAAAAGCCTAAACATTTGCTCAACTTGTTTTGTGTTAAAATAGAAACAGAAAACCTCTACTATTGAAAACATTTACATTCATTAAGTATTCAAGCAGGAGGTTCGGTTTTGAGTGCTTCGGAGCAATGGTCGGCCTTGTAAATAATGTTGTGAGTGTGTGCATGTCAGGCACAGAAACAAATGCCAATCTGTAGACACGTACACAAACAAGCATCCGAGATCTAAAGCGGCAGGGAAGACATTCCTTAAGAAGGCCAAAACTAGGTAATTTAGCTTAAAAGAGGTTTAGTCCGCGAGATTAATACAAGATTAACGCCATGCCCGGGATTATCGACACTAATTTCGATTATTATGCATACAAAATTCAAGGGATTAATTTTACCGACTAGATTACGATTTATTCTCGACGGGTTTGTGTAGACGGTGAATACGAAATGAGTTGGAAAAGACACAAACGTCACGAATGCATATTAAAAGTAAGCAAAACTAATTATTATTATTATTTGCTACAAGCTGCACAATTAATTTCAATTATCCAACCTAAATTAAAATTAATAAATTAAACCGAAATTTCCAAGTTGTGCTGATGTGCGGAATGGAAACCAACAACCATCAAAACAACGAAATGCCAAAGTACATAAATCTCAATGGTGAACACGCGATTGATTAATGAAGCTATTGAATGAACCTGTTATGGCTTAATATTTGCTGTAGCCATGTAATTCCATTGCCGTTGCAGGAGTTGATGTGTTGATGTGCCCAGAGGCTGCTTCAGCCCTTTGCGTTTCTTCAGTGGATTCCGGCTGTGAGCCTGACAAAGCCTTCTTCTTCTGGGGGCCTCTTTGCCCCTAGAAAAACTCACTCAGACCTCGTAGTTTTAATGAGCTCACTTCGGGCTCATAGTCTTGCGTTCTGTGAGAAGTCACCAGCGTTGTACGCTTTGAGTGCGCCTCTCGTGTACGTGCGTGTGTGCGACTGAGCTTCCATGTATATTTATTAAGTTTTTCACACTGTTTGTCGTTTGCAAACATTTACGAATGTTGACTCAGAGCACTGAGAAAGCCACGATAAAGAATCCTTCTGTACGGTCGGTTGACTCACCGCAGAAGAGAAGCCGAAGGGCGAGCGACATACTTAAACAACATGACGCAGAATTCCGTTTATACATTAATTCAAAGATCCATAACTAATGGAAAACCGTTACGAAGTTACACACTTAAAATACGCATGATTTCAAGGAAAGGTCATGGAAATCAATAGCAATCTATTCTCGTTCTTAGATTTTTAGGCTGATTCGAGAATTAATTCGCTGAATCTTTTAAAATTGAGAAAAGGCTCGCTCGTCAATGTACATAGAAACGCATTCGGATTTGTGTGAGTTTAGTAGAGCCATAAGCAACTGAAGTACGAAGGCAGGCTGGGACTCTTCCCTTCCAGATCCCCTGAATGGACGCTGCATCAAAGGGAAGCTCTTCTGTTTTAATCTTTCCTGCTTAAGAGTGGGCTACACAAGTAATGCCTTGATCATGCCCTCCTCCATGGAATGTAAGCAACTCATGCTTCTCCCCGTTCTGAAATCACTCTTTTGTTTTATCTGGCAGCTTACGTGCCACTCCTCATCAGCCCTATCAAAATAAGGTTCCTCGTTATTCCTTTCTGTTTTCTTTCGATTAACAAGACATTGTACTCTACTCGCATACTACAACGCGTAGCTAATGAAGTGTTATTGTTGCTGTGTCATTGCTTCAGTACTGCTGTACTTTATATTTAGCTCACGTTAACCTCATTAATGTAGATGTTACTATTGCGGCGGTTGGCTTGACGTGTTGCTGTGTTGTTTGCAGTCGTCGATCGATGTGGCCGACACTCGTACGAACGCTCGCACGCGTCCAAAACGGTCGACGCATTTTCAAGTAGCTGCATCGCCGCAACATCGGCTACCAACTGCACCGGTGCACATACAAGTAACGTTGCATCAGCATGTGTGGCGCTGTGAATGGGATGGCGATCTGGGGAGCGGGTGAGCGAGCGAGAGAGTGAGCGCCCAACAAGACTAGACGGCGACTCTCACTGATCAACAGCAAACTGATTTGCGTTGCATGCTGCCAATTTACCACTCATACGGTGGATGATTGGACATGAGGAACCCTTATTTTCACCTACTTAAGTCCGTATACCCTCCGAAACACATCGCAGTCAGAAGCGTGAAAATTGTTGGTCTTCAGTGGGCCGTAGAACGGGGAAATAGATGCTCCGTTATACGCGTTTGAGAGCATTTCAACGCTCGAATTAGCTCGATGCGTCACCCTGCACGGGCGGGACACATGATGTGCACTACCCACAGCTTTCGCAACTGCATTGCGTGCTACCTGGAACCCTTCTGAAGTCGAGACGGCGCTTGCAGTAACTACAAGCAATTTACACCGAACGAAATGAATCTTTTGCGATGTGTATATAGTATTTAATTCGTATCTGCTTACATTTAAACGAAAAACGTATTTATTGGTTGCTAATAACACGCTCGTTGGTGACTTTAGCCTTCTGATGTGGTTTCCGAGTTAAATTTGAACAACTGAGCCGAATGCGAGGACCATGAATGCTAGAGGCAATAAGTTATTTAATAATGTGCATACTCTGAGCATGTGCATTGTTTTATTGTTGTAATAACCTAACCTTGATCTGATAACTACTTCATTACCTTGAAACTATCAGCCTGTACTCGTTCGAAGCAATTAATTACAGCTTCCAGCCGGAGAATCCATTAAAGCTGCTTGTGTTTACGTAGCATTGTACTTGAGAGATACTCGTGTTTGTTTATCTTCAGCATTACGACCGCTGAAAGTGTCCGGAGTCGGCCGATCAGCACGACGAAAATATAATGTACAGCAGCGCACCTACGATGCCCTTCGAGGGGTAGAGTGTTGTTAAGTCACTTTTCAGTACCGACGGATTGCTCAGTTCATGGGATGGCGTTCATGAAGATCGCTCAATAGAATCACACGACTCACTCCAGCAGTTGCGAAGCTGGAAAAGTTGTTTACCTTTCTTTGGAGTTACGTACGATTAACTCAAAGGTTATTCTGTTTAAAAATGGAGTAGTACACGTTTCGAATTCAGTAATTATCACCGTTTAACTGCTGAATAGTTTCGATTCCTTGCGGAGGTTCACCGAAACACACGTTATTTGCGCGAAGTCCAGACAGTCAACCGAATAAACGCAAATATGAAGGCAAACAGCGTTGTCCGAAGCAAGCTTTTAATGATGTTCGCAGAGACACCAACTGTTCTGGCCGCGCGCGGATGCACAGAGCCAGAAGAACGCGGACTGTGATTAAATTTAATGAGATGATAATTAGTAGCATGCAGCAGTGGCCGCAGCGTTGCCACACCGAAAACCAAAACAGCACTTGTTGGTGGAGAAGCTGTCCGCGCGACCGACGGACGACGCTGCCACCGCAGAACGTTAAAAGCAGCCGCTTGGGGCCGATGTTAGGGCAACGGAACGGATTCGCTGAAACAATTCGTGGAGAAGCAGCAAAATTAAAGCGACAGACTTTGCTGAGGTACGTATACGCTGCCCGCAACTGCACTTTTCACTTCACAGCTGCGTTGTTTTGACGATATTTGCATGTATCCGATAGACACTACGGGTAGCTATGTATGTCTAACACTCCGGCATGAACACTGGTCGTTTCTTTCGAACGTCAACAAGCGATTGAAATGCACGTCTTGCAACTGAAATGTGAATCAAACGAGTTTTACGCACGCACCCAAAAATACACCACGTCTACTCCGCTCAAAGTATTCGACTCAACTGCCAACGTCGCAGAAGTGACGGCAACGTGAGATACAAGCACAAGTGTAGAGGAGTGAAAGGAAGAGAGAACGTATAGATACAAACCATCAAGAGCGAGCACGGTTCGTGCATCCACTACGTTTAGTTTTAGCAAAAAATAGTGAGAGAGAAGTACGGTGGGTAGATACTGATTTCTGTATTCTTTGGTACTGATTTGGACTCAGCAATCGCTTCTATATTTGTTGAATCTGAGAAGTAACTCAGAGAAAGATTTCAATAAAAACCCTCTCAGGGGCTCATTATGCTCAGCGAGCCTGTTATTTTCCAATTGGCAACATTTTTCTCCCGCTCACACACGCTCTCTGTTGCGTTCTGCAGCTCTCTGGCGCTTTAGAAAAACCAGATGGCGCTTAGTACAATTTGCAGCTGCCGCTCTCTCTCTCTCTCTCTTTCTGGCTAAATAGATACAATCGGGACTCCCGAGAGCTGCCGGAACAAATAGTATAGTAGTATGTTGCTACTCTTCACCCGGAATCACACTACCACCCAACTGAGTGCTGTGAATGAACAGTTACTGTTCCCTTTTCTTCTTGAGCAGGTTTTATAAAAAATTACCTTTCAATTTTATTTTTGAATGCTTTTTCAAATGCGTGAAGTTGGCTACATTTAAAGAAACAGGGAAATCTTAGAATGCCCTTATAACTTAGATAGAGACCTGGGTAAAACCCTGGTAAAAAAGTGTCATTTGCATGCAGTTCATTAAGAAAACGCAATACAGTTCACTATGTATCCGAGGGGATTTCACGTGATTTTTCCATTCTATCTCGCATTGATAGTCGCACTTTCGTTAGAATTTCCTTTATTTTAACAAAAGAATTGGCAACACCGATTGTAGTATACCATGCAAAATTTTACTACTATTCCATGCAGTTTTGCAAAACAGCAGCTCTGTTGGGGAGTACGAAACGAGTTTATTTACAAAATATTTACGCCGCATCTGGAGCTTGTGCGCACAACTCTCGCTCTCACTCACTTTTTAACTCTCTTTATAACAGTGTACGAGTGTGTGTAAAACGATGGGAAAACTTGCAGAACGAGTCGTTGTATGCAGGAGAATCTGCACCCCTGTCGTTCCTTCAACCCCTTTTTCTAGAAACTATCGTGAAATCGGATTTGTTTCAGCTTTCAAATTTTCATACGATTTTTCAATTGAACTTGTTCTTGCTTTTGTGCATACATAAAATTCATTCATCGGTAGTCCTTTTGACCCGATGTTACATCATTATTGAGCGACCCTTCCGCGTGGCGGGTTGGCCCATAAGTCCCAAGATGTTCGCCGGAGATATGCACCCGTTAGACGCGAATCAAGTATTGAGGAGGTGTTAGCAGAGGCTGCGGCTGGATACTTCAGGGCCATTCACTGGCTTCCTCCGCTTTGTGCGCATTTTGAAGTGTGTTCTCATTCCGCTTGACATCTGAAAGTGCTACTTACATTGGCATTGAAACCGTTCTGAACAGAATAAGCGGGTTCAGGTATCAGGATGAGGTTTGAATGAACTTTTACAGGACTTCAGAATTGCTGTAAATGGAATGATGACTTGGGAGTGGTTCTATATTGTTCTTAAGTTTATTTTGCATATAAATGCGAACACGTACACTTTGCCGTTCGAGCGAATATCGCTATTGACATCCACTACATGGACATGGTCAATCTGTACTCGAATATCAGCGAACAACTACAGTGATGTTCACGGACACACAGAGCTCTCAAGTGTACACCGTTACGTTGCGACACCGCAGTGTAAACAGACGCCGAGAAGCCGAAATGCAATTAAACTTTCATCACCTACACGGAGCACCACACTGTGGCTCCATCGCTGTGACTCGCTGACTGACTCGCTGCCTGACTCGCTGTTAGTCGCTGCTGGGAAATGCATTGCACTCGTATATGTATGTAAGCACATGCATAGTATTTTTAGTCCGCAGTTCCAGGAACCGTGAACACGAACCTTTCTTAGTTCCACGCTAAGATGCTGTGCTCGACTGACTCCAATGATCGATCGTGGAGTGCAAGTTCGGTATTATTAATGAAGTCGTCTGCGGCGTCTCACACTCGCGGTAATTAATTTAAACTCTGTGATTTAAATGTTCGTAAACGAGTTGGATAAAATCATAAAACTGTCTCTTTCGTATTCGATGCAATGCAACCATGACGTCGAAGTCGATATGCAAAGCCGCCATGAAAAATTGTCAAGAACGATTATGAGAAAAGTCCCAAACGATTTCAAGGTTGTGTGGGTATATTTTGTCTCTGGGCTCTTTGCTGCTCTGTCGAAATATTATGCATTCCAGAACACATGCAGACTCAGGTTCGGGGTCCGCATAAACGCACCTGCAACCGAATAATTCGAGAAATCAAGCATTAGATTAATAACGACGTCAGTGTTCATATTTCGTACCAAGAAACGACTCGTTTATCTGTCCGTGTCACTCCTGCTGCCTATCTGAGCCCCTGTCACTTCGCGCTTCAGCCATGACGTCCAACGACGCCCAGCCGCGAGTTCCTGCGGAGTTCAGACCCCAGCCGTAAATCGTGGCTTCTACGCGATCACGTCGACAGCTGCGATAACTTTTCCAACGATCATCGGGCATTTTTTGTGCTGGTGTCACTCGAGTTAAGAATCCAGGCGCTGCCTCTCGAACACTTGGCCGCGTTGGAGCGTTGGCATTCGAAATCGAGCTCTGGTCGACTTTGTCCAATCGACAGTCTGCAGGCACAATCTTTTATATCATTATTTATAGGAATTCTCGCAGCACTGGTTATTATTTACACACGTACTTCGGTAAAGCTTAAAGGTGCGCAGGTGTCGCTGAATCAATGCAATTGATTATGGAATAACCTAAAAGACACTACTTCCATCTTTATGCCTATCATCTTGGGACTCAATGTGAAGCCAACCCTTGTCCCGGTCGTTCTCAGCTTAATTGTAATTCATTTCGGGGCTGACATCAGATAGAAAAATCCGTAACCATGTCCATTGGAGCGAGCTGCTTCCTTCTGCTAATTATGTGTTGAACAAGTTGCTAATTCGTCTTGTGCCGTGTACCAGGTGTAGTTCAGCTGTGTTGACCTCGAGTCGACGTTTTGTCTTAACCTCAACTACAGAAACAACTACAGAACACATGTGAAACTGCTTGATGGCTAGAAGCCGTTGTCGTTCCTAACCTAATTCTGGAGATGGATCCGAGAGGAAATCATTTAACAGGTTTTCCATTAAAGAGAGTGCAGAACAGAAGCAGGAGACATCACATCGAATTGGCGAAAGCTTAACTTCGCCACTATTAGAAGTTCGACCCAAATACGCCATAAATTTACTGACATTGACATTACTAAGTTTGCACTGCTGCACAAACAACCTCGTCGCAGCAGTCCGAAGCAAAAAGTTCCTGGCTTGTGTACGTCGGATTTTATTGTCCGCCCACAGAGTTTTGCATCCGACCGAGTGCTACATCCGATCCGAGTGTATTTTAACAATTTCATTTAGCAAAGCTGGCGAACTCGCCCGGAGCTGCAGAGGGGTCGAATGCGGCACACAATGCAGCCAAGGTAAACACCAGATCAGAGCTGAACGGGTGGGTGGCGCAGTGGGAGCTGCAGCCGTGTCCACTTTTCGTCATGTCGGACAAGTATGCAAACATTTCGACTGAAAATTGAACTTTAAATTGTTAACGCCGTACAAGAGGCAGGTGGAATCCGTCCACGCTGCATGGCAGAGTGCTCCAGGTACTAAAGCGGTGGCACAGGGACTGGTGAGTGCTGCTCTCCTCTTAAAAAGTTTCAATAGCACGGTAATTGATACGGACTGCTGAGTAAACTGGAAATTAATTAAAGGGTTTGAAATCTAGAAATTCTTCTATTGAAACGTTCGGTTCTTGCCGCGGGGAGGGTTCACCAAAGTTTCCTATGCAACTTTATTGGAGCACGCGCCCTCATAAAGCATTCATTCCACTAGTTTACAAGAATTTCGTCGAAGAACATTTTAATTTCTATGATAAATTATTGCGTTGATCATCACAACCGAAATCCGGAAGATGCGAGTATATATTGTATATAGAAAATAAAGTACCCCAATTTCGACAACACAATTGAAAACATACTTTAATTACCCTTTTTTTTTGCATAAAGTGAACAAAATAATGTCACAGTTAAAATCTGGTTACAAACCACTCGACTAATCGAAGTGTCTATCGTAGTACTCGTAGGTGCGGAATAAACTGGGTCACGTGAAGATGCGATGTGCCTGGTACAGCAGATGCTTCAGCCACTGGTACAGAGGAGTCTCTCATGGAACAGCCGTTTCCAGGCAACCGTGCTGGGTGCACCACAAGGGCACAGAAACCAACCTGTTCGAATTCCCTTTGGCCATGACCAACTACGAAATGCTTCTCACTGCGACTCCGTTGGAGACAATGTCCATACATGATGCATTCTTTCGTCTACTTTGTATTGTATTTGTTCCATGTTCTGCTACTTCTTTAAAGTCGATGCTCCATCAAAAATATATCTTTGCTTCTCTGGTCGGAAATGTTTACTGCTTCTTTTTCTTCGTGTGTCGCTTTCAGTTTGCCTCCAATACGTTGATATCGACGCTTGTCACATCCACGAAATCAGAAACGAAACCGAGAACGAAGCATTGGCTTTGATTGCCGGCGGAGGCAGGCAGCCAGGAGAGAAATTTCCATTTTTGATTTGTGTCTGTGAAGTTGTTCAAACGGCTGAATTTATTTCGACGTCGAAATGAACCCGGAGTTGAATGGAGAACCATTAACTTGTTTCCCTCATCAAGTTATGTCTTCAGTCCCATTTTTCTTTGAGTTGCAGCGGGCGGCTTGATTGAAAGTTTACAACTTTCAAGAAATACAAGAAAAGAATGCCATTTGTTAAACTGCCACTGTTAATGCTTATCGGGTTACGAGGCTCGCTCTTATTACTAGCACTTTATTTGAATTAAAATATCCAGGTTGAAAGTTGATAATACGAGCAAGCAAACTTATTTGGTTTATTTCAAAACCTCGCACAACTCAGAGATGACAAATATTGACCACAATCTTCCTGCATCGCCTCCACGAAAGCTATCTGATGTGAAGAATTTTTCCGATGCGAGCATATACGCATATATTATATAAATGATACATTATGATTAAAACCACATCTACGCAAATTAGCTGTCTCATCTGCTGCTGGCTGAAGTGGCATTGATAGATGAATCACACGCGAGATACAGTCGTTGCTTTATCTCGTGCCTGTCCCCTTAATGGCCTGGGACACTCTTTAAACTGGTTGGCTGTCATATGCTGAATTATGTTTTTAATGGGCCGAAAACGAATGCAGTACGATTGCATGGTGAGCCGAGTAAAGAGATTGCTGCCGGACGCGGCTTTCGGAGTGGCGATTAAAAATGTGGGGCCTGAGAAAGTCTAATCTTAATCTAACTTTTGGAAAATTTATGCAATATTTTATTTCGATTTATGCTCGTATCGAAAAAGCTAGTGGCTCCAAAGCCAGACATGTATGTTTTCCACCTCATTTACAATGGGTTCAAAGTTTTAATTAAAAAAGTGGACTTTTTATTCAGACCTCAAGTATTTTCACATAGGGTTCATTTTGACAGGGTTCGATATTTGACAACAGTGTGAGTATCTTTGACTTTATTTTGCAGTCAAGAATTCTCAAATGGTTTCTATTGCTAACGATTATTTAAAGGTTAAGGAATTAAGACTCTGAAAACAACACACGTGCATATGCGAAGTAATGCATGAAATGTTAGTTTGTTCGGGTCTCAAGTTTCCAGCAGAATGATTAGAAGAGGGAAGCGTGCAGCCAGAACAACAAAGCGTGAGAATAACACCTGCACAAGACCGGCACCAGAAGTTAAGCAGAGTCGACTACGTACGGAAGCTGGATGGTGCACCAGAATCTCGGTGTCTCGGCGAGAGGAGCCACTCGCCATTCAAGTGCTGAGTAGCTAACGACTGGCTTTCGAGCGGCTGGAGCGCTGATATAGCGATAAAGCAGCGAAGTTTCGCTTTCTGCCGGGCACTAAATATAATTGCACGAGCAGGTAGGAATACAAAGGACTCTTGAGGAGGACACCTCGAAGTGGTTGCGTGCACAACGACGCGACATGATCGCAGGCCAAGGGCAAAATCGGCCACTCAGCGCTGAGATGCGACGAGGACCTGCACTAAGAATACACTCGCTCTTGCATGTTGAGAGGAAAAGGGCACGAAGTGGCTCAGAACGGTGCTGACTCGGTCAAGAAACGTTTTGACTCCGAATGAACGCTTTCAACGTTGGCGTTGAAGTTGAAATCATGGAAATGGGCTAAGAAAGGGAGGAGGAGCGGCGACTTTTCAGTGTAACATCAGTCTGAAGCCACATAGTACATCAAAGCTGTGCAGCAGAGACAAACCGCAGGTGCAACAAAAAGTGTCTGCATCATCAGCGTGAATTCTTGTCGTTGAACGGCGCACAACAGACAATAACGATGTTAACAAAAGACTATTTGTGTTGTTGTTGTTGTTGTTTGTGTATAAATGTTCGCACTCAAAGAAGTTATGCGGCGATTTGTTGGGCTATAAAAACAATGTGCGTTTCGCAAGGGTGCAGCTGCACATGCGTGTCGGCAAACGGCAGCCACAGCCACAGCGACAGCGACAGCGACAGCGACAACAACAACACCAACAACAACATCAGCGTATGCCTTCATGCCGAATCGCTTGCGAAGCAAGAGGCGCAAAGAGGGAGTCAAAATGGCGTCTTCTACCTAAAAACAACAACAAAGACCACAAGTGAACACTCAGTTCGCGAGTTCAAACTGAGCTACATACGTTTTGCTATATCTACATTAACCACAAGAAGCTTAAAGCGATCACTACCACTTTTTGCCCAGTTAAACCCAATCGCTTTGAGGAGTGAATCGAATGTGTGAAGGAGTTACTAACGCACAAGCAATCCACACTGGATCTGGGCCACGTGGTCTCGACCAGTGATGCGTGGCCTCTGATTCGGGATGTAGTCATCATTGGCCTCACTGCTGCTGGAATCACGGATAAGCTGCTTACGTGTCAGCTACAAAAGGAATACTTCGATTGAGCACCTACTAATCAAGTGCAGACGCTAGCAGTTCCACACTCGTCATGACAGAGAGTTCCTGCGGAATGGCTTCAAATGTGACGCTGTTTCAACTGGAGCCTGAGTTGAATATTGTTCCACGCGGAACATTTGCTTTAATTTAGCCAGAAATCAGAGGTTACAACATTTCAATTACAATATGCTTTGAAGCTGTAAAAAATATACGTTTAAAATAATAACAGCACCATGAAGTCAGCAGTGTGACTCCTTCCTCAACGCTGTACAAATACCACCCTCGAGAATCGAATACTTTACATAAAAAGGAGTCTAACGAAATCTGAAATCATCACAGATGTGCTCTTAACGAGTGGTGCGCCCCTTTTGGGAGAATTCGAGCAGCATAACTTCCACGTCACTTTTGGCATTCAGTGCGTTAATCTGTTACCGAAATTGAGACGTAAAAGCACCCCAGGACGAGGGGACGCACAAATGGAAAGTACGTAGACTTCGAACACTCCGCAGCTCACCGACGCCGCTTTTGCTCTCCTCCACTAAGATTCTGAGGACAATTCACAAGCGTAATGAATAAAAGAGTTCAGGCGAAGTACAGGCGAAACCACGGTTTTGCAATAAACTTTAACCCTTGAAGGACGTCGCCTTTCCTCGAAGTAGGTGTGTGTGTGTGTGTGTGTGTGTGTGTGAATGTCTTAAATCGTTTTTGAGCCTTCGAATGACTTTTCAGCCTTGCAAACGCTTTTATGTGCTGTTGATTTCTTCACATTTATTTCGGATTGCGATTTGTTGCTTGGGTTTTGTTTCATTAGTCAAGCTTTGCAAATATTTACCCGGAACGCAACCTTTGTACCCGGTAAAAAGCCCAAGCGGCCAAAAGAACAGGAACCCGAACAAACACCGTAACAAACCACACAATCTACGACAACATCTCAATTGGACGCGTCGAAAGGAGCAGCACAGCACCACACGGCGCTGCCCGGGTGCACGAGATGCGGGCCGCGGTGGTGAGCGCGCTGCAGTACTTGACGCGGAGGGTTGCGCAAGCATGCGTGCGAATGGCGCACCCTGCATGGCACAGATTATCACGATTGCCGTCGCCCGCGTTATCGGCGAGTCACATCGTCATTTCCACATTTTGACAGTCGATTAGGGATAGAAAATCTATTGTTTTCCAGAGTTGGATGTGGCAGATGCTGAAATTCGCAACATGTTTGCTTTAATTGAATGCGAGCATTTGAGCGCATCAGAAGCAGTGCATGTGCATTGCTGCGGGTCGTTCGGGGCACGCCCAGCTGGGGGAGAGCTTCGGCAGTAACTCACGTGTTCAGAATAATGTACGTACATATGTACATTAAACTAACGAAGACTTCCAACTGACAGCGATAATGAGTTGCACAATAATATTTCTCAATACTAAAACTTAACACTAATTTCGAAATAAATGCCGACGTCTGAACACAAACACGCACTGCTTTCCAGCTCCGTTGTCGAACGCATTCGCAACTACGCCATTAAAAGTAAACGGACCGTGTGCAAAACCGGTTTCGGTTCTGGTGAAATGCAGTCACTGAACCTCGGTTTTGATCTGGGTCTCAGCCCGGTTTTTAGTTAAAGCCTTCAACTAGAGTTTTTTGCATAAATCGTTACTGTACCGCCATGTAACTTATTGACTTTTCCATAATATACACTATACGAGTATTATATGTACATAAAACTTTACTAAATGTAATAGAAAAAATATTTTTGAAGTCTCTTGAAATCTTCTGGAAGGATATGGCGTTTTATTGAGGTTAGGTTTGAGGTTCTCAGGTTGCCTCATGTGGAGTTCATTGGCACGGAGCGAATCAGATAACAGGTAGCTGGGATAAGCAGGGGCCAGAGGCTTAACACTGTAACGCTGCAACAAAATAACGCTTTGGACTGTGTGGCAATCCAGTTATGTAAAAGAACCGTGCGTCAAAGAAGTGTGAACGGTTCTTAATTTCAATCAATTGAAAGTTCTGCCACTACTAGTCGCCCTATTAATTATATAATAGATCCGTACAAAGGCATGAGCATAGCGGCAATGATTAAACGTTGTCTACTGCGGAAATGCTGATCAGGTAAAGTATTCTAAACTTAATTAATAATAGCAGAGCCGACCAGAGTGTTGCTGTTGTTGTGAAGTCTTCCTGCGCTTCGTACGAAAACGAGTTGAAGCAAACGAAAACAAAAAAAAAACAGTTGTTCTTATGCGGTTCTCTGTCGATGAATGCTGCTTCTTGTCTTCGTGCTTCTCTTTCCGAACATGTCCAAGTTGATGCTGTTTGTCCAAAGATGTGTCTTAATGTATGAGTAACTGTAGCGATGAAGAAGAGATCTGAAAACAGGAAGGGCTGCTCTGTTGATCGAACTCGTCATCATCGTCCAGACCATCACTCATCTTTATGGCATTCAGAATCGAAGTGGTTTCTCAAATCCCTCAAAGACATTCCTACTTTTTAGGCATTTATTTGTTTTATGTGCACATTTGTGCACTATTACAGTACACAAAATGTTGCAAAGTAAATTACAAATATATAACAATTACATTTAAATATAAATTCATTTCATTTCTCAGTGAGTGCCAAAGAGTTTCTAGACGCGAAGTGAAAAACCGACAAAAGTATTTAAAATTATTTTGCTTTGCAGTGCGGAACATTTTCACATGCACATGCACCTGGAAGTGCATGTCCACTAAAGCGAGTACAACAGAGCACAGCAGCAACCACAAAGAATGAATGCAACAGCAACATGTGCAGGAAAAGCAATCTTGGATAAAACCACCATTCATTCAAATCCACACCTCAACACGACAGTCGCAGTTGATCCAATGAGTGACTGCTTCAGCGCCGGGCTGCAGATGCAGCGAGTTGCTGGGGCCCTCACGCTACTCTGGGCCTCAATCTGTGGCGTTTGTGCCAATCTGTCAGTGAAGCGCTGGTCGTCGCTGAGCCTTGTAATCCGCGCGCTTAATCTCAGCGCCATACGTCACGTTTGCCCACTGAAACCCGGGCTCAACAAGAGCGAAGCCGTCAGCCAGTCTCCATCACCATCATCAGCTGCCTTCCGACGTCTAGAGATGTCCCCCTTAAGAAGTGGCAAGAGTAACTTCCCGACTTTGGTGCGGTGCTTCCACTGGTTGCAGACCACAAAAGAAATGAAAAGAAAAGAAAAGAAGAGAACATTGCGAAGTACAACATAAAGAAAAACGAAACTCAAACGGATTCGACTACAAAAGACGTTACAGAGTTAAAACAAACAACCAGAAGCGATGGACGAGGAACGAAAACCACTTCCACTCTGAACTGCACTGCATACGATTAATTAAGTCAACAGCTAATTAATGTTAACGTATTCATAAACATCTCCCATCCAAAGGAACAACAGCAGCTTAGTGAAGGCGAGGGCATTTAAGTGTGTCCTTAAGTGTTGGGCGCAGATCAGTACGTAGAGGAGCAGCGCAGTGGAGCAGCTTGAGATCGACGGACCCGACCACGGCCACTTCTCACAATACATCTATGCTATGCTATGTTTTTCTATACCACTGCGAGGGGAATCATACAGCATTTGAGGCGGTGCGGTGATGCTTCGAAGGGAGCGAGGCGAGTTGGATGTTTCAATAGCCTCCTCCTCCCCCTCCTCTCCTCCTCCTCCTCCTCCTCCTCAGTACCTCGATTGCCATAGTCACTAATGATGTGTTTTTTCAAGTGGAGTCTCTCTTAACTGTGATTTCGAGAATTCTTTTTATATAAATAGTGGTTCTCTGTGATCGGAGTGGCCGACAAAATTGTTGAGACGCAAAAAACCGTTCTACTTTTAATGAAAGCCGCTTTGAAAGAAGCGTTCATGTTTCCTCTGACGAAGATGGACCAAAACTGGCCTCAGATCGAATTCATGCGTTTGGCGTTTCAAAAACCCTCTTCCGTTGCTTGAGGTACCGAAAGCACAGAATTGTCTGGTGTTTAGCGTAGTGATCGTCCTTTTTAGGCACTAAGATCACTCTATGAATGTCTGGAATTGCAGTTCAGCTTTTCTGAGCTCAATGTAAATTCTTGTACAAGGATTTCTTTTTCAAGTGAATATGTTGTGCTCATTAATAAACAATGCCGTTGTTGTTGTTGTTAGCTTTGGCACTGCAAGGGCAGCAGTGGATGTTGTTGACAGCCGCGTTATCAACAACTACGACAACATGCCAGAATATGTTGCTCTCTTTGTGGGACTCAGCGATTGAACGAAAGCTGAATGAAATGCACTCCAGGTGGCCAACATGGCGAACAACAGTGATGGCCATCGACAATGCGGCCTCGAAATGCAGTGTTGTCATTAAGGCGGCGTTGTTGTTGGGGCCCGTAGCATGCGAAATGCGAGAAGTCCGGCGATGGAAGCAAGCATCGGCACAGGACAACAACAACGGGAACGCTAGCTGGCACACACACACGAACGCAATTAATTTGCAAAAAAGACATTAGCAACACATAACGACGAACATATGCACATGCCGGTGTGTGTTGAGGCACATGATGCATGCGGCTGTTTCTAAACATTTGCGGATGTCGCTGTCACCAGCAGCAGCCAGAACAGCCAGAGCAGCCGGAGCAGCAACAATAGCAGCAATAATCAGTGAAACAAACGAATTCCTCCGGCAGAGCGCTTCAACTGCGCCGCCGACGGCTGGCCAACAAAGCAGGACTCTTTATTACACGGCAGACGCATCGGCTGCACAGCAGGACCTGCAAATATTAGGACGCGAGTTGCTTAGTATTGGGTTTGATGAGAAAATACAGATGAGTAGATGGACGTGGTTGCCCCATTTTACGAGTTCTGGCTGAGGCAAACCTGAAATTAAAGACCTACAGATTTACTCTTCCGGTTGTCAAGGGCGGAAGCCGGAAGGGAGGAAGCTTCCGATGGTCATGGTTCTGAGTCTCTCTTATCCGGCACAGAGCGGCGTTTGTGTTTTCCAGACGCCAGACACGGTTTATTTTCCACTCTACATCATCAACTCAGTGTTTGTAATGAATATTAAATCACAATGGCTACAAATGATTGGCTGCGGCGATGTGAGTGCGTACACAATTCCGGATGATAGGATCTCGGGCATCATTTTCCTTTTTAAAGTGTTCGAGCTCTTAAAGCTCTTTGGCACCCGCAATTCCGCAATGGCATCGGCTAACACGCTTTAAGCCGTGCCAATTATTTGCTGGGCTCCCGGATTTACTTGCCATTTAGAAGGTCTTACTTGCTGTCAGCCCGACTTTCGTTGCTGTCGGCTCAACGCAGAAATTGATGGCCCCTGGCGCGGCGCTTGTTGTCTGCTGCTTACTGCCATCACTCCGCCCCGTCGTCTTTGCTGCTCAAGCCTTCATACGGCAGCGCAATCGTAAGCCGAATCTTATTGATTATTTGGTTTTTCTTTTGGCTTTGGTTTTTCTCGTTGTTCGTTGTCGTTAATTGCGTTACCGTCATTTCTCACTTGGCCACTGTTAAGAAGAAGCTTTCGCAACTGTTCGGGCAGATATAAATGATGGCTCTTCATTTCGGCGATATGTTTTGCCCCCAACTTAACTTTGATTGATTCCTTGCGCAAATAATTACGATTGCAACTAAATACAATTGAATCAACCCCACTGCCGCCCACTCTTAACGGCAACTAAAGGTTTCCGAAATACTTTACGCGTGGCCCGGACACGAGCTGCATGCGACCTGCTGAGCTTACAAACGCAACGCAACGCAAACACAACAACTGCACTGCATGTAAATCACTAGATATTTTATGTTAAATGCCATTCAGAGAAACCGATCAGAAATTCAATCACAACAATACTCGTAATAGCAACAACAACGACACGAACAGCAATCATTGATTCACATGAGGCCAAATGCACGGGACGGACGGCATCTGATAAGGACATGATAGACGACTCCGAAGTTGAATGCGCTACATTCTGCCGGAGCGTATATTAACTGAGCACAACTACAACAACAACAACAACAACAGCAGCAGCAGCAGCATCAGCAGCAGAATCAACTACGAATCCACAACGACGGACACAAGCCAACAGATATGATTGCATGGAATGAAATATCGAAAGCAGTTCCAGTGGCACGCATTAAAACTGATGGTGGCCAAATGACAGCAATTACGATACCCTACACCCTCAAGATCCCTTTTTGAGCACACGTTTCGGCCTTTGAAGGAGACTTTTTAAGTTAAGTTATAAACCTCACACAACTTCTAGTCGGCTGCTGTTAAATAGTAATTTAAAACGCACTTACTTACAATACCGATGCAGTAGGCAACACGCCCACTCCTGGTATATCCTGCCTTAGAAATGCATTCAACAGGAGCTACATTTAGGCTACAATTCCTGCCACGGTGGACAGATGGCCAGAATCGGTAAATCGACTCAGATGATGCTGAATAAAAATTAATTATCTGTGCGTTGCAATTGCAGTGCATACAGTAACTTCACCCGGCTTCTCTATTTTATCTCTATACGTATGTCCGTCCATATGCGATGCACGCTTCGACGTACATACATATGTACATATATTAATTACATTTCCACTTTTGTTTTTATTGTGCTGCTTTTGACGACCGACTGTCAATAAATAATTCAATAAATTGTTTATGTGTCACGTGGATTTATTGCATGTTTTTACTGAAATATAAAGTTTATTTACTTAGCCAAAAAGTACTATTTGTTTACTATTTATATAAGAGTCGTCCCTGACTATTTTATTAATTTTTATTAATTTGCAGACTTATTTTTTAACCGAGGAAAAGTATTGATAAGTTCGAGATACGGAACACTCTGAGAAAAGTATCGAAATTATTATCATCGCTAATTATTGGAAATGGGATGCTTTACTAAATTAATGCTTTGTTATACTTCATATACACATACCATGTATTTATAGTGATATGCAAATAGATTTATAACCGAGTTCTGTATGCATTGCCACACCCCTCCCGTCGGCCCCTCCCGTCAGCCCCTCCCACAAAAATGTGACTGCTCCGAAGAGGTTTAGTAGTTGGGAACAAAATACTGCCTGCATTGATATGCAACGAAATCCTCTATCAAACATGATGTATGGATGGATCTCATGAATGTCAAAGAGAACTCAACATCGGGGGCAGCGGAGGGACACGATAACTTTCGCTGAAATAATTACGCATAAATTTCAGTTGGCGTCTCCGAATATTTTAATTAATGCAGGCCAACTCTCTACATAAATACTCCTAAAACCAAAACGCAGCCACAGCAGATCAGACGCCGAGATTAGCTCCGGCCATCAATCATGCGCTAGACTGAAAGCGAATACGAAGGAAGTGCGTTCGCTTCTGCCGCGGCTCGCTGTCATAACGCGGAACTGTGAGACAAGTGAGGAAGGTCAAATGCATGGCATGTGTGCCATGCGACGTGAACCGTAACTGGAAGCGGCCGAGATACTCTACTTAAATGGGCGTTTTATTATAATATTATAGTTACTCGAAGTATCTAACGGCGACTGAGGCCACCTTTCGTTGACTGACGGTGCTCACATCCAAGTCAGCAAAAGAAAGTGTCGTAAGAGTGGGAAGAGTCGTAGTCCAAGCCGATTCCTGGTGACTTCCACTTCGGCTTGGTTGGTGGTTGTGATGACTAGCAGCCGATAACTAGTTTATGGCCCCACAACATGACCCGCGACGACTTCTGGATTCATTAGTTATTCTCCTAATGAAATATTCACACAGTTCCTTTGCATGAACTCTTGAGCGATTGAGAAAACTTTTCTCTCAAACAGTGAAGCAGGAAACCCTTCCCCGCCAACTTCCGCAATGGATTCGCATTCTTAGCCGAATAATTGATTCCAGCACATTGCAGCGACTCTTTCGAAGCCAACTGCAGCTATGCAGTTGCCCCGAGTCTAATTATTTGCGGGCCCTTTTCGCCAGAGTAACTAAAGCAACACTCAGCCATGAGGCCCTCAAAGAATTGCTGGAATCTTTACAGTCAAACTCTGTGAAAGTGAGCGAAGCGCAAAGCAACCTCCTTAAACACGTCACTGACGAATGGCAGAAACCCAGATCCAACAACAGAAAAACAGCATTGCAAAAGAACCGCTGACAGCACAGAAAGAAGCCCTGCAGCCTGCTTCTGTCGCTCGCTCCAGGTGCTGCGGCCCAAAGCGAGTGCTGCCATGGAGCCGCTGTTTCGTGAACGCGAACGTCTGCGCTGGAAAGTGTGAGAAAATGGGTTCTAATTTTTCCGAATGCTAAGCAGCTGCAGCAGAAGACCATGTAACGCAATCAACACAAAACACAAAACACAAAATACAAAACAAGCGTTTCACGGGGAAAACGAACTAAAAATGCAAAAAATGTCCGCGTGTAATGCAGCGCAGAGTGGAACATTGCAGAGTGGAGTTGCAGCAAAAGCCGTCTCAATGTGATGACACCTTGTGTACAGAAGTACAGCTATCGAGTAACTCGAGCCGAGTGTATTTGGCCACAAAGATTGACATTGCAGCCAACCGGCCCGAACCAGTAACGTGTACTTTTAGAGTGTTGATCGAGTTGATTTACCCGTTCACCTTATTTTCTGAGATACTGACAAACTCAATTCTTCCAATCAGTCAACATTATTTGACTGTCGTTGTGATTATAACGTCAAATAAAAGAATCGTTGGCATCGCGTTCTACATACATAGATCCGTGATACTCGTACAATAAACACCCTTCTATTTCTGGCTTGCTTTCACTATTTTGTTATTATTTTTAGTACTTTGCAACCCTTCGGGATTGCAGTTGAAAGAAGATGGTGTATAAAGGAATGTGTCCGGCCATTTTTCATTACTTATATTACATTAAAGATGACCTTAATTCGTACTTATAATTGGTGTACTATAATAATAATATAATGGATTCGTTTTCTTAGACTTGTAATCCCGATTCTGAGTGTTTGTCGTTTCCTTCGTAACGAGTTTTTTGTTGAATAGTGACAACAACCAAACAACAGGCCTTTTAAACACACTGAACAGTTGAAATATGAAACCATTTATAAGACTGGATTATATAATATTTTCCCTGATTACGCACATCTGATTAACTGATCTGAAATCGGCCGATTGTGTTGTAAGGCAAGAAAGATGGAATGTGGCCCTATACTGACGTATATTCCTAAGTTCTGACGAGTTTTTAGTTGTAGTTAATGCCATCTACTTGTTTTAAAGTTAATCAATTTAGAAAGAGCCACTAAAAAGCACCGCTTGGCCAGGCGCTCGGCACGTTGAAGCATTTAAATCGCAAAACAGAGACAATATGAATGTAATAATCGACGCGCAACCGGAGAATATTCCCAGCAAATGTCTGTATATCGTTATATTCCACGGACATTTTGGACGTACATACATATTAGCGGCTGCCCCTTGTATCGCTGCCGAAGAGTGTAGACAGCTTTTATGCACAGACAGCTGGAGACCCTCGAAAACTCATAGGAATCGCGAAAATGAGCTGCCAGTGCAACGGCTGCGTGTGTCATTAACGTGGTAATTATGACGCATGGAAATGAGTGGAACGTGAAACTCGACAAACCTGGAGACGATTGCTGGGCGTCGGGTTTGCTTTGCTTTACTTGCAATGGCAGTAAAATTGCCGATTAATTCAGACAGCTCCGAAAGGTGGATTAAAGCTATTCCTGAGACAGGGAAATGGTTCAGGTACCCTGGTCAGAACATATCGTACCCATTCCATTCCATTCATGTGCTTCCGCTTCTTTCAGATCAGAAAAATAGACTACTTTACTTACGTACATTCGAGTAGCTTCAACACTGTCTAAAGACCTACAATTTTCTAAATATTTCCACCGTCGCTTATTGTTATTACAGACCCATTACAAAGAAATCGCTCGAGAATTACTGCATAACTCCTGAATCCGCCGGCGGGAATACATCAAGGCATCGTGGTGCGCTGCAGTGAGTAATGCAACCAGGATTATATAATCAAAGGCGACGGAAGTTCGCAATTAATGTAAATAATTGTAAGATTCCTGCAAATTACGCCTTCAGAAGTAGTCTTGTACGAAGAGACAACGTCGTTTATCATTGTTTATTTTATTTGCAATGCAATTATTATTTATTTTCATACAGAACATTATTTCCTACAGCGACAATTAAAATTGCTTCCTTTAAAATTGCAGCCTTCGCTGTCTTCGCTTCGCGTCCTCTGCGTCATTGCAACGTTTCCCGCAACAAAAGAAGCTGGGACTGCAATGGAAGCGAACAAAAACTGACGACAATGATGACACATGAGCGATGAATGTCAAAGTCGAGCTGCTCAACAAGCTACTCTGCGCTGCTAGAGTCCGGGCCCCGAGTGGCGCATTAATCTGCCAACGAGTCGTTGTCGGTTGTTGTCGCTAACCTGAGGATCGCGTACAATAAAAGCAAGTCTCAATGCCTTTGTCAAGAGCTGATGGAAAAGTGTATAATAACGCGCAGCCTGCTTGCTGTCGCGTTCATCAGTGCGTCAACAGTCGGGAAGAGCTTCGAATGCACTCCCAGCCGCACTGCAGACATCACACACCGGATCCATTAGGAACTCTTTGGGCTAAGAGTAAAGGTGAAATGGGACAATAATAATAAGTGTTTTGCTGAAGATTGCTGAAGTTGTACTTAAGTTCGCCGAGACACCTGAAAAGCAATATCAAAGAGAGCTGAAGAGTGGCAATACTTGCACAGTGTAAATATGGCGAACTGTGTGCTTTCTTCAGAAAGCCTCGATGTAAATATCTGCGTACTTTTAAACATTCGTTGCTAACACCGTGTATCGTTGTGTTAATTTGCAATGCGACCCACTGGAATATATGTGTATAAAGGGAAGTTTCTAGTGAGCCTGCAAAAACAAGGAAGTGAGCCCAACTGAGCCCACTAAATACTCGAATTCGCATATAACATGCAATTCTCTACACCAGACTTGCAATTAAGTGGTGTTCGAAAACACTCCGTCGACTTACGAGCATCTCTACGGGGGATTAAAAACTGTTTATGGGATTAAAACTGCCAAAATAATGGACAGATGCTGGGTGAAAGTGTTCCTGCGACTGAGCACTGGGCGCAAGAGAAACACGCCACCCTCTGGTGGTAGCATTTGCCTGTGGGTACATGCCTGTACCTAGAGACTACCTAGAGATTCGGCAGAGAGGAAGGGAAACCAAATAATTACAGTTATTGTGTGGCACAGTAATACTCGAAGTGCGAGAATCGCTGCTCTGAAGCCCTCACTCTGGGATTTCGACTAAAAGGATTTAATTCAACACACGTCAAGGGTTTTTTGTTTACTCCTTTCTGTCCTTTCACAGTGCAAATTGCGGTGAATCAAAATAAAAAACTGAGTAACGTATAACAGCTTAATTTTACACGCTTGTTGTAAATCCGATATTAATGATCGCTTTGTCGAGATCCACGGCTAAACTGCTCGAACGCTTTATCATCCACAAAGCAATGAATAACGCTCCATTTTTGCAAATATAATAAATAAAGACTATAATAAGGAATAAATAAATACACTTCGTTCTTGGAAAACAGATTCATATGATTCGAGCTTCGGTATTTGTTTGCGATTTCGGCTTTGCACATTGAACACCAACGCCGCGGACTCTCATCATACGGAATGTCTTTCTAGAGAACCGATAAATATAACTGTCTAAATAAACAATAGATATAACTGTCTGGACGGCTCGTAGTTTTAGTAACTTCATTTACGATTATGTATTTGTTTATATAGTATATAGTACACACATGTACATATATATACAGCGTGTCTCGTGTAGAAGACGTTCTCTATTTCTGTAGTACACATCCATCCATCGTCCATTTCAGTTCAATATTCAGATATCTTTCTCAAGTAGACGCAGTAAAAGCTTTCATCTTCAAGCAGGGTTTGATTACTAGGCTCTATAGTAACTGTCACTATAAAGTGATGGATATTCAATACGGTTCAAAGCAGTGCGTTCATAACAAGTTGTCCAGAGCTGATTTGGCTTGATTCGGAATTCCCTACTTGTATTAATCGATAAGAACGATCATTTGTTTCAACTACAAAAGGACCAACTGCGCAAATTCGTCATGAGTAACGAAATCCACTCGCACTCGTCAGGGATGAAGTAAAGCCAATTAGATTGCTTTTCCCGTAAAAAGTGGGACGACGGCGCGATTCATCGTTCGGAGGCGATGCGGAATAAAGCGAAACCTTATCTCCCATCTGGCAACCACAATGCGAACGTCCCGTGCAACTCGTTGCCATCCTGTTGTAGTCGGCGCTTGTTATTTGTCAGAACTCATCAGGACTCAAGCACAGACTCAAGCCAAGCGCACTAAATCCAGCCAAGAGAATTAGTCTTAAACTAAAATCCGATTCCGAAAACAATGTGCAAAAAATGCACCGTCTCCAAGCAACAATGCGATATCAAATCCCCTGGGAAAAAGTGAGTCCTCCGGAAAGTGAGGGCAACGAGGGGAGAGTTGAACTGGTGGCTGACTGGTGTACCAAGTGGTGTTCTTCGTTGCAGAGCTCTCATTATTATCAAGCGTTCGTCATCTAAATTAAAAACGTTTATGACTCCTTGAGTGATTTTTATAGAAATTAAAAACCATACCGAACACGCTCTGAAAAATAATCCACATAATTTGGCGCTGTTCAAGAGTTGGTGAGGACACTGAAAACTGCCAAGAAAAGTTGCGCGTATCTGAGTGAATTGAAATCAATCGCTGTAAGGGGATTTCTGCCGTCCCTCAGGTTTCAGTGGAAGTTCGATGGCATTCACCATTTGAAGGATAGAACATTCGATGTTGGTAATGCTCTCAGTCGCATTTCTGAATGGAGAGCATTGCAGGGTTCCGTTGTACGTCTAGGAATTCAACCAACGGCACTGTGTACAGGAGGACGAACCGAGGGTTGTTCAGCGGCAGTTGACAGACGTGTAAAGTAGCCACTGAAAGCACCTCATTTGTTCATCTACTGGGCAAGTGTGCTCCAGTAGACTTGGAATACGTCAACTTTTGAAAGTTTTCAGAAGTGTATCACGTCGAATATTTTGCGCTTTTCATATGGCGATAGCTTCACCATTTCTGCATTAGTGACAGAAAGGGAACAAGTTGCCGCCAGCAGGCAAACAAGCGACGAATCTGATGGCTCCAATCTGAGCCCCAAGCATCACCATAAACTTAATTATCGGCGGACAAGTCGCATCTTTCGAAACGAGTCTGAAGAACGTCTTCCTTTCATGTGCTAAAAGCTCTTTCCGAGAATCACTACTTTTTTGTATGCCAAAACGAGTTCCGTATATAATAGCCGCAATTTTTTCGGCTACCCTGATATCGGCGTTGTTGTTGTGGAGTAGTATTGTTGGTGAATTTATGAAGCAAATTCGAATTAATGTTACTGTTTCTGATGAAGCGATCGACGAAGCGTACATCAGAGACTTGGATGTAAGCAACTCACAGGTTCTGACCGAAGTCTGAGTCACGGTAACAATATAATATAGTAATTGAAATTTATAACGCAACTGGCACGATAGTCCAACGAATTCCAAGCCACACTTTGGTCAACTCAATTATTATTAATTCTGAATTTATGCAGAATATTTTTCGCCGGATATTCCAATGAGATTGCGCGAAAGTGTTGTCTTGAAATAAAAACTGAAAGAAATCAGTACGAAACTCAATTCATCGGTTCGTCAGTAAAAATTTGAATACAATACAACCGCAAAACTTCGATCGGCCCATTCAGGGAATCGGGCAATAAAATCCATCGGCAACTCAGCTGCTAGCGCTGTGATGTGTTTATTGAAGAAGACATTCAGGATATGTTTGCAGTCGGTTTCTATGCTGTTCGTTTCCTCGTTGTTGCTATTTTGGAAAGCAGACATGGCGGCGATGGCTCTGTTCTTAATGCGAGCACGAATACACTAGACTCAGCGAGATGAATGGCGAAGACAGGAACGACAACAACAACAACCTAGCAAGGATGGAGCCGAGAGAACACAAAACTGCGCCACCATCCAGTTACTCGCAATATTACTGTGGAAGTAGCGCTGGTCATGATATGCGGAGCTTCGGAGAGGAACTCGAATACCACCACCACCACCAGCAGCATACGTCACATCTTTCTGAGCGCAATCCACGATGAATGATGACGAATGTCATTCGATCAGAGTTGTTTGAACAGAAGTGAACAAGACACACTGCGCCGTGTTGATCCCGAATCCTCGATGACTGAAGTTGCACACTCTCATAAACTGCATCCTTTGCTTCAACTGGCCCTGGCCTCTAGTCAAGGCTTTATCACTCTGCTGCTCCAGACGACCACTTAAGTGAGTTGGGCTCACCTCTGGGCAGGTACGCGGTTGAACGATGTTGTTCTGCGGCTAGTTTGTGCTTAGTTCTGAGAGCACTCAACACATGCAAACGACTGAAATGACGATTAAATATAACGATCAGAAGATAAGAATATAACGATGACTTTTTCGAAGTTACCGAGACTTGAAATTGTATTGCCGTCAAAATGAGTGCGTTTTATTCTACCAAAGTGCTAATAATCGTTGGCCCTGTTCACGACCCCACGTTCCAGTCGTGGCAATTGTTCGGTACGAACATCCGGTCACCATGCACCCAT